>JAWZYV010014639.1:1210000-1688160 GCA_038373885.1 Cheiracanthium punctorium | reverse complement strand
TATCAAGCAAGTACCAATAAATTGAGCACCTCCCACTGCAGGAGGGGGGGGGGAGAAAAAAGAAAAAAGACATTTTATGCATATGACATTCCCCAGCTTTAGTTAGCTGGACTGATATTTACAACATAAACAATCCTGCTTCTTACCCAGAGATAAAATCATTGAAATCCAAAGTGGTTGTGTTCGCTCGTGATGAAATATGGTTAATCGGACACACTTGCTCAGAATTAGTGCAAACAAGATTACCCTCAGTGCAAGAAGTAATGAGTTTATTTTTTCACTATAAAAATGTAATGAAAAAAGTAAATAGAGAATCAGCATCATTAACTGCTGGTGGTGTGATGGCAATATGGGAAAAAGCAAGTATTCCCACCAAGGAAAAACAACATGTTATCACAAAAATACTCAAATATTTCAAGGAATGGCAGAATTAAAAAAAAAATAAAGAAAATAAGGCAAAGCGTTCAGCAACAATCAAAGAAAAAGAAAACAAGTGGCAATCAAATTTAAATGTTCTGTTTGATATAGCTCACTCTAATGCTCTAAATATAATGAATATTGGCGAAGATAAGCAATTTCTTTTGAACCAAAGAAAAATGAACCGTCTTGGACGAATCGGTAAGATTGATAAACAGTATGCTAGAAAACTTGATAAACAATTAGAAAAAGAAGTTAAGTTGGAAAAAATGAAAGAAAAAGAAAAAGAAGCAATAAATAGACTAACTGAGAAATACGATTTATTGTCATCTTCAGCTACTTCTTCTACACAGGACAGGAGTGATAGTGACATGAGTCAAAGTCGTCCTAATTCTCCAAAGCCAGGACCTTCTTCAAGCAAAGATTTTTCGATACCAAGGAAACGAGGCCGAAAAGCAATCCTAGATTCTAATTTAGCAACTAGTCTCGATGTCGCTAAATTGAGCGACCGGAAAGCAACTGTTGTTTTGACATCTACACTCAAAAGTCTAGGCTGTAATGTATCAGAATACAACGTAAGCTATTCCTCTATATGTTGCCAAAGAATGAATAATAGACTGCAGCTTGCTGAATCAATAACATCTGATTTCCAACCCCAAACTACACTAACTGTGCACTGGGATGGAAAAATGCTCGAGGACATAACAGGGCATGAAGTAGTAGATCGTCTACCAATCTTGGTATCTGGAAAAGGAGTGGACCAGCTCTTGGCCGCTGCTAAGCTTCCAGATGGCAAAGGAGAAACCATGGCGTCTGCTATTTTCGAGACAATTTCATCGTGGAACTTACGTGATAAAATAAGATGTATGTGCTTCGACATAACAGCATCTAATACTGGGCGAATAAACGGAGCCTGTATTCTTTTGGAACAAAAAATGCAAAAAGAATTGATTTGGCTCCCTTGTCGGCATCACATCTTAGAAATCGTACTGGAAGCTGTCGTAGTATCAGCTATTGGACCATCCAGCGGTCTTGAAATTATAATTTTCAAAAAATTTAAGTGCCGTTGGACAAAAATAAATCAGGAAGACTTCAAAACTGCAATTTTTTAACCATCTACTTGGAACTGCGTTCAAACTGCTGCGACCAATATAATTACTTTTGCTCAGAATCAACTACAACAATTTCAGCCTCGTGACGATTACAGGGAGCTCCTTCATTTAATCATTATCTTTTTAGGAGGGATTCCTGAAAGCGGTATCTCATTCAAAGCCCCTTCTGGAATGCATCGTGCACGTTGGATGGCGAAAGCTGTATATGCATTGAAAATGTTTCTATTTAAGCACCAGCTTAAGATACAATTAAAGAAGCTAAGGCCATTACGGATATCTGCATATTTGTTGTACTTGTCTATGCAAAATACTGGTTTACAGCGCCAGTGGCTTATATGGCACCTGAAAATGACCTGAAGATTTTGAAGGACATAGTTGAGTTCGAAAAACATGATACAGTTTTAGCCAAAGTCGCTGGGAAAAAGATGTTGGGTCATCTTTGGTATCTTTCTGAAGAACTGGTTGCTCTAGCTTTTTTTGATAAGCGAATTTCTAATGAAACAAAACGCAGAATGATTTTAGCACTGAATAACGAAAGTTCGGAAAACAGTCCTAAAAAGGCATCTTTGAGGTATGATGCAATCAAAAATCAAAATATCGAAGATTTCGTTACAACAAATACAATGAAATTTTTCAACACGACTGGTATTTCATGCGAGTTCATACAAAAAGATCCTGAGCTGTGGGAAGAAGAAGAAAGCTACAGGTCAGCTAAAGAAATTGTACAAAACATGAGAGTCGTTAATGATATAGCTGAACGAGGTGTTGCTTTGATGGAAGAATACAACAAATTACATACAAACGATGAGGAGCAGAAGCAGTACTTGATGTTGTTAGTTAAGAATTATAGACAGAAAACCCCCAACGTCAATAAGTCAAATTTTATTTACCATTTTTTCTTTCTTTCTACTTCGAGGTTTCAACACTGTTATTTAGTATTTTCATTCATAAAACTGTATTCTGATTGTAATAAAATTATTTATTTAAAAATTTATCGTTTTTGCTTCATTTCTCATATTTCAAAATTCGGTAGCGACCCTTAAATATCAATTAAAATTTTTTTTTTAAATACTGGTATGTTTTCTAGTGGAATAGACCATTTTTAGGGGTTGAGAGTTAAAAAAAAAGGGAAAAAAATTTTTTGGGGTCTTTTATGAATCACCCTAGTGTACATGCGGTGTACGTGACGTTAAATCCGTGGTTCCGAAAGTCCTCTCGGCGGTCGCTAGAAGTTTCCAAGGGGTGCCAATATTCAGAAGCCCCCCACCTTCTGATGAGGTTGAAAATTGTGGCGGGAAATTCCGGGAAGGACATATATGTAGCTCTAAGCGACACATTCAGTGACGCGAGCTGTCCTCTCCTGGCAAACAAACAAGTACCTCCTACGTCTTTCCTTATCTGCTTGAGCCATTTGGTGCCATCATCATAAACAAAAGTCCTCAAGTAGGTGAAAATGTTCACTACCAATCATGGTGATTTCCCATTGATTATATCCAAAAAACAAAGAAGTCTTTAACTTTCAGTCAGGACTGCATTTTCTGAGGTGCTAAGTAAAAGCTCGACAGAGTGTCAGGGGGTTAATGATATATTTTTAATAACTTGAAATAATATACAATGTACAGAACATTTAATAAAAATTAACAAAACTGACAAAGAAACTTACTGAGAAATTGCATATACTAAGTAATAGCACAAGCAGAATCCACCCATTAGCACAGCACCAATAATGATACAAACCAGAACTGGTACAGGTTGTACCTGGATAAGAAAAAATAAAAAATCATAATAGGGAAATGTGAAAACATTATTTAATAAAACTAACTAGGAAGCTGTTTAAAAAAGGAAAAGTCATATTTAAAATAACTGCATTCCAATGACAGAGCAATTCAGAAATAGTGCTTCAGAATAAGCTATGAGCTACTCCAATGTCATAAAATTATAACACAGAGCAGATATTTTTTTCTTTTCTAATGAGATTTAGAAAGAACCATAAATTGATTACCTCACCATAAGTTGGTTACTAGGGTTACCTCTAGTAACCTATTTATGGTTCCTTCTCAATGGTGGGCCAAAGTCAAGAATTACTGTCAGAAAAATTCCTCATGTCATATGGCATTTGCAGCTGGATGTTATTAGATTCCAGAAAGCCTTAGAATATCCACTCCTAGAGTTGTTAACTCAGAAAACAAAAATACTTAAATATAAAGTAAATAAGCATCCACTTAATAGCATTTGAAAAGGACTAATTTGCATTGCTATTTTGCATTTTACTTTTATTCATTTATTTATTTTTTTGCGTGTGATCACTTGACTGCTTCATCCTACCCCAACAACCTATAAAAAAAAAAAAGTCGGCTCAATCAGAAACGAAATGTGATACTTGCACAAACTCCAAGCCGAATGTGTCTCTTCTGCCCGTATCTTTTCCCTACCATCAAGAGACGCCACCTCAAGCAGGCAATCAGAAAGTGCCACAAGAGCCCAAGGTGACAAGATCTTGTGTATATCAGGAAATTCTAGAACGAACTACAAGGTACTGCTCATGCTTAGAGCCCAAAAGAACATTTCACAATGTTTAAAAATGCACAGGAAGCTCTAGCAGACTCGAAAATGGCACTGGTCGCAGAGCAAAACCAAGTGCAACAATAAATAAATAAATAAATAAAAGTGAGAAAAGCCTGTAGATACAATACTGCATAGTAAGGCTCAAAAGAATTGTAAAACCGGAACAAAGGGATAATAAAAGACAAATGAAAAACCAAGAATATGTCAAGAATAAGCATAGATATTGCTAGGAAATTTTTGAAGGAGTGAAAATACTCCTTGGCTTATTTTGAAGGAATAAATGTAGTTTAAGGGGAGAAAATTTAGTGGTGTAAAGAACTGAAAGGAAAGACAAGCATAAAAGTGACCAATGAAAAAAAAAAAAAAAAATTAGCTGAAGTTAATTGGTAAGAAATATGCAGCCTAATGATGTTTATTATTATAATTATTGTTGTTATTTATTTATTTAAATCTCATCTTACACTATTACATCTTATGCAGTGCAATAAATAAATAATAAAAGTAAAATTAATTTTTCTAAAAATAAAACTTTCACTTTAAAATGCAGAAAGTGAAAATACATGTAATTAAAATTTCAAGGAGTATTTTTTAATTTTAATGCATGAAACACACTAGCAGTTAAAAATATCTCTGATCATAAGTAAAACAAACAGTGCACACTCAAAGGTTTATCACATATCTCCTAAATACATGAGGAAATGACAACAAGAAAAAAAAATGTTCACACAAAAAAAACTTTACACACCCCAGGCACTTTCTCCCCCCCCCTAATATATGTATATATATATATATATATATTAGATACACACATAACATAAAGACGTAGAATAACACAAAACACAGATAAGTCACAAACTTTTTTTTTTTTTTGAGAAAACAAAATTTTAGTAGCTTTCTGAACAAAAAGATTAGCGTTCGAGTGGCCAAGAGCAAAAATAAAGTCCACACAGTAGGTTGTTGACCAGTTTTGGGTGAAAGACACAGTCGTAAGTGGGACAGGTACAGAAATTTGTAACATACTAAACACAATACCACATCTACCAATAAGGATACACCAGGCATGAGAAGAAAAGGAACCTCAAAGCAGAAACTGATTAACTACAGTTTAATCCATTTTAACACTAGCCAGAATTTAAAGTTTAATTTACCACAAATTAATGATGAAAGAAGTTAAAAAACATAATTAAAACAAGAAAATGGGTTTACTAAGATATTAATCGATTAACAAGAGATAATAAAATTATTAATTAAGAGTGAATCAAAATAAAAATTAAAAATAATCAACCAACACTACAATGCTGACAGATCATTTGGAGCCCTGCATGTGCATATATGCATTAGACTCCTTGAAGGGACAGCGATGTCTACTGTCAGAAAAATGGGAACTGTTTTGAGAGCTTTATTTTCCAGAGTTTTAAAAATCCTGGGCTTAAAAAAAAAAAAAACAGCCCAGGTGGGCTTAAGATTTCTTATAGTATAACACTTTTTTGATTTAAATTTTATAGTTTTAATTCAAAAGAGAACAATTTTAGTCTAAAAAACTTTCATTATAAAATAATAATAATTAATAAATTAATTAAAATTTAAAAATAACATCAACTTTAATGTAGTACTATCCTTTTCTGCTGGCATTCATAAAAGGCTTCTAATTTGTTTTGATAAAAGTATATTATTGTTGACTTAAAAAAATGTTTTTGACTGGTTGTTTTCTATTATTTTTTAAATTTTTGATTTTTTTTTAACCTTTATGTTTTTTAAGTCATAGTTATATTTTCTAGTTAGAATAAAAGTCTGTAAACCCTTTGTAGGCCAACTTACTACAGAACTACTATTTATTTAATAATTTTCCCTATAGTTATTCATTTTTGATTTAAATATATTTCTTTTTCCTTAAGAATATAGAATTAATATATCTGATATTAAATGCCACATAACAATACTAAATTAGTTTCATATTTCTCAGTACTAATGTAATTCAGCAATTAATACAATACAAGATGGTTTCCTGAACTTGAATTCATCGAGATGCATACTTGTAAGTTGTAAGAGGAATATTCCATTCTTCTCTTATCTGGGAAAGGATTATTTTTTGTCATTATACTGATAATTATAAGTTTTATTCGTATTTGAAAACTTATTTATTAAATAGGTAAATTACTAAGTTATCCCTGCCTGCACTCTCCACCTGCTCATTTCAAAACAAATATTGCAAATAGAATTAACTCAAGGTATTATTATTTTTAAAAAAGTACAGTTCTTTATGTTGAAGTTCAAAAAATAATTATATAAAATTAAACTGGTATATACATATATATATATATTTATTTGTTTATATTTATCTACTATAATACACTAAGTTATGTAGGTAATATTATATAATATTTAATGTCAAATAACAAATGACTTAAATGAAAGAAAGGAAAAAATTTGATAATGTTTAATAAAACCAAGAAAAAAAAAATTCTGTGTGTGTGTTTTTTTTAGGTTTGTGGGAGGGTCCGAAACCCTAATTTTCATAGATGATGACTATCCTACAGTATTGATGCTTGATTGAAAATAATTCACTGGTTTGAAAAAAAACTTCAGAAATTGTTATTACCTGAGCAGTTCAATGAGAACAACAAAATATTGTCTGAAGGAAATCAAATGCTGAAAATTTTAGGTTTTATGTTCTTTTTGTTGCACAAATATAAGTTTATTGGGGGGCTATAATCCAGGAAAAAAATCTTATCATTCATTATCGGCCCTAAATCGCACAGTTTGAGTCAAAAATATTGGCTCATGGGTGGCGGCTAGTATATAAATAGTTTTGTTTGCAGTGCATAGAATTCTAAACCATTTGAGAAGCAAACTATTACAAAGTTCCACAAAGCAAACTGAAAAATCTGGAGTGACTCCACTCGACTTTCCGAACACTTACGATTAAGATCATTACCAAGCACTTAAATAAATTTTAATCGATGAATAATTCAAACATATATACCAAATTGAAACTCAATCGAATGCACCGTTTAAACGCTTGTGCACTTTCAAGAATTTCTCCCCATATGCCATTATGCCATAACATAAAAGAAAGTTTTGTCGTAGCCCTTTAGGAGAACTATAAGTCCTATACACACCAAAATCAATACCGGTCTTAGGATGGTGGTTTATAACATTTATACCGAATTTGAGCTCATCGAATGTATCGTTTAAACGCTAGCGCACTTTCAAGAAATTCCCCCCCATAGGCCATAATGTAAAAGAAATCTTTGTCGTAGCCCTGTAGAAAAACTATAAGTCCTATACACACCAAAATCAATACCGGTCTTGCAACGGTGGTTTATAACATGTATACCCAATTTGAGCTCAATCGAATCTACCGTTTAAACGCTAGCGCACTTTCAAGAAATTCCCCCCATAGGCCATAATGTAAAAGAAATCTTTGTCGTAGCCCTGTAGAAAAACTATAAGTCCTATACACACCAAAATCAATACCGGTCTTGTGACGGTGGTTTATAACATATATATCCAATTTGAGCTCAATCGAATGCTCCGTTCAGGAGCTATCTGTTCACTCACACACACACATACACACATACATACATACATCTCGTAAAAATAGTATAAATGGATTCAGAAGCCCTCAAAACGTGTAAAAACACCAAAATCTCGAAGTCGAATTTTTTCATGATTACAATACTTTCCTTACATGGTACATGTTCGGAAAGTAAAAAGTTAAAAAAAACATAGACTAGCTATCATTGTGACATCAGGTTAAGAGTGAAACAATTTGGCAGTTCTACTCTGACTGAATAAACTTTAATTGCATGTGGTAGGAAAATGTCTGTTTCCTCCTGTATGAAGAATGAGCACAGAGCTAGTTAATATATAAAATTTTAATTTCTAACTGACTATTAGATAATTTTTCATTCAAAATTTATAATCCAAACTTATAAACACATACTACATATAAAATAAATTTATTTATGCATTACATAACAGGCTTTTGGAAAAATTATCAGTCTTGAATTGGGACAGAGCAATTTAACATTCAATGATTCTAGTAAGCACTTGCATTGGAAGTACAGTTTCGATTACATTCTTACGCTTTGACATATTGTACAAAGTGCTTTCAAACAGAACTAGAAAGTCTCTCAGAAATTACTGAGAAAAAAATCACTCCTCATGGTCACTCGTCAATGACATATGATTGACAGTAGTGCACATGCACAGCCCACTTCTTTTGTCTGAAGTAAAATAAGTTTATGTCCAGTCAGCTACCCTTTAGAGATAGATGGATAGGGTTAACTAGCAGATGAACAAGAGAGGTCAAAACATCTCTTTTCCATTTGGTAATAAGGTCGTTATCATTGCTAGAACAAATGATGGGCAGGCATATGCTTGTTACAATCATGGTTTCAATACCCCAGGTGCGAAGGTTTCAGAAGAGCAAGATAATGGATTGCTTTGTGTATTTCCTCTCCTTCTCCTCCATGTTTCTTTTCACAAGTTTACAGGTTTCAATTTTTGATTTTATTAAGGGGGGGGGGGATACTGTATATTAATAAATCCTTTGTGACAATCTGTTTATGAATAAAGGTAGGTAAAATAGAAAGATGTAAAATATATATTAATTTAAAACATAGAAACTTAGGATAATAATACGAGAAGAAAATAATTGTTTTAAGAAACTTCTAGCATATCTTTTGTGGGAGAGATACCAGTATTAACAAGTCCTAACATAAGTGAAAAAATTACAGAAAAATAACTCTTGTAAAGTATTAGTCAAAGGAGATGAAAAACATTAATAATATGTAATGATTATTTGATTTAAGTTTTTAGCAGAAATAATGACTATCTGAACAAAGTTTTTGAAACAAGGAATTTTTTATTTACCACTTGTAAAGATCCATCTAAATACTTGTGACAAGTTAAGTATGAGCAAATAGCTGAATTTATCTCCTCTGTAAAATATAAATTCAGTTAAACACGTGAAACACATTGCAACATCAAATAAAAATAAGATACATAAAAATAAATATACATAATGTATATATTAGTTTTTATAGTAAACTAATGCTAATAGAATAAACATATTTTTCATTACCACAGATTACTAGGCCATTAACTTTAATAAGTTTATAAAATACTAATATCTTAGGGGGGGGGGAATCTAGAAAATTATAGGTAATTATGATTTTCTTTAATAGTGATAAAATGTTAATATGCAGAAATTTAATACCAACAATTTATTCAGAAAAGCTTACAGTGAAATACATGAACATTTAGAAAGTAATTTATATACTTATTTTTTGAAGTATTACTTTTATCTTTAAACCTCCATGCACCATTATGACACATAAAGCAATTTGCTTGTACAAGGAAGAAGGAAAGAAGCTAATACAACTATAGATGGCCGAAGTATATTTTTTATGAATTTTTAAAGTGTTTTAACCGCTTTTTCTATGTAACTAATTTCTAACATATGCTTTTAAGTTTGTAATATAAATGATCACATATTACTTCATACTATGATTTTCAATAAAATCTCTTTGGTATTAAGTGATAGATCATATTCAATAATTTGTATTCTATTTTTCATGAAATTGTAAAGAAACAAAATACGAAGAGTAAAAAAAAAAAAACAAATGGTACATTGCCATGATGGTGGTGGTTAAATCTTGAAAAAACATTTGGATTCTTATTGTTTGCAGCCTCAAAGCATACCTATATACTTGTTCTAAACTTCCTGCAATCTGGACATAATCCTAATGTCACCAAGCAAACTCAGTGGCTGCTATAACGCTCAAGTACACATTTTTTTAAATTTAAAACAATTTAAAATTTTTTAGAGGAACTACTTAATTCCTTATTCTTATCTGTTTTAAAAACACTGTACTGCTTTCATTGTATTTAATTAAAAACACAGATTTTTTTTTAAAAATTCGATAAACTAAAATCCATTTTTCATGAACCAGTCATTTTTATTAAATTAGAAAATTGATACATTTCCACATTCATAGCTATAAGAAAATTAAAAGCAAATTCAATAAATAATGATATGAAATACCATAACACACATCTTTTTCATAAATTCCAACATTTATCCATCTATAATAATTATGGACAGGGTCAACGCGATCTTACGCCATTCATTACATTGCGATCATGGCACGAGAATTTATGTTGGGTTGCTGTCACAAAAAGGATTAGAAAAAAGGTTTTTTTACAACCAATGGAGTTTTTAAGATAGGATATCGGAATTTCAATTCGCAAGTGAGGATCTATGACGTCAAATGCTTTACGATACCTAAAAATTACGCCACAATTTTATCCCTGCTCTTTTTTTTTTAACACAAGGAGGCGATATTCTGATTAAAACTTACTTTAGAAATAAACTGAGAAATTCATGATTATTATTATTATCAGTGGTATTTTAATCTGTTGCAATTAAAATTTGAAATGTGTTAACGCAGCTGAATATGTTCATTTTAAAAGTTACAAAGTTTGTTTTAAAGCGCGATATATTAAAATTGTTCTATTATTTTTTCACACATTTAATTATGTCGCAGGCATATATATGCGAGTATAGTTTTATTTTAATGTTGGATTACGTTCCTCCATAGTGTCTTATTCCTATATAAAGCAAAAAAAGTTTTCAATGTCGCTGTAAATTTTAATATGATACCGTTTGAAAGCTACTGAGCGAAATATCAAATTAACTCTCTCAACCAACCAGGGTATCTTTTACGGCAGTTAAACAGTGACGTCATAAATTTTAAAAAATGCGTGAAATTTGTAAACTCTGCAACTCTAACATCCTGTCACAGCTATAGCGAATATAAATAGCGATTATTATTATTATTAGTGGCATTTTAATCCGTTGCTTATTTAAAAATGTTTATAGGTTTTCTAACATATGCATGTTGCGAGTATAGTTTTATTTTAACGTTGGATTACGTTCCTCCATAGGGGTACTTTATAAAGCAAAAAAATTTTTCAACGTCTTTGTAAGTTTTAATAAGATACCGTTTGAAAACTACTGTGCGAAAAATCTAAATTAACTCCCTCAACCAACCGGGGTATCTTTTACGGCAGCTGAACTGTGACGTCATAAATAAAAAAAAATGCGTGAAATTTGCAAACTCTTCAACTGCGTTCTGTCACAATTGAAGCGATTCTAAATAGCTCCTCGAGATTACACAGTTTGATGTTTTTCAGGAGACAGAACCATGGAGGATTTATAAGATATCGCTATATTGGATATATGGATATTTAAAACGGCACCGCTTGGGTATTTTCCACCACCTTGATGAAATGCTTTGCGGTGCTAAATAAGCAAATCTTACAAAACTATGCATAAATTAAATACATAGAGAGAGCTTCCTTAAAGGCAACCATTATGTGAAATGATAATTGTTTATGCTAATGCGTAAATTGCAAAGAATCACCATAGAATAAGAAGATCCCATTGGTACAAAATAATCTAAGCTGTTTCTTTTAATGTAGCCTTGAAGGAGAAGGAAGATAGATAGTATTGATATACGTAATAGGTAATATTAGTAGATTTGTAAGGATAATATGAATAAATCACAATATACCACGTTAATAAATATTTCATGAAATTAAAAGTGTTCTGTTTATCCTTTTTCAAGGGTTGTTTTACAGCCAACTGAACGATAAGTAATTCTAATTTGCGTTGATACATCCCGCAGTAATTTCGAGGACATTACTTGAACTTTTTTAAAAATTAAATTCTGTTTTGTCACACGTAGATATGATTTTAGTAAAATATTCGTTTCTTCCCGTATGAAGAGCGGGTGCGCAGCTATTTTAAAATAAGCGGTTGTCCATTTCATGTAGTATCTGAGGTATTTAATACTACAACCTGAACCTAGAAAACAGTATGATGTAGAAATAACACATTTTGAAAGTCGGGAGTTCTCTTCAAACCGCTAAGCTTTCTACTTTTCTGATCGCGAATGATACTGACATAGTTTATTGAGTCATTAAATTGCAATGATGCCAGGTTAGTACTCATGATGCAAACTTTACATCAAGAGTCAAATAATTTTGTTTTTATTTTAGATTTCACACCACTAGAATTAATTGGGATTACACATGTTTGGAATATTTTCGTTTACTACCGTGCAAAGAACGGGCACTCAGCTAGTTAACTATGAATTGACGTTACACTACTGGTATGTATTTACAAAAGGCTATTAGGTGAAATTAATATCATATTAATAAAGTAATTAGTGTTTTTAGGTATAAAGCATATCATATGAAATTTTCTTCTCAGAAAGCATGATATGTAAAGGAACTGCTAGAAAATCTCTAAATAAATATGAAAAGCACAATTTCTTCCCATGAAACGTAATAGAAATGATGTATTTTACGTTATAAGTCGACAAATTTGTTTTTCAAACGTTTTTAGTCAAAAATATAAAGAAGACAAAATGGGGTAAGATTTACCCCATGTGAGTGCTTAAGTTACAAAAGTAGGTGTGCCTGCTTACGGGTTAAACAAAAAAATTCATCATTTTAGAAAGTTGACAGAGAAAGAGGGAATCAAAACTAAATATTATTTATGAAATAGTATTTAGTTAATATTAATTAATAATTATTATTTTGTACAATAATATAAGTGTGAATCCAAATATCTTGTGCACAGATAATACTTCAATGCATAAATAAATACTATATTTTTCTAAAGTAAAAATATTGAGTAGTTTGCCTTGTTTTGTTAAGGCAAACTACTCGAGGGCTTTCTGCTTAAGGGATGAATGCCTTAGGCAAATGACTTTTTAAGGGGTTCTAACATGCATTCATGTTACATCTAGAGAAAACTGCCCCAAACTTCCTCCAAACCATTTGATTGACAGCTGTGCGAGGCAAGAACCTGAGACCTAACTTCAGCCAGCTACTAAGGTTCAGTGATATCTCTTTGAAAATGATATTGTTATGTATTGTTTATAACTGATTTTTTTGTAAAGAAAGTGCAACTAAACAATTTTGCTAAAGAAAGTGCAACAAAACATTTTTAATGCATCATAACTCAAATTATATTGTACTTAAAATAAAAATACCTGTATTTGCAAGTATTAAGAAGCATA
Organism: Cheiracanthium punctorium; assembly: GCA_038373885.1. Taxonomy (NCBI): domain Eukaryota; kingdom Metazoa; phylum Arthropoda; class Arachnida; order Araneae; family Cheiracanthiidae; genus Cheiracanthium; species Cheiracanthium punctorium. The sequence goes on along the minus strand of JAWZYV010014639.1, from coordinate 1,674,968 downwards.
AAAGCTATCAGACAATTGAATACATAAACAACTTCATCCGGACTTTGATCCACACAGCTATTATTGTGTAAGTCTAAATAACATGTACTTGACTTACATTTGCTAAAACTGAAAGAAATATTGGAAGCTCTTTAACAAAGTAAAACAGAAACATGCAAAAATAAATAATAAATCTTATCAATTTTAAAATACTAACAGCAGAATAACAGAAACATAAATAAATAACAAAATAGATAATGCCTAAGAACTTAAGTGTTCTATTAAAACTAACAAAGGAGAACATAGCAACTGGCATTGGGAAAGCAAAAAAAAAATTCTTGCAATTTGTAAGCACAAATGAGCTTCTTTCTAATTCTGCATATCTTATAAATAAAAATGAAATTCTGTTTGTTTGTTTGTTTGTGGATTTGATTCGTATACAAATCCACAAAAATGGACCTATCGGCCTGAAATTTAGTACAGATATGTAAAATAATATAGAATAACTCATAGTCCACTTTAAAACTTTCCACCCGTTCCCGGAACTTAAGAGATTTTTTATGCTCTTCACGCAAAAATCTTTCCGTAATGGTAACCCCTGTAGTGAAAAAAGTGTGAAATAAGGATCGTGGTTGCCATGTGTGGCGATTTTGCGGAATAAAATGTCGTTCGTATACAAATCCACAAAAATGAACCTATCAGCCTGAAATTTAGCACAGATATGTAAAATAATATAGAATAAATCGTAGTCCACTTTAAAACTTTGCAAGTCCACCCGTTTCCGGAATTTAAGAGATTTTTTATGCTATTCAAGCAAAAAGCTTTCCGTAATTGTAACCCCTGTAGTGAAAAAAGTGTGAAATAAGGATCGTGGTTGCCATGTGTGGCGATTTTGCCGAATAAAATGTTTTAAATTCTCAAAGTAAAAGTAAAAGAATAATAATGATTTTTTTTTGTTAGTTTATATTCGTAAGGTTATTTTTTTTTAAATTATAATATCGTGTGCATGGGAAATCAGAGCAGGAATGTAATGCTTTACAAACAAAACAATAAGAATTGAAGATTTCCGAGGCTAATAGGTAAATTATTTTAGTTTGGCAAAAAAATAAAATGGCTCAAATGCCGATTTTGTGAAAGTGAGTTCTAGCGGTTTGCACAGATTTCGGCTTGGCGCAATTTATTGAGAGCTTAAGGAAATAGATTTTTGAAAACAAGTGCAAAGGTTTTATTAGAATACAGCATTAAATTTTAATGATCCGTGAAGAAATAATGCAGTTATTAAGGGATTTCAATTGATCTATCTCCAGAATTCTCGCCAAATGAGTACATTGATTTAAGTTGGGGGAATTCCGCCAAATTTCAGAAAATTGAAATCTTCTCATTTAGTACATCGGAGTAATGCTGAATAAAACACGTTATAGTTGATAATTTTAAAAAATTTGGCTGTATTAAGGGATTCAACTTTTCAAATAAAGGCTTGCTTTACTTTTACGCGGTCGAACCATTTCCCATATATTATTGCTGCTAAGTCAATGCTTCGAATGATTTCCTGAAAAAACGCTTGCAAAATGGCGTATGTTGGCACTTTGGTGAGGCTTAGATTTGAAACTGAGTTTTATTTGAGACTGGGATATATAATGACACTGGTTATAGATAAAAATGAATGTTGGTATGAGTGTATGAGGTTGAAAAACTCCAGCACCGTTGAGCACCGTTGCACCATGAAATTTGGTTCACCTAAGTCTTTTATCATGGAGAAGCTTTTTATGCTATCCGTTTTCCTCTAACTTGCCACCAGGTGGCGCAGCAGAACGTCGAATTCTATTCCGTTTAGCCGTTTGCTATGCGAATATCGTCCAACCGATTTCGATGAAATTTGGTCCACGCGAATATTAGAACACTGAGAATATTTTTCACTATCCATTTTGCTGTAACTTGCCGCTAAATGGCGCTGAAAAGCATCAACTTCTATACCGTTCGACCAAGCAGCATAAAAATTTTTATACTTACACATTTGAGCACGAAGAATATATTCTAACTGCGTTCCTTTTGATGTTACTTACCACTAGATGACACTGCAATGCATTATTATTTTAAGTCGCCACTAGATGACGCTGCAGCAGGCCAAATTCTTGACCATTCAAACGGTCGCTATGAAAATCAGTATACATAGCTATTTGAACAATGAGAATATTTTGGCATTATCCATTTTGCTATAACTCGCCACTTGACGGCGCTGTAGCAAATCATTACTTTATTGAACCACTGGATGGCCCTGCAGTGTATCACTTCTTGACTGTGCAAATGATCGCTATGAAAATAGGTATACATAGATATTTGAACACGGGGAAGAGTTTGGCGCTATCCATTTTCCTATAACTTGCCACTAGATGTCGCGTCAACACATGAACTTCAGGACTGTCCAGCCGGTAGTCATGAAAATTCGTATACATCGATATCTGAATGCGAAAAATATTTTCGCCGTATCCGTTTTGCTAAAACTCGCCACTAGATTGCGCTACGCCGCATGACCTTCTTCACCGTACAAACGATTGCCTTGAAATTCGGTATGCATGGTTATTGAACACAATATAAAGCGATATCCATTTTGCTATATCTCTTTATTACAATGAATAGTAATCACCACAAATCGTAATATCAAAAAGTCCATTCATTCCCGTGCGAAGAACGGGTACTTCAGCTAGTCTTCCACTAAGAATATAATGCAAGTTTTGTTGTTAGCCATTTCTTTGTTTAGCATTTTTTTAAATGTAAATCACTAGTTTTAGAGTTTTTGAAATAATTATGACTCTGACAAAATATTTTAAATTTTATAATGCTAAACTTACTTTCTTTAATTTACTTTTTGTTTTTAAATTTAAATTAGTTTTACAGCTTTTGAAATCAACATGACAAACAAAATATTTCAAATTTTAAATTGTTAAAACTCACTAATTACTTGAACATAAAGAAAAAACACATGTTTGGTATTTTAGTGTACAAGGTTGTAATGCTTGTGGTTAAAGCAAAGCCACACAAGGGCTGTTTGCCTACTGGGGGGTGCCTTGGGCGGAGGACTTTTAAAGGGGTTCTAATGTGTATTCCCACTACATCTGGAGAAAACTGACCAAAAGTAAAGGCCGTTAGATCAATAGCCAAGCAGCAGGCCAGAACTGTGGACCCTCACACTTTGACCATCAACCACGTTTAGCATCTTATCCACATGGCCACATTCAGCTTAAGGTTGTAATGGAATAAATGATTCTATGCAGTAAGAAAATATTAGGTTGTAACGAAAGTTTCCCGCCCCCGCAAACATCGTCAGCACACAGTTCTCGTTGGCGCATTTGCTCATATTTTGTCAAACGATTTTTGGCATTTGAAAGAAAGAGGCTTACTTTATAACACTGTGTTGTGAAATCTGTAAAAAATATAGTTATCATTAAGTATAAGGTGTCTCAAATAGAACTATCACTCTATAGGATTAGAAACATCATTTACTTCCAGTTGTGTTTCAAAAAGTCAGCTATATAATATCAACGAATATTAGTACAGCTTTAAGTACTATGGTTGTATCATGCGACACTGTGCAGGTTTGGTACCGAAAGTTCAAAAACAGTTATCTAAGGAAGTTAGTTTTTCAGGCAGATATGGTGGAAAACTTTCGTTACAACCTGATACTTTTACCCATGCAGTGCCATTAAGTATACTTACTTATAAGGATACATAATACAGTTTCAAATTTGATTTTTTTTCTATAAAATTAAATAAAAATTCAGAATTATTTTTTTTTGCATTATCTTTAAATTATTTTTTTCACATGTACTTGGGAATATATTTGTTCAGTATTTAGCTTAACAAAATATCAAACAAAAGAGCCAAATAGACTGAATATTCATTACACCATGACAAGTTAACATAAAAAAATAAATAAATAAAATAAAGGACATGTACTGAACTATAAGCAAAGTTAAGTAAATTATACTAAAACAGCACAATGTAGAATTTGAGGGATATTAAATGATTATGAAACACACATAAATAAACGTATAAAGGATCTAATTTGCATGCAATTTGTGCGAATACATGCCAGATATTAAAAAAAAAACTGTTCTGCAAATTATTGAACAAACACAGTATGAAGATAACCACCAGCCTTTTTTGATAAAAAGGCGAGTTTTCTTCTCGTCATCCACTTTCACCTTCAAATTTTTCAATTAATTTTCAAGAAAAAAGAGAGATGACCTTTCTGCTTTTCTCTGTACCAATACTCTAAAAACCATTACAACTAGGTATCTGGGTGATACTTGGCTGAATGTCTATACCCATGGTTTAGGAGAAGATTATTCTGCCAGAGCCAGTTACTACTTTGAAAATCTTTTAAAATGTTCTTGTGTTGTGGGTTTTAATGCTATGGATCTGAAACTGAGAGAGAGGCCCTTAGATAAGCAATTTCCTGTCTATCCAATTTAATTACCATCTATAGACATGTGGTTTTGCTTTTTGATTCACATGCTAGGATTATCTCCCTTAGTGGTAAGTCAGAATCAAGCCCCCAAACTTCCAGTTACAAGTGGTCTGAAGGCCTCTCCTGACAATCGTCTTTGCCCTAATGAAGAAACTATTAATTTTAAACATATGTAGGGAATGCAATCCCGATCCCGCGGGAACGGGATCCTGCGGGATCCCGCACAAATATTTGCGGGACTAGTCCAACGGGATTGATACTGAGAAATAAATTATATTTTATTACAATTTCACACCACTTTCTCAATAAATAGAACGAAAATTTTTGAATATTCATGTCTTTTATCTAACAAAAAACGAATCAATAATTACAAATTTAAATTTAAAGTTTTATTTTTTTATATATCTTCCAATGAGAGTCTGGATCAAACATCTAAATCTAAATTTTTCGCAAACTTCCAATCCCAAATGAACTGAAATATTTCATACTCATTTATCTCTTAGCGAGCAGTCACGAATTAATTATACAAAGTTTTAATTTTTTTAATTCACACATCTAATTATTTTACTAAAATTAAATCTAGACCAGGAAATGATTTATTGGATTTGTTCGATTTTGTACGTTCTTTTTTCAGCAACTAAGAAAATAACGTAAGTGTGTGAATGCAGTATTTATAAATTGTATTTTTCTGTAAATTCCTGACTTTTAGCAACTAACATAACTAATACTAATACACTGAGACATAACTTCGTATATCATACTGAAAATCATGATTATAATTTTCATATTTCTAAAAAACTTAAGTTATTGCGTAAATTATCTCATAAGATTAATTGTTATTATTAAAGTTAAACTTCATAGTGCTTAAAATCATACTTTTTTTAATTTTTCTCTGTTGAAATGAAGTCGTAGCTAAATGAAATGTCAATCCCATGGGATCAGTAAATCTCAATCCCAAAATCCCGCAAGACGAAAAAAAAACAGTGCGGGATTGCATTCCCTAAACATATGGCAGTTTGTGCTGCTTTAGCCAACATAATTTTTAATGTTTATCCCTTGATAACTCCAAAGGCTAGTTTATAGTATTGGGCTGCATGAAGGGAGATGCTCAATTCAACTCAGTCCTTGATATAATTAAAAAATTAAATTCTTTGTTCTAATAGAATTGAAACGCATCATCTAAAGTAACTGTCTAACACTTAGAATTTGGATGATTTTTTTTTTTTTAGCACTTGGGTGCTATTTCTTTCAAGCACAGGATTTTTGTCTACGCGGCGCGCCGTGGTCACTTTTCTGTTTGATTCATGTTTTCTGCAGAGTGATTTGATATTGCTAGCGGAAGCACAGACTATCCTTTCAGATGATTTTCAAATACCACGATTCACTTGGGTCAAATGGATAGACAGTGGTTTTCAAAACAGAAAGCCATCTGGAGTTGCTAACAGAAACATGGACTATCCCATCAGATGATTTTCAAGTACCAGAATTCACTTAGGTCGAACAGATAGACAGTGGTTTCAAAATAGAAAGCCATCTGGAGTCATGATTTTTATGGAGGAAAACTTTATAAAAATCGCTTTACAAAAAGTATATGAAACACCTTACCCATGCCTACACGAGCCAGATCAAGGGTGTTCAAATGGTCATTGCGCATACTCAAGATAAAGTGAGATTTGCAGTTACATACACCAGTCCTCGAATATCTTGTGAAGATAAATGAGACGCTCTATTCGACATGTTGCTGAAGGAGGATGATTGTAAGACTGTTTTAGTGGGAGATTTTAACATAGAATTTAATTCTGATCCAGGATCCGATTTCATAACTGAAATGAATACTTTAGATTTTCCAATACGCACTCATCCAAAACATTTCACCACGAGGGGCCAAACAACAATGGATGCCATATTCAGCAACAAAATGATGCGAAAAGAGTCTATGTAAGCACTTACAGTTATCACTTTCCTCTATATGGCAGAGTTGATTGAATAGATTAAAAAAAACTGAAATTCTTCCAGCCGAGTGCGTAAATAAAATCTGAAAGAATTTCAGATTTTTGCAGGGTTTTTTTTTTGGGGGGGGGGAAGGGGGGACATAATAACTACTGTGAAAAAATAAAACTGACTACCAAAGCAGACCAGGGTAAACAGAGCTTTCCAACTGAAGTAGAATTAGGGAGCCAAAGTAGAAGTAGTGGTGTTTTAATAAGAAGAAAAATGTGTGCAAACCACTATGCTTTAGTTGAGCTGATGAATTTTTTTTTTTTTTTTTAAATCAAACCAGAAAAATATCAGACTGTAAATGCACATTCCTTTTATATTTAACATATGTTTATAAGTACACATTTTAAAATAAAATCATTTTATAATAATTATACACTACAGTAATACCTCTACTTAGTGATTCCAGAGTTTTACAATTTTCAAATCTAATCCATCCATTCTTTGTTTACTTCCAAAATAGCTTCGATTTATGATTAATTAATATAATTTGTTATACCTATGTATTAGCTATGCTTTTATTAAACATCTTCTAAATTATGGGTTTTTTTTTTTAATAGTCTCCAGTCAGAATTACAAATAACTTGTAAGTACATATTTATATGCGAAATTATACCCCTGAGTTAGAAGTTATCACTCCGTCTCACCTATTGTGTTTGGGGCATTACTGTACTCAATTATTATTTTTTTTAAATTGATTATAACTTAACGTTACTTTAAAATCATAACAAATATACCTTGGATATCTTGATATTCTTTGATAGAAACAGAAGATAAGACACCCATCAAGCAATGATGCATTATTACCTATAAATAATGTATTTTTTAGATAGCATTACATATGCACACAGGCACATATATTAAATAAATATGGAATAACAACAATAAAAATATTAAAAATAATTTTAACTCCTTGCACAACACGGAATTCTCATGAACCAAAATCACAATGAACACATTATGTCATTAGTCTATTTTAGTGCATTCACCGTAATTGTTGCTTGGTTATTACACTGTGTGTGAAAATTATGATTTGATAATATCAATTTAATAAAAGTTTTTTAACTTTTAATCTTTAATATGAGGTGCTGAACAAAGGGTTAAAAATAATCTTCAAGAACAAATATAAACTGCAACTAAAAATGATCATGAAAATGTGTATGTATGTATACAAATATATTAGAGTGGGTCGAAAAAACAAAAATTCTTTTTCTCCAACTCGAGGCTGGGAAAAGTTGCAAATTTAGGTGAATAAAAGGGAGTCAAAAAAGAAATAAAATCAGTTTATATCTTCCAAAAAAATTCATGGTTTACAAAAGTTTTTGATATTTTAAAATTGCAACTGTTTTTTAATGTAATCATTCAAATTCTTATGCATCCGAACCATGCAAAATAATGCTCAAATATTACTTATATCCATCAACATTTTCCACTTATGCATTCTCTACAAATTTAATGAGATTTTGATAAAAATTTACGTGTACGGTAAACAGATACTAATTGACAATGTTTTCTCCTTTATTGAATACAAATTGAAGATACCATTACTTTAGAATGTTAGTATAATGTTTGTAAGCATTTTTTTTTTTTTTTTTATATATATTGATCAAATAAGTTGTCATGTGAACAGCTGTAAAATCCAAGAAAATTAAGTAGTGTGAGTGTGAACACAATTAAATATCACCGCTTCCCTTCATTATTAGATCAAGGTACTCTGAAATCTGATTTATTGGTTAAGTTAGACAATAAAAAATTAAAACTATGTAAAAAACACATGTTTACTACTTTTTGATGTTGCATCTTGCAACTGCTTTGTTGTTATTAATTGTATTAGTAACAAAACCCCTGATTCTAATTTATGTAAGTGTGATATAACTGTCAGCTGTGATTTGCAAAATCAAATTAAATACTTGCAATTGAGATAAGCTTTGCTTATTTGTAAATGAAACAAAGAAACTTAATCATTGGAAAGGATATCACATGGCAGCCATTTAACTTTCAATAATAAATCTACGTCTGATTTTTAAAGTAAAAAGAAATAATACATTTAAAGTAAAAATGAATAACTATAAAGAAAATTATTAAATGAATATTATTTCTGTATTAAGTTGGCCTGCAAAAGGTTTACTGACTTTTACTCTAACTAGAAAATGTGAAAAGACATAAAGGTTAAAAAAAACAATCATAAATTTAAAAAGTAATGGAAAACAACCAATCAAAAACAACATATTTTTCAAAGTGAACAATAATATACTTTTATCTATGGTCATAAAATAAACTAGGAACCTTTTATGAATGCCAGCAAAAAAAAGATGGTACTACATTAAAGTTGTAAGTTATTTTAATAAATTAATTATTATTTTGTTATGAAAGTTTTCTTTCAGACTAAAATTGTTCTCGTTTGAAATAAAGATATAAAACTTAAATCCAAAAAGTGCTATACTATGACAAATCTTAATAAAACTCCCAAAAACCCAATAAAACCCGCTTGGGTTGGGGTTTTTAAAAACCCTGTTTGAATTTGATCATTAAAAAAGAGTTTCTGTCATGCCACACAATTTTTATTAGTAAATTTCAACCACAAAGCAAATCGATTATTTTTATCCTGAAAAAAAAAATACCTAAGCAGTCATGTGTGAATAAATATTAAATAATCAATTTTAGATAGAGAACATTCAATGTAGAAAAATAGGCTATCAATTTAAAAGGAGATTTTAAGCAATTTCATAAATCCAAGATCAAGACAATCATAATTTTCATACCTCAACTTCAGGTTATACACTTGGTGTAAAAATAAAATAACATAAAAAGACTGATTTGGGGGTCTATTTGTTATTATTATATGAAATTTCTTAATTATAAATACAATAAAAATTACACATCTGCATCAAAGTTTTCTTTATCCCATAATCAGTTTTGAATATAAGCATTTGCATGATTAGAATAAAAGAAGGGGAAATTTCCTTGTTTAATTGGAAAATGACTTAAGATTATTTTTTTAGAAAGTAAAAAATTATTTTATCTAAAGAAAAAAAAAAAAAAAACTGCACATGCCAATAAGATGAAATATAGATGCAGCACAATGTTTACTATTTTTTAATTTGTGTGTGTGTGTGTGGGGGGGGGGGGAGACACAGATCCATAAATATATACTATTTGCAAAAACTATTTCCCCATTTAGCTGAGTTAACAACAATGTGTTATTTTGCTTATAAAAAATATTAAAAACAACATTTATTTTTACATAAAATGGGAAAAGGTAGTTTTTTTCATTCAGCCATTCAAAGTTAATATCATGCAAATCCGTATCTTTTTTAAAATTACAAAATTAGTGCGATGATTTCATAGCTTTGCATAGAAATTTTGAGATGCATTTTAAATTTGTAAAACATTAAAACAAATTGAAATAACTATTTGTGTACTTTGTAACTGTATTAGATATAAGAATTAAAAAATACTTAAAAAGTAAATGCACATTTACTAAAAGGATGCAAAACAGATTGAACTTCAGCTAGCAGATATAAAACACAGAGATTAGTTACAATTATATAATTCAGATATTACTTTAAAAAAAAAAATTAGGTAGAAAATAACTAAAATGTGAAATTCCACACATTTGTGGAAGATTCACCTCCTTAAATATAGGAATGATGAAATATTCTACACAAGTTTACAATGTAAATTTTCTTAATTACCCTTCAAAAGACAAACATACTATTTTTAAAATCTAGTATGACAATCTTTTCACATCAATTGATTAGCCAAACACTCAATACCACATATTTTTTTATAATAAATCATATATTTAAATAACTTGCTTCAGCATTTCAGGAAAAAAAAAAAAAAAAAAAACAATGCTTACTATCTTTGCTTATTCCTTATAATTCAATTTCATTGTTCAACTTTTCCAACTGATCAGATACATTTTGCTCTGCTACATTCTTTTTAGTTGTTATATACTATTTTGATGGATATCTATCTGCTACTGCCCTTTTGGATACAATTTATACATTCATTGGATATATTAGAATTCTTAACTGAAGTAAGTGTGATTGATTACTTTATTCGTAAGTTTAGCTATTCTACTATATACATATATATATAACAGAGAAACTCTTTACAAATTGAAAAATCAAAATCTGGAAGATTAAAAATATTTTAATTCATACAAAAAATTTTTAAAATGCAGTTGAATCCCTAAAAAAGTATGTGCACAAAATAAATGACAGAATATTTTTTTCCTTTTTTAATCTTTTCTTTTAAATTAAAATAGCAACAATGGAATTTAAATCTGATGCCCCATACCCCCCCCCCCAAATAACGAATTCTCAGAAGACTGCAATTCATGCGACTGAATGTCTGGAGGGGGGCGGGGGCTAGGGCCTAAGTAAAGGTGTCTACTTTAACCCAGCAGGAATGTTTTGACACCCCACACTCAAAAATACTTCTCTTTTTCTCCCTCTTAAAACTGAGGTGGTCATATCCATGAGTACCTGGCCAGAAGGTCACGTTATTCAGTTACAGACCAAAAATGATGCGTTCTGAACATTGTTTCAGATTCTTAGAACATATTGGGGTATGTGGACACCCGTGTGCGATCTCGTGTTCGAATTTTTTATTGCGAAGCCAAGGCTTCCGCCAGTCTTTTCCTTGTTTGACACATGATCAAGAGATGAAAAGACTTTAACCCTTTAACGCGCAGTGTTCCCACTCTGGGAACACCAAACTCTGACGTTTTGACCGTTGCCAGTTGAAGAATAGATTTGATTTTTATAAAAATAGTTGCGGGTGACATAGCTCCACGAGAATCCTTTACTTTTTAGCACGTCCTTACCCATAAAAAAATTGTCACGATTATTTTTTAACAGCATTGACATCTGCTGAGAAATGGAAGAATGCAAGAAAAGCTGGACAGATTGCGCAATGCTGAAAAAAAAGGGCTGCCGTTGCCATCGCTTGACTTAACTACCAGCAAGATGGCGGATGATCGAAATGTTCATCGCGTGCCACAGATCCAGAGACCTTTTTTTGACGACAGCGACCTTTTTTTGCATGGGCACAGCCAGCAAAAAAGGGTCTCTAGATCTGTGGCACGCGATGAACATTTCGATCGTCCGCCATCTTGCTGGTAGTTAAGTTGAGCGATGGCAACAGCTGCCCTTTTTTCAGCATTGGGAAAGGGTTGCGCCACAAAGGGCTAATCCGCAGTGTCCTCGCCGTGAAGACACAAAACCGATGTTTTGACTGCTGTCAGTCAAAAAGAATAAATTTGATTTCTATAAAAATACTTCACAGTTGACATAGTTACACGAGAATCCTTTACTTTAGCACATCATTTCCTGTAAAAATTGTTAGGATTATTTTTAACACCACTGGCAGCTGCTGAAAAATGCAAAATATGATAGAAATACATTGATATAGAAGAACAACTGGATAGACTGCCCAAAGCTGAAAAAAAGGCAGCCACTGTCATCGCCCAATTTAAGTACAAGCAAGATGGCAGCCGATCGAATTTTCAGCACTGGGAAATTTTTGTGCTTCAAAGGGTTAAGAGTTGTTTCAAGAGGTTTCTTCAGATAAGGAGACTCTAGATGAAGAGTTAGAAGATCCAAATAATGGAAACATGTTTGGTGATCACCAGTCTGAGTCAGAGGAAGAATGCAATTCTTCAGAAGATGGAGCTTGCATTTAAACTAAAAATAATTAACATTAATTTAACATTTATTTAAGTTATTATTTTCCTTTAAAAAAGTATTTAATTATCATGAATTGGATTAACTGGTAGAATTTTAAAATGTTCTTTCATATTTGTGCCATTTAATATGTTTGGGGTGTGCTGATACCCTATGCGCATTCCCATGGTCTAAATTCAGTTTTTAAAAGCTTTAGTGATAACTGTATTATACATTTTTATCTTTTGGTTTAATATATACAATATATTAATTAACTGATAACAAGGAATTTTTAAGGAGTAACTTACTTTACATTTCTTTTGTAAAAAAGACATTTTTTTATCATCACATGGAATCAAGTTCCTTTGATTGTAGAAATTAGGCAGAGTATTGCTAGATATTTTGTTGTTCTCCGATTCTATAGCAGCTAGTATCACTTCACATCGAAATATGTCACAAAATTTGGCCAAGCATACAGAGTTTTCATCCTGCTAAATGCATAAAATATTTTTAATACTTCAGAAATAACAAATGGAAATTCACAATTTATACTTAAATAAAAATAATGTGTATTCTAGGTATTTATGTCAGTAGTTTTAAACATTATTTGAATATAAAAGCTTTTAAAGAAAATCATAACACATAATTTTAAAATTTTCAAAAAATATAAGCCCACAATTATGACAAGTCCATCTTTTCAATCAACAAGTTTGAAAGTAGACCTCTATCCCCTTCAATGGCATATGCATAGAGAGAGGGTGGTATTAAGAGGTTTTAATTTAAAACCCTAGAACCCTTTGTTGTTACCTTGTTTTAAGGAGGTAGCAACAAAGTAAATGTTCCATCAATTTTTTTCAAAACTAATAAGATTTTTTAAAAAATGCAGGAAAGTCAAGTGGGGCACAGAAGAGAAATGTCATTATGTTTTTGCAATGAAGTCAGCAAACAACTTAAACATGGGTTTAAGATTTTTACAAGGTTTGAAAGAGGCATAAGCAGCATGACGTTGGGCATAAGCAGCTTTTATTCTTTCAATAATCAGAGCTTGACAATAAGTAACAAAGCAAATTAGAATGTCAATATCAAAATTCTCACTAGGGGAGAGTAGGGAGGGGTGGGGTGGGGCACCTTCAATTATACCTACAGGAAACAATGTTTTTAATTTCTCATTTTATTTCACCAGGTTTAGTAGCCATAGCTTCATAGTCATCTCTATAAATCATCTCAGTTACAAATTTTTGTAAGTTTATGTGACAAAAAAGTTGTTTTCCAATGCCAAAAGTAATTAACTTTTTATATTTTCAATGAAATTTAGAAAACCAGATAGTTATTTGGTTTCAGAAAAAGCATCATTTACAAAATCTTCTGATTCAATTATTGCTCTATAAAATCATTCTCGAGCATGAGAAAATTCATGAATGTTGAAAATAAATTTTAACTTGTTCATTTAGAATAATATAAAATTCCTTCCTTCTTGGATTAGCCCTTGTAGGTGCATCGAAACATAGGGACCTCAGGAACATTTCCATAAGTGCTTCGAAATGTAGGGACCACTGGAAAATTTTCACGGGTGCTCAGTGTTTGCATGATTCTAAAATAAAAGTACAGTAGCAATAGCTACACTACAAAATATGCAAATGGCTCTTTCCTGCAACGTTGCTTAGCTTCTTCTACCTTGACAGATGATAAATATTGCTGAAATATGATAGCAATGAAGCACTCTGTGACCGAGTCAAAGGAGGAGGGAACAAATTGTAACACTATCAAATAACAAAACAAAATAATCTTACAATTATTCTCAGGAATCTTCTCTTCTAAGGTTTAATTTAGTCTAAAATTAATGATCGATGCACTGAATAGTCAAAATCTTGTTTTGTTATTTGATAGGCTGTCTTTTGTAGCTATTTTCACAGTTTGTAAGAAGTATGAGAACAAAATGACAAATACACAAACTTTTTTTCCTGAAAATGGTTTTGGCTACCTTAAGGCTTTAAATGCGTAGAAATTGCAAAAAAGGAAAAATTTCATTCCAAGCAATGCAAATACAAAAGTTCTATTTTACGTATAATATGGGCATATACTGTTCTGTGCTGCATGAACATATTCTAAATTAAGAAATGGTGAAGTAATATGGTCAACACAAATAGTATTTTGGTAAGCTTTTTCATGGTATCAGATGTTTGAAGAGATTTCATTTTAACATCACGACAAGTTAAATGCATAGCACATCTTGAATTTATAAATTATTAAAAGCATTTTAACATAGTATGTTATTGACTGGCTTTTTCTTGTATAATGTAAACAGATACAAGGAAAAAAAAAAAAAAAACAGTGAAACTACAACTATTATGTCATGTGCAGAATATAATTTCTATTTCTGTTTTCTTTTTTTTTGATTGCTGTAACTTTTTCAACATGCTATCATTTCTTCTGGCTAAATCTAAATATGCTGCATTAAAAATATACAGTTGCCCATCATTCACAAATAAATATAAAATCTCATGAACCTTTAAAACATAAATTATAGAATAAAATTAAGGGAAATTCCTGTATTTTCAGTTCAGCATATAAATTTTAGCTGACAAAAGAGAAATCAATATTTAAAAATTGATGATGTTTAAAAAAAAAAAAAATTAAATTTCTGCTTCACTCATGAGATCGAATGGACCTCCAAATTTTAAAATAACTGTTCTCAATACTTCAGTAACTTCTATAGCAAGCAAAATACCTGGAAATAAACATGATTTTTATCCCAATGATCCATAACAACTTCTTCAGATGAGAATACAGCGCCACAAAATGGACAAACCCATTGACCATCCAAAAAGTTTAACTGCACATTGGGCCACCATAACACATCTCTTTCATGGTGAAATGGACAACTGAATGGAAGTGAAAGCTTATAACGAAGAAGCACAGGTATCACTTTCTGAAACACAAAATATAGATCACAGGTCAAATAATTATTTAAGTTACAGATCGCACAAAAATTGCATTAAGAGATATAAATAAATGGATTCCAAATTTATTTAAATGCATTCCGTTTCATTATACAGGGTGTCCCAAAAAAGTGGTATCAGACTTCACTTCTTTGTCTATTTGAGATAAACGGACAGTGTAAATTGAAAAAAATGTTCAAAATAAGGTTGGGAAAAAAGACTTTATTAAGATAAAATTCCTCATTAAGTTTTTAAAAGTAACACTTTTTAAATTTACATACAACTAACTCCATACAAAAAAATTCATGATTAGTAAAATGAACCCCCATACACTAATGAGGTGAAGGTGATGTACAAAGCTTGAAAATTATATTTTAAAAAGTGTCACAGATAAGAAGATTAAAAATATGCTAACTTAAACCACTTTTCGATGGCTCTCACATAGCAGTGACGTGCATTCCGCCCAAGCAACCCAAGCAGTGCTTGGGCAGCTGAAAATAAGGCTATTATTGTTTTTAAATGTTGCTTTCTATCACAAATTGAAAGAAAATACCATCTACCTTATTTATTCATAATTTCTTAACACAAAGATAAATGTCAAGTGGATAAACAAGTATATTTTCTTTCTGATTCTTCATTTCTCTGCCATGAGATCAACCCATCTGCATTGTCTGCTGAAGGGGTGTTGCTATAGAAACATGACTTCATCAGAGAATTAGCCAATCAGAGACGATACTCCGAAACCCATATTCGGCCTTCTTGCTTGGGTTGCTTGGGCGGAATGCACGTCACTGTCACACAGAAAAAAAATCACGTCAGATGATCGCATTTCAAGGGTTGTACAGAAATTCTGAAAGAAAATAATTTACAACACTTTAGCAATAAGCGTTTGTACATTTAAATTCATGTATAGCCCCCAATCGTCTTTCTTTAAAGATATCTCTGAGACTCTTTGTGATGAATGGCTGAAATTTTCTACATCACCTCAAAGTTGTTACCCAGCAACTGGAAATCCCATAGGTACAACTTCTGAGAATTTATTCTTTTTTAAAATAGAATATTTTTTTATTTAAGGTAAATGAAGATATTTAACAAACACAAATAGAATTACAAGTGGTTTTTAAATTTATTATGAAAAGATTCATTATCTTTCATATATATATTCATTAATTTATAATTTATTTAGTTTATCTTTATAAAGTAAATAAACTATAAATGAATAAATACATACAACCTTCACTATAATTCTTTTAAGATTTTCTATATCATATAAAAATAAGAGCTTTGTTTGTGCTACTTTTGAAATTTGATACAATTACTAAATATCTTCTTGTATAACTGAGAATGTTAATATATGTAGGAGAAGTAGAATAAGATGATGAACTTGATATTTCTCTGATGCAATCATAACATAAATAGCTCAGTACTCAACAAGGCAATTCTTAAAAGTTTAATATTGGGTTATGAGAAGTGACAACTCGAATGTATCTTTTAAATTTGTGTTTGTAAATTTTAAGCTGTTTTTATAAATAAATTTAGAGCCCCCTTAGACAGTGATTGATCTAGGATATTTTCAGAAGAGAAAAAATACTCTGACTTTTTTAGAAGCAGTATTTTCCTTTACAAATGAGTAATTAAAACAGTCAATTATGGCAAGCTTAAAATACATAATTGTTAAAATTAAAATTGTGTTTAGCAATTAAATGACAGAAAAAATAAAACAATAATTGGATTCTAATTTAAATTTAGCAAACACAAAAAATATTTACCAAAATACTGAATACTGTTAACAGCACAAAGAAAAGATATTTTTAAAAAATAACATTGGCTTCAAATTTTAACCAATAAAATTTTTGATCAGCTGATTAACATAACTGATATCACATAGAGTATTTGAACAACTGAATTTCAAAAGTACATATTATACTTTTGAAAGTATATATTATCCTTTTCCGAAAGCTAAAAAAATCTTACATTGAAGATAGTTTGTTCTATTAGGAATAGACTAATGTTGGCTTATGACATATTTTCTGAAGATACTCTTTTCTAGAATTAACTTGTTTCCCTTTTAATATTTTTTCTCATACAGTAAACTGTTTTGAGTTTTCAAAATTCAAAAGAGATATGAATGAAGTCTTTAGAATACCATAGCCTGCTGATAGTTTGAATTATCAAACTCTACAGTTACTTTACCTTCTTTTAATAACCAAATGAACATGATTATGCTTAATTTTAGCAACAGCATTAAATATTTCAAGTACTGTAATAGCAAAATGCAATGAATCACTCAATTTTCAGGCTGTTTTCTGGAAACTACTAGGGCCTTATTATCACATGGGCAAATCGGGACTTTGCCCAGGGCCCCCGGCTCGAAAGGGAGCCCAATTTCAAATGTTGTTCTGAAATGCCCTTTTTTATATAAAACTTTTATGAAAAATAAAACAAATTTTATTAATGGGGGCCGCCAAATTCATCAATGCCCGGGGTCCCTGTTGGTCATAATCGGGCTCTGGAAACTACAAAATTTCCAGACAAGGGCAGATGAAAGGGATGGGTGGGTGGTGGAGGGGTCGACTGCCCCCCCCTCCCTGAGAAAAAAGAAATGTAAAAGATCCTATTTTACTGCCCACCGACAAACTAACCCCCCCCCCCCCCCCGACAAACTTGCATTAATCCGCCACTGTTTCCAGATTAGCAAAACTTTGTTTTATTAAAATACTTTTTCTATCATCCATAATGCATATTAACAAATATCTGTAATAATTATGAATAATATGTAATATCAAGGAGTTAAACATTGTTTAGAAAGAAAACTTGCAAGTGTGCAAATTAATTAAAAGGACTATGTTCCATATCCGGTGCTTGTTTACATATCAATGTTTGTGTGTACGTTTCATTTGGTGATCATTCTGGCACCAGGGTAGGCACAGCGGGAGTCCAGTAACCTGCCGGTGACATTTTTGACTGGCAACCATAAAAGAACGTGTATTGCCAGTTTGGGAATTCAAAATTGTTTAATGTTATGGATGGAAGGGAATGAAATATGTTATGCTATTATATGAAAAGAAAGTGTGTGTGTGTGTGTTTGTTAGAAATATGGTGTGAATATAAAGCTAAATAAAAGACAGCATCCTGGTTTTTTAGGTTAAATATGGACAGTGTATTTTGTTTGGTACTTACTAGAGATGAGACGGGCTCAGCCCGAGCCTGAGCCCAGGCCCGAACCGAGCTCGTGAAAAATTTATATTTTATTGAACATACTCCTTGAAACAGATTTTTAAAAAGTGATTCATATGGAAAATAAAAGTACTTAAAAAAAGCGGCATGGGTGCCTAGAAGGCACGTGAAGCTCTTTGGGCATTTCAGAACGGCGGCTTATATTGCTTAGTTAGTCATGAGATCCGACATTATTTCATAAGCATAAAGAATTAGAAAGTGCATTAAAAATTTGCGACAAAATATGTGTTTAATTGCACAAACGGTAAAATTTATTGTATTCTATCAAAGAATTACTTCTTTGAATTTTATTTATCTTTAGCTGATATTTTGGGCTCGGGCTCCGACTTAAATAATATTGCTCGGGCTTGGATTAAAAGTCTTAGGGCTCGGGCTTCAAAAAATGAGCCCGAACTCATCTCTAGTACTTACCTATTATCCTGACGGTCCGCCCAGACGAAGCCAAGCCTTTTTGCCAAGATAAATGCCGGACACATAAAATTATTGATGGTTTGGACTTTGGAATACGATTGGCAGCAGTTTGCCAGCACATTTGACGAAAAATTAGTTTGGCGGGAATGACCGCCGGAATAATACGTACCTTTTGTTTTAATGTTTTTGTTAGTGGAATATATGTGCAATTTTAATGTGTTAAAATACTTTGACGTTTCTGATCATGCAAAATGGTTGGCGACAGTAGTTGCTGGGGCTTGGCAACCGCCAAGCTCCAGCGACTGTCTCCGTGTTTACATGGAGTGCGCACCGGCTTGTATGATTTTACCAATTAAAAAGATTGAGAAGAACAACAACGACTGTTATGTGTATTACAGATGAAGCAAAGTCTGGAATAATAGTTGGTTTAATATGCTCAGCTCGTGAAAATGAAAACGAACATGCCATAAAAAATGTCCAATTTCATTGATGGTAATTATATGAAAAGGCCATTTTAATATTTATAAAAAGAAAAATAATTTTCATGAGAAAATGGCATGATCATTAGTCATAAAACTGAATTTTATACATAAGCAATCCATAAAAATACACACATTCCAAAACTCTTGAGGCATATTCTAAATTTTTAAAGCATGAAATATGCATTTAGAGGCATTAAACTGATCACTGCCTGTAGATATACGAGGCCTGAGTGCCCACTAGAGATGAGACGGGCTCAGCCCGAGCCCGAAAGCCGACTCGGGCTCGGGCTCTGTAATTTACGATTACGTTCGGGCTCGGGCTCGTGAAAAATTTCTCCTTTGTTGAACATACTCCTTGAAACAAATTTTAAAAAGTGATTCATGGGATAAATAGAAGTACTTATTTTAAAAAATATCGGCACGGGGGACTAGAAGGTGTGTGAAGCTCCAAAATTTATTGTATCTTATTAATGAAGTAGTTAATTTTATTTGTCTTTAGCTGAAATTTCGGGCTCGGGCTCCAACTTTACCAATATTGCTCGGGCTCGGGCGGGCTCTGATTAAAAGTCTTCGGGCTCGGGCTTCAAAAAATGAGCCCGAACTCATCTCTAGTGCCCACCTAATGTGCCTGTGTGAAAATCTGCCACAGAGACTATTTACAATGTGCATTTGAAATATTTGAAGGAGTGTTTAACCGACATTGTACAGCTTTTATCAGAAAGAGTAACATTGCAGTATTTAACAGGCACTAAATATTTTAGAAAGTTATTACTTCTTTCAGGCATTCTAATAATTTTTATTTTTTTCCCTTCAAGATTGCTCTCCTCCACAGCATAGTCGTACCCTACCCGACTAATGTGTGTTAGTAAAAAAGTGTCTTGTTTTGTAAACAACACGAATTAATAGGATTTGTCGTTTATGGTATTTGGTTAAATAATTCACTTTTTTAGATTGTGCTAAATTGGATTTAAATAAAATATTGAGTTGGGATAGACTGTCGTCATTGGAAATTATGAAGCACCATCTTGATAAAAAATACTAAATTTTAGACTGGCTTGCGTCCAAAAGAAACGTTAATCCTAATTTTAAAAGAAGCACATGAAAATAGTATTAAGTAGAAAAATTACCCTATGAATTATCATTCTGACCAAACGAGATTTTGTTCTTGAGCAATTAAATATGTTGTCTGATGGAAAATTTCTTCCAAGATGATATAAAAGAAGCAATATAAAAATCTGCAAGATCAAAACATATTTATTATAATAAAAGGAAAATGTTTTCAAATTTCTAATAATAATAGCAAGAAAATGTAGAATTAATGATACATTAAGAAAACACAAAATGATCTATGTTCTCACAACTAAACACCAACACTAATGATAAAAAAACAATGCGAATAACCTCAACATAGTAATAGCTTCGGTACATGAGAATAAGAATACATCGATTCGAATTTGCTAAAATGTCATTGATTATCTGAAAAAACCCATCAAAAATATCATCTAAGACTTTCAATCATTACTTAAATACTTTCAAAATGTTCTTTATATCAGAATATGCTGTAAAGCAAGTATTATAATTAAATATCAACATTAAAAATAAACACACACATCATTATTGATCAATAAACAGCTGGTGTTTATGCACTATTACTCAGATATGTCGCTGCAATTCAGTACTTTCATTGCACCGATTGCTCGTTAACACTCAACCAGCATCACTCGTCCTGCAGCAAGTTCTAGCCTCTCAGCGACCAGTTCCCCACTTCAAAATAAATAAATAAATGATATAAAATAAAGAAAAAAAAAATTAAATTCCAGTTGTTGGATGATTGTAATTTATAGAACTGATTAATAAAACCTTCGACTTTGATTTTCCAGCGGTATTTGGTGCTTTAAACCAAAATGATAAAAAGTGACTTAAAATTTTGTAAGCAATTTTTGGGGACAGTCCCCAATTTTAAGATTTTTTGTCAATTTGTCCCCAACTGTAAAACAGAAATTGCTGACAAAATTTTAATTAAAATTTCTTTCAAAATTTTTAAAAAATCGTCATTTTCCCTTCATTTTATGAATGCTAATAATGCTTTAGTTGAATAAATAGAAACTTATTTGAAAAGAGTATTGAATGTATTACAAAGTATCCCCGATTTTTGATTCAAACTTGGGGACACTAGGCTGATTTGTCCCCAACCCTTTTTTCAAGAATATGGTCATCTCAGTTCAAAGCGGGGCCATCGTTCAAAGCCACGCTTTTGTCCAATGAGCGTACTCAAATGAACGAAAAAATTACAACTACTTTATGGATTTTTTCTGTGTTCCATATAAATCTTTGTCAGGATTAAATGTATCCAACATGAAATACACTAATCCTAACTAATATTATAAATGCGAAAGTGAGTTTGTTTATTTGTTTGTTTGTTTATGACGCTTTCACGCCTAAACCGCTGAATCGATTAGGATGCATTTTGGTTTAGATATAGATGAGACCCTGGAGATGGTTATAGGGTACTTAGAATTTTAGATTTTTAATTACTTTTTTAATTATTAATTAAAAACCGTTTTTAGGTTGCCATGCTTGGCGAGTTTCGCCCGTATCAATCAAATGATTCATGTTTTGAGCTAACAAGAATGCTATTGATTCAATAAAGAAGCGAGTGCGTGCATCTGAAAAACATTAAATTCCACGGAAATTATGCCAGTTTTATGCCAAATCTATCTATCAATAATAATAAAAATGAATGTTCTCCAGACAAATCTACAGAAAGCAGAGCTTTGAAAATTTGAGCATAGAAGCCCATGATTGTGCACCTGCGGCTCAGAATGTTGAAATTTTAAATACTTTTCTAATTATTAATTAAAAACCGTTTTATCGCCCGCACAAAATGATTTATGCTTTTGAAGTAAAGCTGAAATTCTATTTTCAGATAAACATGCATTTGAAAAACATGAAATGGTATGGAAATTATGTTGATTTTACGCCAAATTAAAAAGCATTAGAAAGAAAAGTCCAAATGTGTTTCTTAAACTTCACAAATTTCCAAATCCTACCAATAATATAAAAACTCGGCTGTTCGAGCCTCGTCAGGGGGAGATCCCCCTGAATCCCCCTAAGGAAATTAATTCCGTAAGCGGGGGCAGGTCGCCAAGCCAGATGTCGCCAAAGCTTTTTCGCGTTGCTAAATACGCCAATCTGCAAGGATTGTGCTTAGACTATATAGAGAACTGTTTTAACGGCAACCTTAATGGGTTAGACGTTGGCAGCAAAAAAAGGGGCCAACTAAACATGCCCCCGCTTACGAAATTATTCCCCCCCCCTAATTTTTTAGTTTTATTATTACCATATTAAAACTATATTAATTGACTTGTCATTTTATCGCTCATCTTTCGCGTATTTCGCCTGGTAACCCTATGTCGAAATTTTTATGAGTGTAACCTATTTATAGAAAAATACATGTGGTGCATATTCTACAGCTTACGAAATATTGTAACAATAGATTAAAGCTGTTGTGAACTAATAATATTTGAATATATGTAAAAAATACATGTGGAGCATATTTTACAGCTTATGAAATAGTGTAACAATATCGAGACTAAAGATTGCTTTAATCTCTATACTAAAGCTGTTGTGAACTAATAATTTTTAAATACATGTAAAATTATGTCGCTTTATTAAGTCGCATTTTTGGGACACATTTTTCAATAAGGGATTTGAGAGATAAAATGACATAGTCATTAAAAAATGTGTATGTTTGTGTGTTTAGATGGTTTTGACTGAATCACACACAAATTGCTGAACGGATTTGGAAAAATTCGTAATGAAGATAGCTTATGCCCTGGATTAACATACAGGCAACCTTTCAAGCATATAGCATAAATAATTCTTTTACAAAAACATTCAAAATAATTCTAATGTATTACGCTCTATGGAAATTTTATAGCTACTAAACCGATTCTAAAACTTAGTTACACTATTCCTGAGTATTATTGTTTGTTTGTGGATTAAGACCGATTGACTACACTAGGGTCATAGGCCTATATGGGGAATTCCTCTGTGGGGAACTTTCTAAGGGATCCTAGCCCGTATTTACGCGAGGTTTTGGAGAAAACCGCGAGTGGCTAGGTCGACAGGCTCAACCAGGGGTTGAACCTGGCACCTCCAGCCTTCCAGTTTTGAGAGTAGAACTTCTTAGACACTGGTGGGACCCTGAGTGTTATAGGCTACCTTTTATGCATATATCACAAATAGTTCTTTTACAGGGATACTCATAGGAATTACATTACACTCTATGTGTATCTCTGTAAGTACTGAACCGATTCCAAAACTTTTTTCACTGTTAGTAAGCTACACTATTCTTGAGTATTATAGGCTAAAATTCATGCATGTAGTGCAAATAGTTCCTTTACAGGAACACTCAAAATAATTCTAATACATTACGCTCTCTGGGTCTCTCTGTAACTATAAAACCGATTCTAAAGCTTTTTCGCTAATAGAAAGCTGCACTATTCCTGATTAACGTAGGCTAAAATTCATGCTATAGCATAAATATTTCTTTCACAAGAACAACAAAAACAGTTAGCAAATACTGTCGTAACTGTATTCGCCAAATGCCTGAAAAAAAATCTAAATTTAGTAACTCTGCCTACTCTCTTATTTTAAATGAAGTATACTACCATGCATTATACTTCGTATAAAATAAGTAAAAAGCAAATAATATTTAAATGCAGTTTCTTTTGTCGCAAACATATGTGTTATTCACACATGCTTCATTTCTTTTGGGACCTAACTCTAAAGCCGACGCGGACGAAGTCGCGGGTAGCAGCTAGTATTAGATAAATCAGAATGTTTATGAACATTATAAACTAAGGTGACCATATTTTTGAACGTAGAATTAAGGACATGATGCCAACTCTGAATAAAAATTGGGGATTTTTTATAATTAATGAAACAATTAACAATAATCTAATTAAAAAACAATGTAATAATTGAAAATTGTCCTCAATTGCTTCTTTACATTTTGAAGACAAATTGCAAAAAAAAAAACCCACAGAAATTGGGGACTGTCCTCGAAAATTGAGGACGTATGGTCACTTTATTATAAACATATGGATCAACATTATGAAATAAGCTTTATTAAAAATGTAGACTTAAAAAATATAACTGAAAGCCTGATTTTTTCATAATATTAATAATCATAATCGGCAAATTTCTATTTATGGGTGCCCCATTCTCGCTGGGTTGCCACTTTAAAAACTTCAGCGCGCCCGGTAACTTACCGCGTAATCACTTAAAATCTAGCAGTCATTCTAGTTACCACTTCTTTTTGGCAGAAATTGTCCATCTGCTGTGATATTTTTTTCTATGGAGACGTAGAATTAAGAAAAGAAAAAGATTTTGACTAGATTTTTTTTTTCACTTTACAATCATGCAGTTTTCGTGGTTGATTCAGCAACAACCGGCAAAAAAAACGAGAAAAAAAAAGGAAGTGTCATCGTCATTACAAATAAACATTTTCTGAACATTGCCTTCTCATTCGATAACTAACCGTGGCCGGACAGGATTTACTGAGTGACGTATTGCGCCATCTGTATGTACGACTGGCCTTATCCAACTTTGTAAAGGGAAATGAAATCTTCTGGAAGTCTAATTTCGTGATATTGATCCACGCACAGAAACATATTACAATCAAACTCGCTTATAACGAGCAAAAAGGGACCGCGATATTTTCTCGTAATAACCGAGTGTTCATAAAAAACGGGTATGTGAAATAATCATAAATATTTATGCATACATACTGTATTTTTTTTTATATCTATACAGTACAAAAACAAGTTGGTCAATGGTCAATCTGTTTTGACTGTCTTATTGTCTTTTTTTTTTGTTGTTGTTGTTCTTTTATTCGTTGTAGAAGTCTAATGGACCTAAAAACATAGACAGGATTCGAAAGGAGTTTGAAGTATTTCTGCCCACTTAAAAGTCAGAATATATTACGGTCAGTTCAGGTTGCATTTCAGAATATTTGTAATTAAGTCATCGTCGCTTTCATAGACTTTGAAATGATAAAGGGATTTTTCAAAGAAAGGATTAGCTGAGACGGGTAGGTGGAGGTCAACAGAAACTTTATGAATATGCAAAAATATTCCTCGCTTTAACCGGGGTTTACTCGTTAGAAGCGAGTTACGTTCCCGTAGACTTACCATTGTACCAACTAAATATTTCCGATTTCCTCGTTAAATCCGGGCTCGTTATAAACCGACTGTATTATTAAAATACAGACATGGCGACGGTTTAGATTTCTTGTATCTAACACAATTTTTTTTTCATCCCATTCTAAAATGCGGTCTATTCCTATTGAACTGTGACACGTAAGATATTATATTTTATTTCAGCTCAAGGTACAGGATATAAATAAATAAAATAAAAGCACTGAACACTTTCGAGCAGTAAGAAGCTGCCCTTCTTCATTTAAAAGAAGTATTCTAAAAGGAATTATATAAAAGTCTCGCAACTACAGTGAAGCACAGTTTATACGTTTTTTATGGGACTAGGGGAAAACGTATAAATGAGAAAAACGTATAAACGAAATTCTCAAAAGCACGTACATTTTCGTAATAAAAAACCATAAAAAGCCAGATTTAAATTAAAAAACTGCACATTATATTACTGCATGACTACTGCTCTACTGTGCGACAGAAATGAGCCTATGGACAAATACCATCTGCGTACCTGTGGAGCCCTCCATGGTGCTACGGACTCTTCATGATATTGGGAGGCTAGAGGACTTTTGGGGCGATAATCTTCAGTTATCCTATTTGTATTTTATCTTTTACATTCTGGTTTTACCTCTTTTGTATTTGGCCCCTGCCATTGGAAATAAAAATATTACTGCATAAAAATAAAATACACAATAGGTATGTAACTAGCCGCCTTCGGAGACCAGTTTTTGCCGTCGATGGCCGCATAGTTAAAAGTGCCTGTCTAACATTATCATTTACATTGTCGGATATTAGATTTTCTTGCATAAAACGAAAACCTGTCAAAGTTTGTTGAAAATTTGCATCACGCAGTTTCTCCCCTCTTCATTTCTAAACACACACACACACACACACACAAAAAAAAAAAAGAATGGTTTATAACGAACCCGGATTTGACGAGAGCCCGGATCTAATGAGGAAATCGGAAATATTTAGTTGGTACAATGGTAAGAAACGTATGAATGAAGCTTTTGATCTCAGAAAAACGTAGAAATGAAATTATTTAACATCAAAATCCTATGGATTTCGCCGGGACCATTCAGAAAAACGTGTAAATGAAAAAAAAAAACAACAACAAAAACGTATAAACGAGAAACGTATAAACGGTGCTTCACTGTTTTAAATTTATCACTACTAGTGGTGAAATTTTGGTATTCTTTTAGTCAAGAGAGAAAATAATTTAAACTTAAAAAACACCCTTATCACGATTTTATAAATAGTTTAAAATTTTATTTCATTTCATCCAACATCATTTTATTAGAAGATAAAACCCCTAGTGGATTAATTTACAACGAAACATTTTGACAAAAATATGCCTACATCCGATATAGCTCATCTTCATCCTTCAATAAGTAACTTCACATTCAATTTTTTTTATTTATCGAAATCGAATTTCATGCTTTTCTGGAAACGTGTGGAAATTGTTCGCATTCGAATGATTTCGTTTTGTGGTATCAGCCCCTCTTATATCAGTGTTTCACGTAGAGGAAATTAATTCTATTTCTGAAAAGAATTAAACTGATTAGTCTGGAAAACCTATTTTAAACGAATTGAAATCGCAATTTTCCCTTCAAAGCTTGAAAACCGCAACTTCAATATGGCGCCAATATCAATTGCGACACCTAATTTTGACACGCAAATTATTAACTTTTTTTTTTCCTTTAGCGAAAAATGCTTAAAAATTAGGAAACGGTGGATTTTAAAAATTTTTAAAGTAGCGCAGATTATTTTTTTTTAATTTTTACACAATTATAAAAAATTTCAAGCGAATCGTACAAATGGAGATGATTTTATTACGTTTTTCGTGTTTTACTTTTTAATTTTTTGTGGGGAAATGGCGGTAAAAGCCGGTATCTTGGAGTGGTTGAATCGGAATTGCGGCAGAGTCAGTGATCAGCGTAACTACCGTGTTTACTCGCGTAATAGTCGCCCTCACATAATAGTCACACCTAGACTGACCTTTACCATGAAAAATTGGCAAAAAAGTGCGATTATTACGCGAGTAAACGCTGTACATCGTAGGATTCCAGTCCAGTCTGTAGAGAGGTGTAATTTTTATGTACGTTACAATAATTTGCACTTTCCATTAATTCAGAGAATATATACAGTGACAGAAATTTCACGACATCCGTATGTGTTTGTGTGTGTGCTTTAAAAAGGAAAGCTGTGAAAAAATAGTTGACTAGTTTTAATTTTCCTCTTTTACAATAGGGTGTTAAATTAATAAAATTGACATTCACCATGTTGTTAGATTGATTTTCTAAATATCTTGTTGATCAAATGGAATTTTTCATAAAGAATATCAGATCAAACAAATTTTTCAAAAAGAATATCAGATCAAATCAAATGCCATGAATTTCCAACGGATAACAGTATTTAAAAATATTTACGCGAGTAACATAATTTAAGAGGAAATCTGCGATACCTGAAAACATCTGCTTATTACTTGATGCCATCCCAAAGAGAAAGAAAAAGGGGGAGGAAAATAGTTTTTTTTTCTATGTTGCAGACGATATTCTTTTGCCTTTAGTGCAGAAAGGGTGCCGTACCTAACGCGCTCTCAGCACGTATCTAATTAATATATTATTTGTAATTACAACTTGGTCACGTGCTCTTCTAAATTGCAATATTAATAGGAATTTTTTTGCTTGTGAATTTTGTTGTTCTAAGGCATCTTTAGGCATCGTTCTCCCCCAAAATGGTTGATAGTCAGTTATTTTCAAGTTTTATGATGCTTAATGAACATTTATATAATGTTTTTGTGGAATATATACTTAGTGGAAGAACTCGAGCACCTCCAAAGACTGAACTAATCGAAATGGTTCCAACTTTTCAGTACGGGGCGAGAACGGATCGCAAAGCTCTTCAAAGCAAATTTAGAAGCTGGGCCAAACGAATGGACTTTGAAAATGGCTGTTTGATGCTTGCTAATACAGGGAAAATCATTGTTCCAAAAGAGAAATGTGATGACTTGGTGATGTATATGCATTCTCCAGATCACCAAGATATTGAGAACGTAATAACTCGGGTAAAACGTTGATTTGACTATTTCAAATTCTTATTTTACTCTATTTTCAGAAAAATAACATGATTGATTTTTCAAGTAAGGTTTTTTTGTGCATAGTTATTTTTATGTTATTGCTTAATAGAGTAACCCTTTTTTGTGTGTGTTCATGTGTAAAATTATAATTCTAAACGCACTGAATAAATTAGTTGGCGTCATTTTTATGCTGGCTTCAAAAATTTATCGGTTGTCGACCTAGGAAGCCCAGGTTAACAATTTCTGATGTAATAATTACATCAGGTGAGAAATAATTATTTATATTTCTGCGGTTTTGAGTGGCAGACGTCACTACTCAGGGAATACGAAAATAACACAATTTTTAGATGTAAGTTATTTTTTATGACAGTGATTTTAACGTAGGATTACGTTCCTCCATGGCGGTCCAAAGAAAAAATTTGTTTTCAACATCGTAGTAAATTACAGTAATATTCCATTAGAAAATTAATTGGGCGAACTGAGTTTCATTTAGAAACAGGTGAACTTTAAACATTTCAGTTGAATATTCTGCATGAATTGTTTTTATTCTTAGACACAATCTTTTAATTGTTTTAGTCATGTCATGTCAATTGGATTATCCTGTTTTTAAATATTTCGAGGTGTTTGTGATATTCTTCCATTTTTCAATGAGCACCTTACAACTACCGAAACGATAAGTAATCCTACGTACAGTGGCGGCTCGTCATTAAGGGCCAGAGGGGCCTGGCCCCACCGACTAAGCACCGTCTAAATCAAAGTATCTTCCTATTATGTAAGGCAGTTCTTTCATTAATTTACCTTCATTAAAAAATACACGCGTTTTACTAAATTTTAATACTATCCATTAAAAAACCCACTTCTAAAAGCGATAGTTATACGATTTTCCCCCTATCTAAACCATGCATGGGCCATGGGCTGACTTGCCCTGAATTGGGTGTCTCTTCTCCGTTCACCGGGTTGACATATTTGGCATTGAGCACAAAAGCCATACTGACGCGGAATTAACTTGGCTTCCAAACGGCTTATTTGGCGCTGCCTTCTGGGCCCAGATCTTCGGGCCCTCGCACGGTGATCTACACGAACGTACGGGGAAATTTCGGCAATCGGTAGCTATTGGCGAAATTTTCCGATTAGGAGGAAATCATTTTTTATTTGCGTGATCGTATTTTTGCAGTGCAGTCAGATATTCTTCTGTTTTGTTTTCTTGATTTACGGGAAGCGATGTATAAATGTATTTTTTATATATGTTGATATTTATTTTAAAATAAATGAATCATCTAAAAATTATGAACAGGCAACTATAAAGAACATAAATATTAAATATTTAAATGTGGCTTTTTGTTTAGTAATAAACTTTTCAACTTAACATAACTAGGTAAAAAATGGCAAAAGTTCTATAGTAAATTCGATAATTATTTGTCATTTGAGAAATTTTAAATACTTACGCTGGTGTGCACGTGGGGATAGGTTGTTCTATATGTATATATATTTTCGCGATTTTAATTGGCACTATTTTTTTTTCCGGGCCTCACCACTGAAACGGGTCACAAGCCGCCACTGCCTACGTATATATACCCAACGATAGTTTCAACATAAAGGGTTATTTAAAGGATATTTTTCCATTCCAGAAAAACATATGCAAAAGGAAATAGAATAGGCATTCTGCATCGTGGGGGGTACAGTATATATGGCGACCAGTGGCGTAGCCAGAAATGTTTCATGAGGGGGGGGGGGTTAAGACTACTGCAACTCACGTAAATGCGGTACTTACGTATTATCCCGGCGGTCATTCCTTCTAAATTATTTTTTCTGAAAATGTGCCGGCAAACTGTTGCCAATCGTATTTGGAACCATCAATAATTTCATGTGTCCGGCATTTGCCTTGGCGAAAAATCGCTCGTCTTGGCAGACCGCCGGGATAATACGCAAGTACCGTAAATGCATACGTGTGTGTGATAAGGGATTGAAGAATATACACGCTTAAACCAAACGAGCGAAATTTGATCAGTCGGAGCGATTTTTGAGCCGCTTTTCAAAAGTGAGCTTCTCCTTTAGGAGCGTTTCTCGATCACAAGAGCGGAGCGGACTATAACAATAAGCGAGGATCGAAATTCTCGGAAAAAAGAGGAAGCGATGAGAGGAGTTCTCAGAAAAACGACTACTTAAAGAGCACTTTCGCGGAAAAACCGGTAGATTTCCATGGAAATGGATCCCTCCGCAATGTATCGCTTTTTTCGCTCTTTGGTTTTAAGCGTGTACATTTTGTATGGCAAAAAATTTCTCATGGAGGGGTGTTGTGACCCCCTTGGCTACGCCACTGATGGCGACCAATTAATTTTTTCTTATTATAAAGAAAGGATATTATTTGAATGTTTTCTGCTTACAATGGTTATCATACAAGAAACAGCTAGAAAAAATCGGTACTTTTTTCGTGGAAAGCACTAAATTAGTTTTAGACGAATTTGGCGCATTTTAAAAACAATATTAAAAAACTAGCCGCCAAGACGGCAAGCTTCGCCACCATACAGCTTACTGTTCTTTATACTCAGTGCCTTGTTGACTAAATCTCTAGATTCATTTGAATGAAAATTATGTTTCTTTGTTTTAACAGTAATTTGTCATTCAATTTATTTAGTTTAGGGTTGCTACCCATTTTGGGTGTCATGATAAACGCCTATGTTGAAACAGCAAATGTCTAAAATTGTGCTTTAGCGCAATGCATGGTGGTGACATTTTTTTAGATGGGCGATTCATGCGCCAAGTATTGTAAATTCGACATTTTAAAGCTGTGAAAAAGTCTGAAAGATCTTGCATTTTTGTGTATCCATTATTGTTATTTTGTAATCTAGCTACTGTGCATGACATATGCTTGCTCTATTGGACGTCGTTGTACTGTTACTATGGATTTTTGCACATGCGTTATTGTTATTGCACACATGTTTACATCTAGCTGTTGCCGTTCTCAGCGTGAAAATATCGTCGATTTGGGTACCGCATACGTATACCCCTCGTGATTCAAGAATCACGGCACGATGCGGACGATTATTTTAGTTTTCAGGGAAATAATGAGACTAACGGGGCAATTGCCACGATGCGCTCCTGTGCGTCGCCAAGATTAAAAATGCGCCAAGTGTAGTGCTTATAACAAAAAAATACCAAATACCTTATGGGGTTATTTTTCACTGCAAAATTTGAAATTTTCTTGGTATTTTTAGTACTTACGTATTATCAAGGCAGTCCGCCAAGACGAGCGATTTTTTGCCAAGATAAATGCCGGACAAATTAAATTATTGATGGTTCTGAATACGACTGGCAACTGCTTGCCTGCACATTTCATGAAAAACAATTTGGCGGGAATGACCGCCGGTATAATACGTTAAGTACCGGATTTTTACTGCTCAAGATCTGCCATGTTCTTTTATTCCTATTATTATTATTATTATTGTTATCGTTATATTAGTGTAACTCGAAAAGAAAAATTATAATGTAAACTGTACGGTAAATAGGTAGTAAGTTGAATTTATTTCAGATGACAAAAGCACTTAAAACTGAAATGCAATGCAGGCTAATTAGAAAATAATTGTTAGGTAAAATAGGGGTATAAAATTACAAACAGCATTCTGCCTTGGGATGCATAAGGCACCACTCGAATTCTCTTAAATTTTGGAGTTCTGGAGATGTTAATCCAATTTCAAATACAGCCATTCTTTTCTAGAATACCCTTCCTACTGAAAAAAGAAAATTTTCAACCTTTCATCCCAAATCATAAAATTTATTGGAGTAGAAAATATTACATACAAAACTATGATTTATCGTGAACGACAAACTTTTGTCCGCTCATAGCTTTGAATTTTTACAGTCATTTTTACTACTATTATTATTATTTACGATTTCTAACAGTTTTAAGTTCTGTAGAAGCCAAAACTATTTTGTACATTCTGTCGGTGACGCTTTTTTGTTCATATATTACATGAGGGCATTCAACTAAAATAATATCAGTATTCTATTACAGTTACTTTCGTTTTATTTTCTAAAGAAGATTAACGCATTTAAGCAATGCTTTTAATTATGAAATACACTGTCAAATATATCACACTTTCACTGAGTCTATATAATGTATTCAAATGAATTTATTTCAGTAATTTAATTTATCTTTTGCGTCACGCTATCCAAAAGGGCAAGTAAAATTTACGTAAATATTTAGTTAGTGTCATAATAACAAACTAAGTGAAATGTATATGAAACTTTTGCTTGCCCTTTTGGATAGCGTGACGCAAAAGATAAGTTAAATTATTGAAATAAATTCATTTGAATACATTATATAGACTCAGTGAAAGTGTGATAGATTTGACTGTATTTCATAATTAAAAGCATTCCTTAAATGCATAAATCTTCTTTAGAAAATAAAACGAAAGTAACTGTAATGGAATTTAAAAACAAATCTTTAAAAATCCCAGCAAGGCGTCACTCAAAATTTGATATCATTATTTTTAAGACCCATATTTAAAATTCATAGAGCTATAAAGTAAAATGCTGCGTCACAAATTTTTAACCAGTTAAGGGTTTTTTCATGGGGATTTTTAATATCTCGCGGGACTGCTCGTTGCCAGACTTCATTTCATGCTCAGCCAGTTTAATTTGTCTTGAATTGAAACTTCTCCAACAATGCTAGATAATAGACTTGTATTGACTTAACGATTATCAGAAATCTCGATGTGTCCCGTGTGCCATTTGTTTCGTGCTTTTCGTGTCACAGACCGACATAAGACAGTAATTATTCGTTTACTTGATTGCTTTCCTAAACCGATGAAACTCAATGAAAATATTACTCGTTACGTACGTAAGCGTATCCACGTAAAACACACGGCCGTGTAAACGACACAGCCGCACCCAGCCCCCCCCCCTCCACCAGGCAATCCGTTTGAAATAAAATTTGGTTCAGTGTGATAGATTGCGATTTCAACTGATGCTGAACATTTTGAATTGCGCTGGTTTTTTAATCAGTTAATTAAAGTTGTAGACTAAACATGAAACCTGATTTATTTTACTTCAAACACAAATGCAACAATTGCCTTCCATGAACGGAGGCTACTATCAATCTGAGAACAAAATTTCATGCACTAAGCAAGGCCGGCAAACTTTGATGCCAACGCACCACTAAAGCGAGAACAGATTGTTACTTAAACACAATGATACAGCGGAACCTCTCTAATGTGACCACCCTCGTGAACAACAGATCTAGTCACCTCATAAAGGTGGTCACCTAACAAAGGTGATCCAGTGTGGAGGCTATAAAGTAAAACTGCACAAAAGTGGCCACTGTAGACAGGTGGTCTCTTTAGCAAGTTCTGCTGTAGTTGAATTTTTCGAAAATTAAATTTTGAGAGAACTATGTACATTTTTGTTTGAACATCAGTAAAAATAGCTGCAGTGAATGAAATGAAAATTGGTATCCCAAGTTGTGACTCAACTAAACAATAAGTGTTGAATTTTTTAAAGAATTTTGAATAAACTTTGTGAAAATGTGTACATTTTGATCGAACCAAATAATTACCAAGTTTGGAATTTTGGCGATATACAATTAAAAGTCAGAGATTAATTATGCATTTGATATTCTCACAGATTCAAACAACTTATTCATGGACGAAAAAGAATTTCGGGATGGATAGAGATGTAGTTATTGATTCTATTATGAGAAACTGCAAAAGAAATGAATGCCTTAAGAAATTGAGAATGGAAATTGCGAGACTTGGCAATAGTTTGTGTTCTGGTAAGTAGAAATTTGTTTAAATAAAAGAGTATCTAATACAAAATCCTCTCTTCGATCAGACGTGGTGTGTTCTTTATGTAATAAGAAATATTTTAAAAATCAATGCTATATATATATATAATTCTTTTTTTCTTTCTGGTAAATACTGTGCAAGGGTACTGACAGGGACGTAGCCAATTTAATTTTGCTTTTGATAAAAATTAAACGTTGAAATGTTTGATTTTTAATGGTAAAAATTAAACATTTTATTAAAAAACCATGCTCTTTTTTTTTCTATCTTTCCTTCTTTTCAATTTCACCGTGATCATCTGGTTCTAGGCACAAGATTATATTAGACAGCGGAACACGTTATTTCTGCCACAGTACAACGGAAGCTGATCACTTCCCGAGAACTTGGGGCGAGTATCATAAGAAATGTCAGAATCCTTCTTACATCTTATGATAGAACATCTATGAGATATAGAAATTTTACTGCAGAAATAATCACTAGTTATGTCCGTTGGTCAAGACACTCTCTTCATGTATGAAAATCCCTTCTCGCATAGGACAGTTGAGAGCAGACTTCGGAACGATTACGCATATGGGAGGGTGTAAAAAAAATCATGGTTAAAAAGCATCAAATTAATCGGATTTTTTAAATTTAAATCTGATTTTTAAAAAAATTTAAATCAGATTTTTAAAAATAAAGTAAGATAAAAAATAATTAGATACGATAGTTTAACTACTTTATATAAAAAGTGTAGACAACTGGTAAGTATCTAGTTGTTGATAGCATAAATTTGTGAATAAAATATTGCTGTGGTATGCAAATGAAATAATTTTGTCCCAAGTGGATGATTTTGGGAGCGTAGTAAAATCGATTGATTATATACTGACTTACTTTACAAATTTAAAAGTGAAGATTTCAAAAATAAAACTTTACAGATGCGTTATTGTCATGCATTTAACATTAATTGTATTATGCACACAACCTCTTTCAGCTTGTGAGCCTCAGGAATTCAAAATTGCATAGTATGAAGGGCCGATCAAGTTGTGCGTTCTCTTAAGTAATAGAGTCTTAAAAACACTACATTAAAAACTAATGAATGGATGTAATGACACAATTCCAAACATGTATTTATAGTTTTCTTTGTAAATTAAATTCATATTTCCAAGATATGATGGAACTCATAGGAAAGGCAGTTGGATGACTCCACAATATTCTGAGTGTTTATGTTATGTCCACAACAAGTTTCGTTTAAACACACACACAAATGTTCGCCTAACTCAGTTTTTTGGGTAGTTATAATTAAACGAACTTATTGCGGGCATGGCGTAAACTCTCACGATACTGTGGAATCACCCAACTCATATACAAGTTCTTGAAAATAGGATGGCACATATTGATAAAAGTCAATTAATTACAACTGAACACTTTCTGTTGCAATGCTTATGACCATTGAAAACAAATCTGACATAATTAAACTTTCACTATTAATTCCTTTTCTTAAATAAAAATTAAACTGGTGGATTTTGATTTGTTTTTCAACATGCAACTGGGTTGGCGGGTGAATGGAACAGGGTGTCGTGAGCTAATAATGGCCCGTTGGTGAGAGATTGTGCATCCTCGATTTAAACGAATATATTTTTTTTTTTAAATCAATTGATTTAAATCATGATTAAAATCACTGATTTAAATCAATTGATTTAAATCATTGACACCCTGGCGTATGCATAAAAGATTCGATTCCTTTTTTTAATATGTAGACTACGATTAGAATGTGGTAATCCCAGATATTAATTATGTCGAATTCTATTAGATTAGATTACGGTAATCCCAAATATTAATTTTGTCGTTTACGATTAGATTACGAAAATCAAACCGACAAAAACTTTCAATTACGTTTACGTAATACGAGATTACGATTAAATTGCGATTAAAAAAATATATATATATATATATTTTTTTTTTGTGAACATTCATACTTTTTAATCGTACAATTTTTACGCAGAGGACAGAACTAATTGTTACTGGGCAAATGGCTCATCTGCCAGGGAAGGTTAATTGATAAGTATTCACCAATTTGGATAAGATACAAATGTCAGTTTCAAATACCTAAAATGCTTGACTTTTCGTGCAAATAAAATTTAATGTACTGCAAAATGTATTTTAAATATCGAACAATAAAGTCGGTTTCACAGTAAAGTGAACATAGATGGCTTCCTAGGAGGACATTTTTTTAAAAATGCGTCCCAATTTCAATTTAAACATGACTTTGTCCATTTTAGCTTGATACTAGCAGCAAGGGGAAGGGGGAGGGACATTTTGTTTAACTCATTCTTGAGTACAGGTTTAATCTTTTTAAACTTTTAATGTCCTAGAGTAATACAACATTTGGGATTTTCCCTTTTTGTCACCAGCGTTGCTTCCCCTCCCAGAGATCTTGGAATGCCGCTGGCAGCAGAAAGGTCAACTTTTGACTTTACGTCTTTGTAAGAATGTGAATGAACATGTTAAATCGGGGTTTTCCCAGATTTTGAATAGACTGCCAGAAGCAGTATAGATATTACGAAAGATTTTTTTTTTTTTTTTCACTCTGGCAATGGGTGTTAACATTCAAATTCATGTACAGCCCCCGATCATCTTTATTTGAAGATATTTCAGAGACGTTTTATGACGAAAGGCTGAAATTTTGTCATCACCTTATTAGTGTACAGTGCACATTTTACAAACTGGGAATTTTTTGGACGGTGTCGTATACAAATTCAAAAAGTGTAATTTTTTGAAAATTATCGAGAGGAAATTTTTTGTAAATCCTACTAATTGTTGTCTTTTTTCCTACTTTATTTTGAACAGGTTTTCAATTTACATTGCCGCTTATCTCTAAAATAGGTAAAGAATTAAAACGTGTTACCACCTTTTTAGGACATCCTGTATATAAACAGTTCATAGTGTCAGGTGTCGCCTTCCAACAAATCTGCAAAAAGCTACTCCACTTTTTCCTCTCCAGGGTCCATTCCTCCTGCAGATCTCTGTCTTTAATTGCTTTTTTAATGTCGTCTACCCATTCCTTCTGAGGTGTTGCTCTTTTCTGCTTTTTGTTTAATCTATAATTAAATGCGATTTCAGGTGGCCTTTCTGCATCCATTCTTTTAACGTGGCCATACCAAATTAATTGCTATTTCTTCAGATAATCTAAAATTGCTCTCTTTATATTGATCATTTCTTTGATTTTCTCTTTTATATAATTTAATTTAATTAGTAGTAATACTAAATTAATTAATGTTAATTAAATTAAATTAATTACTACTGGTTAGCTGGAAAGTATTAGCTGGAAATTACGTCATGTAAACTTTTTCGAACCTTAAAGAACTCATGTTTTTATGATTTCTTTTACAATGGTATATGTCAACATTTCAAATCATCCATTTACAAAGAAATCTGATGTAAATTCAATTTAATATTAGCTGTTAAAATGGCTAATTTTAGAAAATATGTTTGTAATTCATGAGTTGGAACATGTTTCAGGTGAAATGAATAGTGCATATATTATTTGTCTTTCGTACTTGATTTCTTGATCTAAAATTACAAGTTGAGATATCTATGGAACTCTAGAAAAGTTATTTTCACTCACATTTCAGGTCTACAGGATTCTCAAGTGACTGAAGTTATTCCAAAAATGGTATACGGAATGTCTCCACTTATGCCCTGTCTTCCTCCATACAATTATCCAATAGCATTTCCATTTCCAGCACTATTCCCTCCAAGTGGTGTTCCATTTGAAATTCCTCTCATTAATATGTGCGACATGAGAAATCCAATGGCTATTTGTGCCAAAACAAAAGATGCTTCGATGACTCACCTAAACAGTGCATTAGGACCAGAAAATGTTCGTAAAGTCGATAGCAAAACAAAAGAAAATAGCCCGGATTTGAAAAATACGACTTCAAAAAGTAACCCAAACGCTGTAAACAGGAGGCCTCTCGTACGATTTACAAAACCGAGAAACTTACGAGAGTACAAAATTTTAGTAGAATCGGTTAAGCAGAAACCTGAAGAATATCCAACAGTCTTACGTGAAAGGAAGACTCAATACCTAGCATCTTTAGGAATTGCTCCCAAAAGTATATGCAGCTCAAGAACGTTGAAGAAATTCC
The DNA here is from genome assembly GCA_038373885.1 of Cheiracanthium punctorium. Classification (NCBI taxonomy): domain Eukaryota; kingdom Metazoa; phylum Arthropoda; class Arachnida; order Araneae; family Cheiracanthiidae; genus Cheiracanthium; species Cheiracanthium punctorium. The sequence goes on along the minus strand of JAWZYV010014639.1, from coordinate 1,636,581 downwards.
GCAAAGAGTTGAGAAGAAAACTGCTTTTGAACAGAAACTGTGTGGTATACAGAAATCGCAAAGTTTTGCGAGACAAAAATAAGTTAAAAAAAATCTCGGATCAGGTAAAACGACACACTTATTTAGGAATGACCAAGGCCAAGAATTCAGCTTCATATTTTTCAGATAAAGCATATTATGGCATAATTGCAAAAAAGCAATCTTGTTTTCATAAGTCCGTTAAAAAAATGAAAGGCGAGCAAAACAAAGCTCTTTCAACGGGAAAGACATCTGATGATGGACAAACAAAAGAGCCAGTTGAAGTAATTACCATTCCTTCTTCTGATGAAGAAAGTGTACAAGAATATGCTTATCCTATTAAGAAGAATACACAAAAGAAAGAAGCCACAATAATTTCAACTCAAAGAGAGTCAGAGATACTACCTGATAAAATGCCAACAGAAACAACCGTAAAACCAGTATCTGACAACAAAACTGATACTAATTGTTCTGAAGTAAAAAATAAACAGACGAGCGATTGTTTAGGAAGCGAACCTTCAAGAGAAACAGAAACTACCCAAAGAACACAAATGTTTTTACAGGTTGTTCCTGATCAAGTGGAACGCTCTAAAAAATTGCTCTTAGGCGAGAATATTGACAATTCTATACTAAACAGATTGACGGGCCATTCAAATCCATCTTTGGTAAAAAATTCCATCTCTGGTTCCGACAGCTCTGTACCGAACTTGATGCATAGGATTATCATGCCAAATCATTCCGTCAAATTTCTTCAAACGAATCCTAACCCTGTTGCTATTCACCGAATTTCACCTTTACCAATCCAAACAGAAACTTTGCCTATGCAAACAGAAGCAAGCGGTGCATCTTCCAGTGAAAATGACATTCCTAAGACTGGTCGTCCTGCTCTTGAGTCTAATATTCCAACAGCTTCTAAGTTCTTTGTGGTTGGCAAAGAGCAAAATGGGACACTGTTTTTCATTCCACAGGTAAGAAAGCCAGAAATTCTTCAAAAATTTGCAAGAATTCAATCGAAGATGACAGACGATTCAAAAAGAACACCACTGCTAGTTGCTTCACAACTGTACCAGACAAAGCTGGACACTGCTGAAAAAGAAAGTGCATTCTACGGGAAATTGTATCGAACAGGTACGTTGACGCTATTTTATTCTTATGTATAACTGACATCGAGAAGGGTGGAATCAAAACCAATTTGGGGGTTTATTGTGTGAACATTAATTATTTGAAAGTTTTTTTTTTTTTTTAGGAAAATAGTGCAGCAACTTTTCAATAGCCATAAAACCTGAAACATGTCATTGTTTACCAGAATCGCAACTAGGGGGCTGTAAGCAGGGCATGTGCCCGGTCGCCGTGTTAACGAGAGCGGCAAAATCAGGTACGGTTTCCCCGGGTATCGTAAGCTCTATTTGAGCTCAGATTGTGCTGTGATGAGCTAACTCAACCAATATTGTTATTAGGAGAAAAAAAAAGACTTTAGAAAAACAGCTTAAAATGCTTAATTTTCTATGCCATTAAAATGCTTCAAGGAAAAATTTTCCGAATCTGCTGCGTTTTATTCTTTTCAAACTTATTCTTCTTAGGACAAGGGTTAGGTTTACTGTTCAACGGATGTGGAATTCCAGTTAAACGAAAAGCAAACCATTTTCTCTTGATTTTATGTGCATGATAAACGTTTTTAGGGGAATCTGTGAAAAAATTCAACCTAAAAAGTGATTTACGGTACTTAATAATGCACACAATCGTGTGTCAAAAAGTAATTGCTTTAAAATTAACGAATTAATAATTAATTTTACCATTAAAAATGTGTTTGTCTTTTTTGTTCATGTTTATGTTCTCAGTTCGGCTTGTTTACTTTTTTAATAGGCTACTAAAATTATAAATAACTGAATATTTTAAACAGCAACAACAACAAAAGACAAGGACAATTTTGAAATTTCTTCAGGTACAATTTGGTAGTTGCCCTGATTTTTATACTTAAATTTAAATTGTGGATTGGATTTCTTTGATTTTTAAAAGTTATTCCTTTTCTTTCGTAACTTATTCTGTATAACAGTTGGAACGATATTTATGTTTCTCTCTATTCTAAAAAAAAGTAAAGGCCGCTGTCGCTGTCAAAGCTTGTTGGCCTATCTCCTCCTAAACCGTAGGGATTTAAGTTTCGACTAAGGTGCCCACAGATTCGAAAAATTCCGAGGAATCTGATAAGCTGACTTAAATTTCGAAAATCGAATTATTTTAGAAGATATTAATAAAAAACTGAAAAAATAAACAGAATGGTTGCCAGATTTAGCATAAAATCATTCATTCCTTTGCAACAAAGCGTTTCCAAGTATGTAGTATCACGTGAAATTTACAAACATGAGTTAGAATTACGCCCATTTTATGCCAAAATAAAAACTATATGAAATAAGTAACTCAAAATGTGTTACACAAAGTTGACAATTTTCAAATAGTAAGTTCGCTTAGACAACAGGAGTTTAGAATGAGCGATTATTCGTTTTTCCAGAACAGAATAACTAATACCTTGAAAATGAAAAATAATTAAAATGCAGATTATTTTAAAGCCTGTTCGGTCCAGCTGGATTATTTTCTTCCCTGTAGAAATATTTGGCGGCGTTCACTATGCCATTATAGCAGTTATAGCACACTTTGGATATTTGCTAGCGCGACGAGATGGTATAATTCGTGGTGCTAAGTACGCCAATCTGCAAACAAATATGTAAATGAAAATATGGATAACGGTTTTCCAGTAACCTTAAATGAACAGTAATTATAGGTTGTGAGCATGTGTCAATCGCCCAATAATGAAAAGTCGCCATGGGTGGCAATCTATTCTACCTGTTCCGTAGTTTTTATCAAACATATGAATTACTGTTTTCTTAGAGCTAATTATTAACTATACATATACGCAAGTCGCCCAATTATGAAAATTCTCCATAATTGGCTAATACGCAAGGCGTCCCATGGGTTTCACATAATCACAAATAGTGCGAGGTTTCCATTTTTATGTTCCAAGCAACATGCAAGAACCAAGCAATGTGTTGCTCGGTAACATTCTATCTTAACCAACCTTTGGGTTTTGTTTGTTGAAATTATGTCTTTTTTAGGAAGCCTTTTTAGGGGCCGAATGCCTCATACGAAATGCGAACGTAGCGAGTCTAGGGGCTTTGGCCCCTAGTTTATATTAAAAATTTCTTACAAACCGTATTTATGCATAATGATTAAAGAAATATACATTAATCTCTGTATATTTTGCAGATGATTTGAAAAATACTAAGTAATGCTAGAAAAGTTTATATGTTCTTTCTTTTTTTTTTCATGTGCATAGAGAAAAAAGATAAAATTGATATTAATGAAGAAATGTCGAGAATTACTAATTGGATTTATAGAATGAAGTCACATTTAAATCCTTGTATGCTTACTCAAGAAGTTGAAAAATCAGCTCAGAAGCTATTATCTCGTAAGTACATTCATAGAATCACAGCACAAGAAGATAGAGAATTTAGCTGATCTGATTTTTATACCTCTATTCTTAAAATTTGATAATATGATTAAAACTATTTGCTTTTCCTCTTTGTTAAAGTATTGTGAAAGAAAACTGATTCTCTACCAAAATTATTCAAGAGCTGATTCTCTAAATATAAAAAAAAAAAAAATGGGATGGTTGCGTGAAGAAAGGAAACTGAGATTTGCAGCTGTGCAAACGAGAGATTTGCAAACGAGACAGGCATATTTCCCATTATTAGGATTTTGCGAGATGAGACAAAATTTTGTAGTCTCTATATTAGACTAGACAACTTTTTCTCACTTCTCACATCCATTCCTATTTAAAAATATCATGTGCTACCCTAATAACTCCACAATGACGGGATGTGGATGTAAATGTGTTAATGTAAAATTGTATTTACTTTTTGAAAAAAAAATGTTTAATTTTAGAAGCAATTACTATTGTTATTTTTGAGAGCACGCAGAGTGAAATGTTAATTTATTAATGATCCTTTATAAATTATGCGTCACTCTAAAGTCACTCTCTGAGTACGTCAAAATAATTTTGAGGAAGCACGATACATATTTTAATTTTTTAAAATATTAGATAAATATCATTATTTCTAACTACTGTAGTATACTTGAATATACAAAAAATACCTTAAACAATAAAAATACTTTATAGAAACTCGCAACAAAATGAGTCCAGAATTTCCAAACCATTTTCCTGATTTAACAGTTTCTTTTTATTTTATGGTATAAAAAGCTGCAATGATGTAAAAAGTAAAATTATTGGTAGCAGTTGTTTTTGAGACAATTTATTTTGAATTAAATTTCGCGAGAGCAAATACTTTTCTTGGTGTTTTAATTTAAATAAAAATCGAATTCAGAAAGAGGAAAAAAAATATTGTCGCGTCCATTGCCTAGTTATACATATCTTGTTTGATGCAACATTCATCTGCATATTTGATTATTGCTATTCCATAACTTCTGGCACTCAATGTGTATATAAAAGACTAAGAACCGGTAAACTAGGAGTGCTTTTTCTAAACTATTTCAAGTTTAATTGAAAAAATGATTTGTCAATAGCACTAGTATAGTACTTTAATTTTATTCTTAAAATTATTACTAATAATCAATTTATGTAAGAGCAAACCATGATTGGCTTCGTTATTGATTTATACATTTTCCGTGTATAATTGCAATTAATTAATATTATTAATTTAACCATTTTCTCATCTATAATTAATTTTTGCAATCATTGCAATCAATTTTTGCATTAATTTTTGCATTTCGTAATTAACAAAATTTCTTCAAAATATTCTGAAACCCCTGAAAATACCCTGATAAAACCCCTAAAAACCTGAAAAAACCCAGTGAATGGGGGTTTTTTCTCCGGGTTTTTAACAGCCTACTACTATACGTATGACTTAAATTCAACGTAAAGCTACGTAAAACAGCATTCCAGATGCAATTGAATTCCTGCTTGCATTATTTCCCAATTTCCTAGAGGCTAAGTTTACATGATTATTTAAATCACTTTTTAATACGAGTTCACTTCAGCTTCCCTTGTATTTCCAAATAGAGTAATCGTGATTTTTTAAAATACTAATTTTAAAATTCAGTAATATTTGGCTTGAAAATTAGAAGTTCTTAAATAATCACTAGATAAATCAATGTTCAATTCATTGCGTGCAAAGACTCATATGAACCTAATAAACTTTCTCTTTTTAGAGCTCGATTTGGGACTATACTTGGTGAAAGAAGCAAAGAGATCTCTTGAAGAAATTGAAAACATCGATATCCCTCAAAGACTTCCACAAAAAAAAGTTCCAGAATAACTCTGTAATTTTGCTTTGCAAAACATTCCGTTTTATTATAGAGGGAATAGATTTCGATAGTATAACATAAGTGTTTTATATTTTAATATAAGTAAAAAAGAAAAAAATATATAAGGAGTAGCAAAATTTATGTGCTGTGAAAGATATGTAAAGCAACTCTAAACGAACACAGTAATGAAGTTACGCACCATATTTGAGTGATGTATTTTAAAACAAAGAATTTCTAGTTGTGAAGTAATAAATACTCATTCTAAATATTAAAAAAAAAGGATGTTTTCTTATTTAATGGCTGAATATTTTTTAACACTTTTCAACAAGATAAAATGTGTATTTTAAATTTAGTAAAGAAAGTTCGTGATCTTTGAAACATCCACTGAAACGGAGCTTTGCTGATGCAGGGCTGCCACTGCTTATCAGTGTTGAAAATAGTTGCTTTAGTAGCCTCAAACATAAGAAATAGTGTTGAAAATAGTACCCTTTATCCAAAAATAGTAGCATGCTAATGCCATAATACACGAGCATGTGGGATAACAATGTTTTTTATGACAGAGGATCGTTGGAAGCGCAGATAGGGAAATTTTTAGCATCATCTAACCATTCTACTTTCATGATTGGTAGTCTTTTTCAAAAACACAGGCAACTTAAAAATATTTTCTCATTAGCTAGATTTGCGTACTCTGGAACGTACCGTAAAGAAAGCATTGACTCATTAACTTTTGAAATTCCCAAGGAGCAAAATAAAGCGTGAACATTTCAACAAGATAAAATTCAGTAATTAAATTAACAAAGCTGCAGAATTCCTCAGTAAACTCATGAATGATAAATTTTAAGAGATTATTTAACACAAAATATGGGCCGTGATTTTATTAAATTAAAAAAAAAAACCTTCAAAATTCGTTAAAAAGTGTAAAAAATGGGGGGACTGGGGGTAAAATCGTAGAAAAGCATAAGTTTTATGCAGAAAGTGTAAAAGATAACAAGTATCCATCGATATACGTTAGACAGTTATCGATAATCGAACGAATCAATACCTTTTTTTCTGCAACAGCTGCTCGCAACTGTTTTCAAACCTTGGGGTCTAAAAAAGTCCCGAATAAAATTATTCTATGATAAAAAAAAGTCGCATTTCCCCCCAAAAAATAGTAGCTTTTAGGCTTTAAAAAAAAAAATAGTCGCCTTTTAGTCGCCGGTGGCAGCCCTGCGATGAATAGACCTTGCAAAAACATAAGAATGCAAGACTTTTCAAAAAAAAAAAAAAAAAAAAAAAAAAAAAACAAACGATGTGGACACCACATGACTTCCTTGTACGTCTATTAAATCATAAATGATGTCTGTGTACTTCATCTAATCTTATTTTGCTTGAAAGAGATAAAATCCTGCAATAATACTAAAGTTTAGCGATTTCTAGTCAAATATTTGAGATATCGGTTCAATTTGAAAGATTTGTTCTTGACACTTAATTGAGCGATATTTCGCCGAAAGCCAACACGCTTGAGATAACAAGATTTTGGTCATAGCCGAAATAGTGATTCATCAGACTTTTAATGAATTGAAGGTATCCATAGGCCTTAATGTTTAAAGTTTTTGGGTGACACCGTAAATAAATTACTCAGTTGATTGCAATCAAAAAAGAGATGTTTATTTAGATGTTACAATTGCTCTAAATACAAAATTTCAAAATTCTAGGGTTAAGTTTTAGAGTTACGCGAAATAGTAATAATTTTTGGCGTTAAATTTGGCGATACTTCAGCAAAACTCGCCAAAGTCGATGACAAATGGCGAGAGTTTGGACATGGCCCAAAAAACGACTGACTACAGACTTAATATATTGAGCATGTCCATAGCATTAATGTATTGAAATTCTTTCGAGTGGTCCCGTAAATAAACTCTCCAGTAGATTGGAACCAAAAATCGAGGTGCACAACTAGATGTTGCAACAATTTTATGTATAAAATTTCAACAATCTACGACTAATAGTTTTTAAGAGATACGAGTTACATGCATATGTTGCAATTAAAACCCGATATCAGTCAAAACCCAAATTAACTAGGGAAAACGCGTACTGACTGACAGCGCTAGGCAAAACCCGAACTAACTAGGAAAAATCCGATTTATTAGGGTTTTGACTGATTTGTTAGACAATAATTTTTACATATATCAAAAATTATTGCATTATTTCAACGATATGTTATATGACAAGTTTTTGTTTGGGAGGGTCTCGCAAAGGGCCAGCGGTAGCATATTTTTGAGCCCCCCCCCCTCCTACAGCGGTGGCCGGACCCAATGATGTTTTTGGGGTCTCGCAAAGGGCCAGCGTTAGCATATTTTCGAGTGGGGAGCAAGATAAGGATTCCGGTTCAACTCGCCCATCGATTTGATTGATAGTTATTGGCGCGGATGCAACTGACCCTCGTCCGTATTCATCACTTGTTATAACATTAAAGATATTTTGTTTCTTATCTAACAACAGTAATTTTTCAAGAAATCTATTAATTTCCCAATTTTTTGCCTACTTAATTCGGGTTTTGCCTAAAGCTCTCAGTTAGAAAGCGTTTTCCCTAGTTATTTCGGGTTTTGACTGCAACACATACCTACATACGTCCACGTCTACAACAGTCGCTAAGCTTGGCGACTGTTGGCGCAATTTTTGAGGGAGGCATATGACCGTCATCGGACCATTATCTAACTATATGGTAGAATGGTATTGGGCTTGAAATGAATGAATGTCTCCAAAGCTACCATTGATAGTAATGTTTTGGAATTTTTTTGAGTATTCCTGTAGAAGAACTAAGTAATAAAGTCGCTACTTTCGATGGAGAGATTCATTTTGTAAACCTTAAGGCTCGTGTGTACTACCTTCGGAAGTCGATCGCGACAATGTTATTCTATGGAGAAAACGGCCTTCACTACTACCGCAATTCGAGACAAACTATTGCATATTTTTCATTCATTCTTTTCCCCCCTTAATCTGAAAACAACGATCTACATTTATTTTTAAGCAGAACTTATCTAAAGCAATTAAGAAGTACATTTATTATACCTTGTAAGAAAGTTTTCTTTCTGGACAAATTTCATGTTATTTTCAGATGTAATTAATGTACTTTTAATTGCTTTAGATAAATTCTGTTTAAAAATAAATGTAGATCAGTATTTTAAGATTAATGGGGGGGGAGAAGAATGGATGAAAAATAGGCAATAGTTCGCTTTGTAATGGGGTAGTAGTGAAGGCCGTTTTCTCCATAGAATAACATTGCGGCGATCGACTTCCGAAGTTAGTACACAAGAGCCTTAACAACTTATATCACTTTTGATTCGTTTGAAAAATATCTCTAAAATACGCTTTAATGAATGCTATCTATCGAAAATAGTGTAAGTAGCGTTTATAATTCTTCTAGGCACATTTCCATTAGGCGGGCGCAAGCGAAAAATCGCCAAATAATGTAGAATTCCGCCAAGTTTCTTACAACCATACAACCAACTGTATTGGATATGAATCATAATACAGTTGTAGATTGGAACAACTACTTAAGAGAAGTTTGTGTAGAAGTATTAACGGAAGGTGAGAAAGAAAAAAAAAATCTGTGGTCCTGAAAAAATAAGTTGAGATAGACGAGAGCTTATTTACAAAACGAAAGAACAATGCCGGACGACAGATGCTGAATTTCTGTGGAGACAAGAAGTAAACGATCCAGCGAATTCTCATGGACATCACCGTATTCTGTAAAAACCATTAATTATAAGCATTCTTTTTGGGCAAAACTGTTTTGTTTACAATTCATTAATATTTCTTTATGGTTGAAAGTTTTCGATTTTTATTCCGTTGACTGTTTTGTCATCCGCTTCGCTTGGCGACTTGGCTAGCGTTTGGTTCACGATTGGGGACATTACCTTCTTCTATTAGAGTCGGGACCGGACTGGATAGCTTAAACGACCCGGGCTAATTCACCAAACCGGCCCCCGACTATTTATTAACCCTAAAGTAACACTTTGTAGTCAGTTATCTACAGTACCATTATAAATAAAAGGAACTTACAGAACCGTAATAAAAGGAAAATTTGTAGTTTTTGAATAAATATGCATTTAGTATAAATATATGACCATTATAGAAATAATTTTTAGTTTTTAAAAATGTATGGCAACATTATTTTTTCAGCAAACAAGCATGAATTGATTGCGTGCTCATCCAGTTCGCTGAAATTTGCCCGAATTCACGATTGCTTTAATTTTTTATTGCCAAATGAAAATGAATACGAAACTTTAAAAAAATAGTAATATTAGGGCTGAAGAAAGTAGAATTAGGATAGATTCCTTTTTTTTATGAGAGCTATAGAGTGAGCATTCTAATTCTTCGAATATGAACATTTTTCTTGATTTTTCTGGGAAACTACAAACTGAATTTTTTTTAAAGTATTTTTCCTTGTATGAGTAAGCCTAAATGAAGTTGTAATTTTAATATCTGCTCATTTTAAAAATATACATCTCGTGAAAATAGCATTAATGAATTCAGAAGACATCAAAACGTATAAACACATCAAAATCTCACGGATTTTGATGTGTTTATACGGAGCCGGTTTTTTTTCGCGATTTCCTTACATAGTACTAACGGGTTAGGAATCCTTAGAAAGACCCCCACGGAGGTCATCCCACCCGTGGACCTAGATCGCCCTCGTGTAGATAATTGGACTTAATAGACGTAATCCCACAATACAACCTCACATGGTACATGTTCGGAAAGTAACAATCGGGTGCAGCAGTGTCGGGCTCACGGTCGTTGGTTTCACTTGAAAAGTCTGTGTCAGCAAGTTACTTTAAGTGTAAAAAAAGAAAATTAAAACAAGATTGACTTCGTTCTTAATATGACCGGATGATTCACAATAGATGTTAAAGCGATTATCTTTTAAATCGTAAGTGAGCGGAACATACTTTTAATGACAAGAACTCCTCAAATAAATAGTAGCTTTTGAAGAAGGCATTTTTTTTAGAAGGGACTACATTTGATATAGTTTAATATGTATACATTAAAATACAAAATTTAATATTTATAGGGTCCCTCATTTCCTATCTTTTACATTTAGAAAAATGTTACTCTAGTCGAAGGTAAATAGAAAAGAATCTCATGTCGCTGAATAGAACAGTTACCAAGATACCGGAAGTTAAAAATTTTAGCATTGGTTGCCAAGTACTAAGAGAATGTCTGAAAGTGAGAAAAATAAAATTACCTTTAAAAATGACGTTAATTTATATGAGTGGTCATTCATCTGCTACATTTGACTACTGGAGAACTCGTTTCAGCTAGAATTTTCTTGTAATGCATATTCAGCAGTTTCTAGTGGAAGTGACCCTAATTCTTCTGTCATTCTCTAAATTCCTTCTCTGGAAGCATTGCGTAGTTAGTGGATAACGCCTCAAACACTAAATTATCGATAATTTCATAATGCAGTATCCATCAGTTCAGGTATAGCTAAATCTGTTGATTTCACGAAATGGAATGCATTTTATTATCATTTTCCAGCAAAGCATTACTAAACTTCTTACAAGTAGAATATAAGCGAAATTCCCCTACATTTTCGTGGGGGGATTTTGCCTGAAGGGAAGAAATGTTGCAAACTTTTACCATCTTTAAGTCTCTTTGGATCTTGAGTCGATCACAAACGCTGCTGGGTAGGCTAAACGGATCAGCTACAAATATCGTTTTGAAGAGTTTTGTCCATTGCAAGCCAATGATTTTGCATTGCATCCTTTCGACTGATGTTCATGTCCCTCAGTTCGGTGACGGATTCAACAAATGTTTGGGCGGTATTTTCTTTTGTTATGTCCATTGGTATAGGTACAGCAGCGGGAGAGGTGGTATTGGGAACGGCGGCGTAGTTTGCTAAGCGTGCCGTGGAGGCTTCAACAGATGCATGGATGTTATCTTCACTCGTAATGTCCGTTGGTGCAGGTACAGCAGCAATAGGTGCTCACGGAGTCGGTGGCAGATAGCGTTGCCAGGCGTCCGGATAAAGCCGGACATAGTTAGGCTTTTTGATTGCGTGTCCGGCTAAACTGAACGGTGTCGGGCTTTTGTTAGGCTTTTTACTGGTGACTTTGGCTGATTAGTAATAAAGTACTTGAACTGATTTGGCATTCGATGTTATTTATATTTCATTAGAATTTAACAAGATTCATGGTAAAAATCAAAAAATCTAGATTTTACATACAATTTTTTTGTCGTACCTATTAATACTGAGACAAAATCCTCACTATTGTAGGCTGTCCGCCCTTTTTACCCAAATGTCCTTCCAAACTGGCTGGTCTGTCCGGCTATTTGGTTTGGCGACCTGGCAACCCTAGTGGCAGAGGTAGCGGTGCCCACGGAGTCGGCACGCGTTACCAGTGGACATGTTGTGGAATCGGCGTCGTTACTACCTTCTCGTGCCTTGGCAGCTTTTAGACGCTTCCCAAACCTCCTTGCTCGCTTAGTGCCATGCCAAACATTAGGGTATCTGTGTGTGTCCTACAGCTAGGGTTGCCAACTTTTATACACGGACTTACGGGGATTTCGCGATTAAAGTGAGGGCCAGGCCAAAAAAGCGGGACTCGGTTTACTTATTACAGGAAGGCGAGAAACACAATTAAAACCAGATTTAATTTTTAAAAAGTAGTTTATTACTTATTATCCTTATTACTAATTTGGCATAGTTGTATAGTAAACATAGTTGACAATTAAAACAATCAGGCAAACTAATGAAAAATTAATTATTAGTCTTCCACTTCTCTTTGTAGACAAAACAAATAACATTATCATTTGCAATTAAATTAAATCAACTTTTCACTTTCTTTCATAAATAAAAACAAAGCGTTTTTACTTTATCATTTTAAAAATAATTAAAACAGCGAAATTAAAAATTATTAAACAAAGAATCTTAAAATATACAATCACTTCTGCTGAGATCCTATTTTTTAGGAAAGAAACTTAATGTTTAAAATCGGTTCCGAGATCATTATAATTTATAAAATTCTGAAATTACCTATTCTATTCAAAAATCGGGACATTTGGCGCCCCGCACACATCTTTCACGCGACGCGTCCTCTAAAGATCCAGAAACGGGGCGTTCCGGCTCTCGCGGGACGGTTGGCAACCCTAAGTACAACCTTCTCTTTCTAGTGATAACCTTGATTTATATTCCGATTGGCTCCAGCACGGGCTGAGGCCAACATTTTTTTTTGAACTTTTTAATTTTTTTTTTTTTTTTTTTTTTTTTTTTTTTTACACTTCCTGGTTATTTTTACCTGTAAACATTGTACAAATTACACTTATTTTTCGTTACGGTCCATTTTTCTGCCATGATACCGATGTGTGATTTTAAAGATGTTTCATGTAATAAAAAAAAACCCACATTATTTACCGAACAATTTTTTTTTTTTAAACTAGCCGCCCCATACCTTATACTGTTCTTTATATACGGTGCAGTGTTGACTCAATTTCTGGACTATTTCAACGAAAATCATGTTTCTTTGTTTTAACTAACGACTTCTTATTCTATATTATATCTTGTTGGTTTTTAACAGTATTTGTTATTAAATTTATTTAGGTTAGGGTTGCTAAACATTTTGGTCGTCGTCATAAAAGGCGTTGTTGAAACAGCAAATGGCTAAAATTTGCTTTAGCTCAATACCATGGTGACATTTTTTTTAAGATGGGCGATGAATGCGCCCAGTATTGTCCATTCGATATTTTAAAGCTGTGAAAAAGTCCGAAAGATCTTGCATTTTTGTGTATCCATTATTTTTTTTTGTAACCTAGTTACTGCGTGACATAGGCTTGCTCCTTTGGACTTCACTGAACTGTTCATTTGGATTTTAGCACATGCGTTATTGTTATTGCACTCATGTTTACATCTAGCTGTTGCCGTTCGAAAATAGCGTCGATTTCGGAACCGCATACGTTAGCGTATTAAGTAAGTAGAAGATTAAGTGAGCAGTGGACAATAGTATTTTTAAGCACATCATTTTGAATCGATTAAATAACCCCTTAAAATTATTCTGAGGTCGTAAAGATCACACTAATTCAAAAATAAGTAACACGAGGTATTCTATAGCTTATGCCCACGTTTTATGATAAATCAATTTAAGCTTAAAGAGCGGGTAAAACTAGAAATATGGAATAAGATTATCTAGAGAGCAGTCGCGTGAATGGGCCTTCACTTATTTGAAAACTGTTTGAGAGAACTCGCGGGCGTAGCCTACAGCTTTCGCGTGGGAGGGTTCAGCTATGGAGGGGGAGGGGAGGGCATTCTAACGGTAAATTTTGATTGACGTAAATTTTACTATAAATAACTTAAATTTCAGTTATATTACAAATTTTTAATCTTTGTAGTAATTTTTTAATTGCTCATTAAAAAAGAGTTTACAGGTGGATATTCGGCCAAAATTAGCATTTCCCCAGCAAACACACACAGGTTCTCTGAACGTTAATAGACGTTCAGAGAACCTGTGTGTGTTTGCTGGGTCTGCGTAGACTACCCTCCGTCCTCTTTTATACGTCCGCGACAGAAATCCAGATTTGTACGCAGTCCATGTACATACTCCCAAAGATACAGATTCAAGCCCGAAGCACGTTCAGGTAACACACTTGAAAGCTTGATTATATCCATTTAAATCTCGTATTCGTTATATTTCAGAGATTGCTTATTGGAAATGAACATTTGTAATTTCCCAGTTTAAATGCACATTTTAATAACTAAACGCACGTGCAATACAGTGTTGACGAACACAAAGAGATTACATGAAAAGGATTGAATATTTCTCACGAGATGTTTTTAGTCACTTTTCATCCGATTCCAATAAATACTTTCATAAAAATAACGTGGCAACAAATTGTAATCCGTGAATGCATAGTAAATATATATATATATATATATATACATACGTTAAAAGAAAAAATGTTTTTTCTTGTAGAAATATTGATAGAATAAGCTTAAAGAACTTCTTTTAAACCTAAACTTAAGTAGGCATCCAAAAGGTAATTACGTTTTTAGCATTTCTTCACAGACGCAATTTACTGTTCTTAAAGGTCATTTAATTTCTTCGTGTCTACTGAAGATTTTTGAAATGAAAAGCTATTTCTGTTTTATTCAAGCAAAAGTGTAAGTATAAGGTTGCCCTAACAAATGATGAACCAGAGCAGAGTGACCTGATATATATAAGATCGCTATTTGCTAATTTTAGTTATCAATAGTAAAACCTGGTATAGTCGTATTTTTTGAATTTCTTATGTTAATGTAATAATAGTTTAAAGTAAATGGTTTACGACTGAATACTTGTGTTTTAGAATAAGAATAAAAAATCGTGCATTAAAGAACACACGATATTCTAAGAAGTATATGAACGATGTCACTTTTCATTTTAAAAACTGGACGAAATATCCTTATCTTAAAGTAGTTTATCATTATTTTTAATGAAATGACATCGGTTCACTAAGAGTGGTTTTTAGATATTTAAAAAATAATATTTTCAAAAACGTTTAGCATAATTTAAATCGATTGAAAACGGTTGCCAGTTTAAGTTACTTATGGATAGTTAGTTGGATATGGCCATTTTTAGAACCGAACTCGTTACAAATTTTCAAAAAATCTACTAGTGGCTTTTCTAGCCATATTTAAAAAAAAAGCCATTTCTGTTCATTTTTAGCCGTTTCCAGCCATTGCTGATTCTTACTGTTCATTCCACTTGCTCATCCAGTCCGATCTCTTGCTTCCATTTCCGATATTAAAGTTTATTTAATTCATAATAATACACACGAAAATTCATCTCTGTACTTGTCTTTTAAAAGGCAGACGATATGCGCCAAATAAATAAAATTTCACTGAATACTGTTTCAATGCCGACTCCCTATGCCCATGACACAACATAGCGTCTGCCTTGGTTGCGTAAAGGAAATAAAAAGTTTCCTATAGTTATACTGTACTGTCCATTTCTCAGTATAAAGTTATATCAAACATGAGCAGTCAAATTTTTAAAATTATGCGATTTTGTTTTTAACTTCATAAACGAGTTAGTGAGTACTAAACATGCATATTATTATTTTTTATTTGTGTATTTCAAAAATGTTAAAAATCTCAGTATAACCAGTGTTACAAAACAGTATGGGAAAATAAAGCTGATTTCAAAACCTGGATTCAACCTGTTCCAGCTGAAAGTATTTTGTAAATCGAAAATGAGTAAAAATTTTTGATTAAAAAAATTCAGACAAATAAACATATTTCAGCAGCCGTTTAGCACTAAATGCCAAAGAGTAATTTTTTTTCCCCTCAGCTCGAAAGCATCTTTATCCTTTACTGCCAACTTTCAGCTTTGATTTCAGCCACTTTTTGTTTTTTAAATCCGGCAGAGTTGGCAACACTAAATGAAAATAAATATTTCAGTAACAAATATATTTAATGTGGCAGATCAATAAAAATCGTCTGCTGCTCACAACATATTTTAGAGAGCGAAGATGAATGAGAATCGGCTGCCATATTCATACAATTTAGGCAAATTTGTTTTTCTTTTTGAATTTCAGGTATTGAAACCATAATTACGATGGGATAATCTGGAATATATTTAATTCGTGGATATTTTTCCCACTGCAAGTTTTAATAACAATAAGTTCATTTGAATTTTGTTACGGAATTTTCAGTAGCCACTTTTTAGCCCCCGATTCCATCCCATTATATTTTTATAAGTACTTTCCAATTGGAAATACAAGATACTTTTCATAAATTATCAGTTAGAAATTGACTAATATTCAAAGCTGAAATCCATGGATGACTTAAATTTTCTTGAGAAATTATGCAATAATTTTAAAGGTAAGTCGACTTTACGTTTCTAAATTTATACTTACAAAAAATGAGATTTTTTTTTGTTCTTGTTGTTCTTATTAGAATTTATCTTCTTACAGATTATTATTTCCAAGAAATTTGAGTTACTAAAGGTATTTAATATTCTGTCGTTCTATAATTAATTACATGGCCGCCCGGGTTGAGAAATAGCAAGGGCTCGGGTGTTATTTCATCAGTCCCTTCATGGAAGGCAACGCTGGTCCATCTATCAGGTGGTTTGTAATGACCAGTAATCTTCCCGCCTAATATTGCCCAATGCCAATAAACTGTGTCCGCCATTAAAAAATAAAAATAAAATAATAATCACATGCATGCTATTTAGGACTTTTCTTAAATAAATATGATTTCATAATTCACTGCGTTCTTTAAGACGCACTCATTAACACAAACAAATGCATTTTTAACTAAGTGACCGCAAAGTTGCCGTAGAATCTATAAATATCTAAGAGGTGTTTAATATTTTAACTCTTAACAAAAAAGTTCACTAGTGTTTATGGTTTCAGTATGAAAGTCAGACCGTGATGTAACGGTATCAATTACAAATAAATTTATACTTTATTTCTGTGTACTGTATTTAAACCCTATTGAATATATTGATACAAGAGTATATGCTATGTATCGCATTTATAGTTCTTTACAGGGCCACCGAAAAGAATTTCAATGCACTGCACTTGTGCACTGTCTGAATGTATTTTAGAGACAGTCATCAGTTTCAAACAATATAAAATTAATATTTGCAAGACAATACATGCTTAGACAATAGTGTATTTATTGAAAACAGAGTCTAAGAATAATAAGAGAATGATAAGAATAACAGAATGAGAATGCTTGTAGTTCTGTTATAGGATCTTTCAAAATTATGCTAATGCAGTCGAAGCTTGTTTTTAGGGACCGGTAAGGACCACTCAAATTGTTCGCAAATTCGTCTAGATGGAAGTGTTTTCGGGAACACTTTCTGGTAATGATGCAATGGACGTCAATTTAGTCGGATACCGAATATCCGGTCAAAAATTGAACTGCATATTCGGTTATCCGGCAGCACAACATGTTTTCTCCTTTTCCAGTTTTAATGTAACTAGTTTTTTTTTATATTCTGCTATTATTGTTTTTTAATTGCCAATAATTTCAAATCATATAATTCAAAATCAGAAATCTTTTCTCGAGATTGTTTCCATGAAATGAGTGCCTGTCAGTGGCGGCCCGTGGTCCAAACTGTTAGTGCAGCCGGAAGCATATGAGTCCCCCCCCCTTCCTCCGGACAGGAATGGAAAATCTTTGTTACTGAATTCGAAAGCTGACGGATTATGCCCTCACCGAGGAAAAAAAAAAGAAATTACATAAAAAATGTAAGAGATCCTATTTTACTTCCATAAAATGGACTTAAATTTTAACCAGTCGCTCTTATACTCAAAATTGCGTTAATCCGTGTCTGATTCGAAGTTTCCTTAGAATTTTCTTTTGTAACGATAACTTGAGAAGAAAAGAAAAAAAGAAAACTTATTTATTTTTTATAAGTCAAATCAATCCCCCTTTCTTTTAAACTTGCGAATCGGTCAGTAATGCCCTCATAAAAAGGCGTTGTTTTAATTCAGATATCAATAATTTTAAAAGCTCTTTAAAATTTCCCATGTTTAAAGAATTTTCTCGCTCGCCATGTCCTCTAAATGCCAGTTCTTGCTTACTTAAAAACAATACTGCTTTGATGGGTAATTGTCCATTCATAAGCGTCTATTCAGGCTTAAGAGTTTTCCGAACATATATTCTCCTTACCCCCTCCCTCACTTCTCGAGCCAATCAGTTCGTCGAATTCACTAGTGCAGCAAAAGTCATAAAACCTCTTTAAGGCAGAGTCTTAGCTAAAACACCCTATGCCATCCTAAGCCGGGGAAAGTGCTTACGTAGTCGTTACCATGGCAACGCTGCTGCCAGTTTTCTTATCAGCGCTCTGGGCTGAACCAAAGATTTTCCCAATTGAATTGCGGGAAGATTAAAGTGCTTTTTTTTCTGAAAGAGAGATCCGGCCACAATACGGTTTTTTTGTTTGGTTTTTTTTTGGAGATTTTTTAATTTACCGTAGGAATTCCATAATTCTAATCTGAATTTAGGAAAATTAGTAAAATAAATTATTTTAAAGTATGTGCTGATAATTTCAAGTGCAGCCCGGCTGTACTTGCTGTATCCCACGAGCCGCCACTGGTGCCTGTTCCACTGCAATCAAAGTTTATGCAGATAACATTTTCATTGAAGAATCAGCTCTCTTTTAAGAGTTCAGTAATCATCTTTCAAATCAGTTACTGGAATAAAAAAGCATTTTCATATAACTGTTGGAAAATCAATGCAACTCTGACATTTCTTGCACGTTGATGAATTTCCTTACGTTATCAAAATTATCAAGGAAAAAAAAACCTCTCTTCACCAGTTAGCAATCTATGCGATATACTGTCCTGAGAAACAGTGGTAATTTATGGATGGGCGGGAACAGCCAAATTTTACAAAAAAATACAGAACAATTATTGTTCTAAACAAGGACACTCAGCAAAAAAGTGCAGTAAATTTAAAATGAATTAAAAACACTGTAAAATAACACACATAAAAATAGGTACATATCAAAATAATCGTTTCGGGTAGTGTAAAAGTGGTTTTTCAGTTGCAAGAATGTTCCACTGTACCCCAATTAATTTACTATCCTAAAATAAAGTTACAAGTGCTTTTTTTCCAGATTTCTTTACACGATAAAAATATATTTTGAAAAAATATATTTTTTATTGCGTTCGATTTATCTTCATATCTCTGACACTTTTAAAGGAATAATCGTCAAATTTTGTATGCCACCTCATGAGTTTATAGGGCACATTTTACCAACGGGGAAGTTTTTTTGTACTGTGTCATGTTAAAATTTAAAAAGTGTCATTTTTTGGAAATGAATGGGTATTTTCTTAACGGAGTCTTATGTCCGACTTTATTTAGAGCATTTTTTCAAGTGACACTACGCACTTAAAGAATTAAAGCCGTTACCACCTTTTAGGGACACCCTCTACATTTCATATCACGGTGTTTGACAATTAGTAAAAGAAATTGCATATATATATATATATTTACTAATTTTTATTTCGTGCAGAAATTTTCATATTAGCTAAAAGATCATATATTCAGAATTCCTTTGTTTTCTACAGTAATTCTATACTTGTAGTATGATTTAGAATTTCGGTAATGGTTCACTCGAGAAACAATTTTGAACTACTCAATGAACCGTGTCTTTCAAATCCATGCATCGTTCTATTATGTTATGCTATTATAGGTACAATAGATTGTAGCTCCGGGGAAAAAAAATAGAAAAAGCGAAAGCCTACTTGCTTTTTATTAGGGCGTCGTTCGTCGTACATTACACAAGTTCATTCACAAAATAATGTGTACTTTAATTTCTTGTTCATGCAATTTTGCATAAAGGGTTATCTTTAATTCTGCACCAACTTCGTTTTTTTCAATGTTAACACCCTATTTTTTCCGTTATTAGTGAAAACCTTTAAACAACCCTAAATATAAATTTTCATCAATTTTCTACGTTAATTTTCGGAGATATTGCGAATCCTTGTTTGTGCAATATGTTAGGGAGCTATCTCCAAATTCTGAACGGTATACAGAGGTTTCGATTTTTTTCCCTTATAACAATTTCGCTCACAAGAATTAAAAGAAATATTATTTATGAGGAAAATAATGTTTCTAGTCTTAAAATTTTTTGTAATGAGAATATAAAATGTAATATCCGTTATCATTTTGTCTAGTTTCAAATCGGCAATTTAATATTTGAATTTTCAAAATGAGTAAGGAAATGCATTTTAGATTATTATGCATTAAACGAACTTTCACTAATAACTTTAAAGACAATTTTTACTTTTTGCGAAATTTAATATTTAACATAAATGTTTTGATAATTCGCGTTAGCTGTTAATTACATTACGAATCGAAAATATTAATTGAAGTTTCAATTTAACTGAAGTAATAGAGAAACTTACACACAATTAATTTACACAAAAGAACTTCTATTTATAATTCACCGGCTGGCGTTTTAATCAACTGATTTTTAAGCTTGCTGTATTATAATATTTGTATTAAAATTTTTTGAATAATATTACAAAATGCAATATTGTTATTAGACAGTTCTAATAAATCCATTGAATAATTTAGAGTTTTACTAACACATTCAGATTTTTCATCGTAAAATAGCTTTAATTATGGTATTATGGATCTTAAAGTGATAAGACAGTGGTGTTTATCGAAATGGGCGTACAGTTCTTGTAAAACTTTCACACATACATATGACAAATTTCTAATTTATTTTGAAATTTTCATATGCGAGCATAAAAGTTACTTAGCCCAAGTTGATGAACGATTTCACGTAAAGCAGAGAAATAATGTAATAAACATATAGAAAGCAGTCTTTAATATTATTTTATAAAAATGTTACCTATCTGCCAAGCGAAATCAGCATGGCTAAAGCATCACCAAACTTTACAAATCTGTAATTTGCTCCAAAAGTTATTTCAATGCTTCAACATTGACTATTTTTGAGCAAAATAAATCTAATTTACGTTATATACATGAATATACATTTCAAAGATAAACGACGACTTTCGGAAACTTATCACTTTATAAAATGAATTACTGAATGAAAAAAATTGAAGTTTGCATAGCCGTGTAAAATTCTTTCTGCATCTATTTCCGTGGAAATTTAGTTAGGTTGCTATTAATTTATTCTTCGAATCTTAATTTAATAATTCATATATCATATTAAAATTTATTAAAAGATTAAACAACAGTTAACTATGTTTGGACCGTTTACTTCTAACAGTATGAATAAAAATCAGCTTCGGAATATCGATATTAAATAGGATTTGAATTAAAGTATGAAAAAATATTTTAAAATCGGGGAAGAAAATTTCGGAAGTTCATATCTCATTAATTTTTAGTTCAAATGTATTGAAAATTGCCACCCCGGATTAAAATGAGCAAAGTTTCTGAAATATGAAGTGAAATCTTTGTGTTGCTTTTCGAAAAAATAAAGTAGTTGCGTATTTAAATATGAAGATGGCATTAAAGCAAATTTTATGTATAGCAAATTAAATAAGCTGTTCGTAAACTTTTGATTTTGTAACTTTGTTGTACGACGAACGACGGCCGAATAAAGTGCAAGTGGACTTTTTTTCTCTAGAGTTACAAGAATGTAATAGGGAATAGGGTACATGCGATCAGTAAAGTACTAGGACATTATTACTGTCTCTAAATACTTATATTGACTATAAAATAAATGATAATTAGTATCACACAAAAGTAACACTTTAGGTGACAGCATTCTTGTAAACAAGCTTTAAAAAAATTTAAATAGAGAAATGTGCATGATTCACATACTCAATTGTTTGATTATGGTACTAAGTGAACTGCTATTAAAGAAAATTAACTTTCTAGTATTCCAAATATAAATGCTTGATGCCTATCCATTTTGAGTAGTGTTGATAAGCAATCATAAAAATGCATAATTAAAATCTTATGATTTAAAAAAATGAGAGATTTTCCATAAAATGCTAATTAAAAAAATTATTAACATGTTTTATTTAACAGGAGCCAGGAAAACAATTCCGTCTACAAGAAAAGCTACATTTGAAATAGATCGGATGCATTCAAGACTGATAAAAAGAAATGTGATGTCAAGAGGAATTAACGTAGAATCAGGGCACATGTCCAATTCATTAGATTCGGATCTTTCACAATGGACCCCAACGTCCAATTCAACTAGCTTTCATACTTCTGGAAGTAAGATAGATATTTCTAAAATAAAAATACAGAACTGCAATAAGGAAAGCAAAGTTTTATCCGAATCGACATGCGGGGAAACGAAATGCAATGCGATGTCAACTCAGACTAAAACGAATTCGGTAGAAAATGGCAGGAAAATTTACGGTAAGAGACTACTAATACCCAGCGATTTTCGGAATCATTTTTCGAAGAAAGTACTCATTCAAAGCGTACAACCGATGTGCTGGGGCGACAATATTCGGAACAAAGAGTTTTCAAATACAAGTAAAGGATATTGTTGCACGCAAGTAGTTAATTACAAAGTTCCCGAGTACTCCGAACGTATACTTACTTTAGCTGACTCAAACAAGGAAAGAGTCCCAAACGCATTGACTAATGGCATTAAAAATAAAAAAGAAGCTTCGACAATTATGAGTACAGCTAACACTTATCCGCATAACTCTAGAAGAAAACAGGCTAGGCCCCTTAAAAGTGTTCGTATTTCAGAGAAAGAAAATGTAAAACCTGACACAAATAGAGTAACAGATATTGATGATTTTCCGAAGTACAAAATAAAGCGATTTAAAACTCAAGATACATTTATATCAAACAAAATGCATCTACCTCGGATTCTCCTTAAGCGTAATGCTGAAGGACGTTGGTTTCAAAATTATGTTCCTCCCAAGTACATCGAAGCAGTGAGAGTAAACAACATTTCTAACACCAATTCAGTTCAATCTGAATTCCCAAAGTCCACAGAATCTCACTTGAGAAATACACGTGAAGTCGAGTCCACTCTTGCTCACCCATCCTCGCAATCTAAGTCGTATAAACATACATTACCATCGACAAATCACATAATTAACAGACCTATTTTGTATAAACCAATCAGTACAGCAACAGGAAAAGGTTTGGATACGAAGCAATATAGACTACAACAGCCTACGGCTTTAATGCACCATGCACTGGGTGCAACGAAGCTTGCTTGTTTGGCTGCAAGAAAAAATACTAAACCATCAACGGATTGCCAGGGGCAATTCCAGTTAGAAAACGTGTCAAACAACTTTGGACAAAATGGAAACTTAACAATTCATCAAGCACAGCAAAAAACAATGTGCCCTACAAAAAATCCCAATGCAAGAAACATTGGACCACTGATTTTGATGTTTCCTAGAGCCAATAATGGGCAACAGAATGTGGCAGTGACTTCCAAAGACTGTGGCATCAGAAATTCGAATGCAATGACGGATGCACCAGGAGCAACAAGTGGGAGGATAACTTCAGATGACAGTGCAGGTAAGACACTGGCGTAGATAATAAGAATTCGTTCACTCATTTTTATGTACGCATTTCTTCATTTCAATATTCTTAAAAAAAGGAGCTTACATGACTCATAACGCCAAGAAAATGCTATATGATTTTTGACTTAAACCTATGCAGTCACTGCAGAATTCACTTCTCCTCATGACTAGTACTACTATACACTGTTAAAATAAAGTTCAACGGAAATTTTGGTGCAAATTTAGCTGCAACCAATATGTCGAAAAATATTATCCAAGTTCCACCATTTTAACGATGGCTCCTCAAGAATTATTTTGTAGGGAAATATAGAGCCAGTATTTAGGTTTTTCCTCTAACCTATTACATGGTTAGAGCTTGAACCAAGTAAGGTTTTTTTCAGGAGCCAAATATGTGTTTGCAGGTTGAACCAATATCAAGGTTTTCTTAATCTTCCACTAAAGTGTCTTATTCATAGATAAATTTATTCTTAAATTATTTTTTTTTCAATTGCGAAAATGTTTCCATGAACATTCTGAACAGGGTTGGGTTTTTGTCGTCAAAAACTGGTTTTTGACATGACAGAGGTGAAAACCGTCAAAAACCTACTATTTTATTTTTTTATGGTACAGCAAACAAATGTCTGAATGAAATTTTCTTTACTATTGAAAACTACAATTAATTGTACTATTATATACGTATATATTTATATAAATATTTTAATATAGTATCCGATATAAATTATCAACAGGTTTTATACATACCATTGTCTTGATTTGCTATGAAATTCAAAATTAAAAATTGGACTTACCACCAAAAAATAAAAATATGTTCGGGAAAAATTTGTGCACCACAGATTTATTTGTTATTGTGATCCTTTCAGCATCCATATTTTTTAGGATACACCTAGATTATATACCTATATAATCTTGACACACTTATCTAAAATGTATACCAATTAAATGAGTTACAAGTATGGTATAGTCAGCTTTTAAACCTTCCATCACAATTAAATATCCTTCTAATTTTTAAATTGTTAATGTTACCTGTATAAATATTAATAAGTGATGTGAATAAATCTCTTAATAAATATTTTTATTAAAGTATCCTTAATATTAAAAAATGTTATTTCAAACAATGAAAAGAATAAGCAATTATTACATTAAAGTTTTAAGAATAAAAATTTTATTTTTATGAAGGTTATAAAAGTTTGAAAGCATCACCCTATTTTTATAATGCAATAATGGCCAGATAATAGCCAATATGCATGTAAAATGATCAGGAAATATATTTATTTAAAAGGTCAGTAGTATCCTATAACAACCACTTACAAAATATTCATATTATATATCATATCGCTTTCAAAAAACTTAACTTCTACTGTCGCATATTAACAAAAAGGCTTTAATAATAACATGATGAATAACTAAACCAAAAAATTAACATTTATCGCTAACTCACACCTTATTAAATACATGTGATCAAGTCTTTTACTTATATGATATGCCAATAACAGTTTACCTACATAATTTAAGCCGTTAATTGTATTATTGGAAGTAACTCAACAGTAAGAAAAAAAAATCAAATTTATTTAAACGCTTGGTAAAGATCAAGCGTTCGGAAAGTCTAATAGAGTCACTCATTTTTTTTTTAATTATTATTATTATTGCACTTGGTATTTTCAAATAATTTAGGCTACTACGTCCATTATGCTAAACATAGTATTATCATAAAATATTCCCAAATAAAAGTGATAATAATAAGGATAATACTAGGGGATGAGAACAGATAAACACTAGAGCTTCATTGAAAATTTTGTTCTAAGTGCAATGACTGTATGTTTCTGTTATTTATAGCTACGTGCAAAATCAAGAGAACCAAATTTGTTCTTGTGAAAATTGTCGAGTTACTTCTTAATATCAGCGAAGCATTATCAAGCGAATTTGAATGCCCAGCAGGATTAGAGCTCGCTCTTCCGATATGGAAATCAGGTAAACAAATAATATTGTTTCAAAAACAGACTTGAGTGTTATTTCTGTTCATTCGAAATGTCCTCATTTGCGACACAATTTTTGAGTCGTATATTGTGAAACCGAAATGATGTACAAAAATTATAGAATTTACTTAACGATATTCTATATAAAAAGTTTCCACTTTGTTACCA
The DNA here is from genome assembly GCA_038373885.1 of Cheiracanthium punctorium. Lineage (NCBI taxonomy): Eukaryota > Metazoa > Arthropoda > Arachnida > Araneae > Cheiracanthiidae > Cheiracanthium > Cheiracanthium punctorium. The sequence goes on along the minus strand of JAWZYV010014639.1, from coordinate 1,611,142 downwards.
TTATTATGTGTTCGTAAATGAAAAGGTATACGACATTCAAAGTTTTATATTGCAATTGTTTTATACAAATAAATCAATTTTACATTTAAAAATAGCGTGTAATAAATGCTTACACGGAGAAGGCGCGATCTCAACGAAATTTTGTGTTAGTGCAGTTCCTTAAGATGTATAGTTATTGAAGTCAATTGTAAGACCCAATACACAGACATTCTCAAGAAATCACGTACAAAACACTCGAAAATCGCTTTTGTTTTGCATTAATTGTTTTGAGCGAAGGTGACCTGATGTGTAAAGTTGCTCATCTGCTATTCGGCAGGTAATGGGTTCAAATCCCGGGAAAGTTTCATTTTTTTTTTTTCATAAACTTATCTAATTTCATCAACGTATGAAATTAATTAGAATGACCATAAAGTGATGTTGAATTCATTTTAAGTAATTTTACAGATTTTTTTTTTTTTTTTTTTTTTTTTTTTTTTGTATTGCAACTCAAACCTTCGGCAATTTGATTTATGAGACTGCTGATATACGTGGGTGTTAAATTTTTTTAATTTTACTTTCCGAACATGTATTATGTAAGGAAAGTATTGTAATCATGAAAAAATTCGTCTTCGAGATTTTAGTGTATTGACACGTTTTGAGGTCTTCTGAATTCCTTTATGCTATTTTTACGAGATGTATGTATATTGGGTAGGCAACATGCATACCACCGTCGCAAGACCGCTATTGATTTTGGTATGTATAGTTTTTCTACAGGGCTACGACAAAGATTTCTTTTACGTTATGGCATATGGGGAGAAATTCTTGAAAGTGCGTTAGCGTTTATTTAAATGCTTTGCAATGATCTTAATCGTAAGTGTTGGGAAAGTCGAGTGGAGTCACTCCGGATTTTAAAATTTGTATGTATTCCCACAAAATTGCATTAGAACGAGTGGATTCATTCATCATGCCCTCTCCCATGGAAATACCACGATTTTGGAGCAAATAGATCCAATTCAAATAACAATTTTTCAAAGCGCACAGATGTTTCAACTACAGTGAAATTTCTCGGGAGCGACCACCCTTCGTTCCGCGAAAAATGGGTCGTTAAGAGAGGTGGTCGCTCAAAGAATTATAAACATTGGATAGCCAAGAAAAGAAATGTTAAAAAATATTGTTTGTTATCTAGGAAACTATTAACTAATGCATAATTGTACAAACATATTTTTAAAGTTTAAATTTTATTAAAATATTAAGAAATTTCGGATTGTTTCATTCTTTTTCTCTTTCCGTAAAATATTAAAAAAGTAGAGTATTTCTCTCTCTACGAGGGATGCAACGAATATTCGGCATATAAATAAAAAATATATTTAGCATGTATTTTTAAATCCATTTACAAATAATATTGAAAAGTTATACTTTAATGTGTTGATTTCATATTATAAGCCATTGAATTTTAAGCTGAATGAAACATAATCTATTGTATTCAATATTACAGAAATGCAGACTTTTCTACTGGGTGACACTACTTGGCTCGGTTTTCTACTTTTCTTTATGGGGTAGGGGAATCTTTACAGATCCTCAATTACAAACATAATTATTTAACTTTGCAATAGATATCTTTTCAGGACCACAATTTTTTTGTTTTACAGATATTGTACTAATGTGTGTGTTTTTAAGTACCTACAATTAATATAAAATGAATTTTAACTAGCCTTTATTTAGTATTTAATTTGAAAAGTGATATTTTATTTTCGGTCTAAAGCATAAGCCGAATATTCGGCATCCTGCCAAATCACTATTTGTTACATCTCTACTCTCTACTTTATTACTTACAGCTGACAAAAGATCATTTATTCGGATATTCTTTATGCATTATGAATTTGTCATAATAGACTACTTTCTTTAAAATTTGGGTTTTCCAACAGACAAAAGTAACCGCTCACATTCTCTATGAATTTCCTTTGTCACGTGACTCGATCTTATCACTGCGCTGCTCCAACAGTAAAATCCCCCATTTCTTAGGTTTGTCTCTGCTCTTACCTAAAGATTTGTGATGTGTACGTGTACTGGCACCAGCTGTCGATTTGCTGCAGAGCGACCGATATGGAATGTTGTATTTGCATACCTTATTTCCGGAAAAACGCCATAAAATTTTTCGGACAGGGACCCTGGACAGGTCGTTTATAGAGGCTTGCGTGGTCTCTTCTAGTGCACCTTTAAACATTCAGTAGATAGAGTAAAAAATCGGCGCTTTAAAAAATGGGTCGTTTAATAGAGGTGGTCGCTCATAGAAGTTTCATTGTAATTGTTATCCATTTTTACTTTATCATAACTCTTATTATGAAATTCAATGAATTTTTTTTGGTATGTGTGTAGAAGTAAAGTTTTATTAGATATTTCAGCTATTATTATGGTTCTAATGACTAATTTATTTATTTATATATTTCTTCTAGAGTTGGATAAATGCATAGTATCCATGGAGAAGATACAAAGTATTATTTCTGAAAAAGAAAAGAGATAAAACATCCACAACATTGACTGCAGTACAGTGCAGCTTTATAAATCTTTAATGACAAAACCACATTAATCATTTTACAATGAATGTGTTTTAAAAATGAAATGCTCAATAAAAGAACTTAAGAGTAAAAACAGAACATGTTTTATTTCAAAATATAAAGGAATGTTTCAGGAATAAAATGTTTGATTTGTAGGGAATAATCATCATGAAGTGAAGATGTGCGTACTTTTGTCTCTTCATAAATCTGGTGAAATACACTCAAGAAATACATAAAACAAATACATAAAATCAAGCTAGTGTCATTTTGTAACTCAATATCGAGATTTCTTTTTTTCTTTCATTGGTTTTCTATTTAAAAAATAAAGCTAGTAATAATATTTCACTGTTACTAAATTCGTAGTTTAGTGTTAAATATAAGACTCGCATAAGATTTAATTTAATTATTACATCATTAAAACTTAACTAAGCCGTGATAATGTAAGGCTAGTAGATTTTTTAAAGGGCCAAACAGGGCTGCCATTTTCATAGCAGCCAGATCTCTTTATTCCTTTAACCAATGTTAGCCTAATGGAGTTTTAAGATTTACTTACATCGTAAAATTCATTATAGTAAGTTAAAAAACTTCTGATTATTTATTTTGTATCAAGTTTTTTCTAAATGCCTTTCCCCCTCCCATATCTTAATGTTGCACTGCCCCGAAGAATGAACCCTTTTTGGATGGGTTCACGATACGGATATGAATTGCAGTGATTCTCACTTACTAGCCAGTTGGCACAAAAATGAGTCATGAAAGGGGTTCAAGAATAAATTTACGAAAACTTGAAACGATACAACGGAAAACTTATTTTATGAGAATCATCATATGCTAATTGACTTTTTCTGAGAAGCCCGTCTGATAAAAGTTGAATTACAAGGCTTTTTTTGAGCTTAAATAAGCTGGTAATCATACTTAAAGTGCTTCATTTTTTTTCTATAAATAAAGTAACAAAATCTTTGATTATATAAAATAAGTCTTTAAGATCAAACGACTTGATTTATTTATTAATTTTAGAGCTGAATTCATGCATGTATCAAGATACAAAGTATTATTTCAGGGAAAAAAAAAATCACAAATTTTTCTACAAAACAATGCAGTTTTATAACAGCTTTAATAAGTGACATAACTTTTCAACACTTGATGCTATTATGATTACATAAATTCTTTTTTCTAGCACTTACACAGAATTAAAACACAGAATTGCTTGAGATTTTAAAAATGCTAATAACGACATTGTTCCAGTTAAATATTGATGCAATAAACATTTTTGTTTAAATTAACTGAGAACATCACGTTCTGTATTTTCTACGGTTTTATTAAATTCTGTTTTTCTAAACAAAAACAATAGAACTTTAATTAAGTACAAACCCATTCAGAAACAAGATGAGAAGCAGTTAAAGATCCAGTTTCAGGCTAGCTATCGTTTTTGAATTTATAATAAAGTTTTTGTAAAACTTAAATAAATATAGCGTCTGAGAAACGATGTAATTTTTTATGTCAAAACAATAGAGAGAAAATTATGGCTAGTTTCAGGAAATTTAAAACAAAATAACATTTACGTAAAGGAGGAATGAAATTACGTATAGGTATCCTAAATAAGCACTATAGTTTTGTGCTGATGTTTATTTCAGTTTAGGAAGACAATTTCTTTCTTCCTGGCTCACTTTTAAAAGTATGACATAGCACACAGTTACCTAATATAATTGTGATATACTGCATAAGGGACTCTGAAAAAAGTGTTGCCTACACTATAATGCAAGAATAAAACAAATAAATGGCATTATCGAATTTTTATCATAAAACGAACTTGGGTAAAGGTTCTTATAACTGAAATAATATTCAGAATGTGAGTAGGTGTGGTATATAAAGAGAAATTATGGAGAAATAAAAGGTGGGAGGATAAAAAGGTGGCGGATAAAATATCCCTATTATACTAATGTAATATGTATGTACGAAAAATGTGGGGCACGCTCTTTTAACATAAAAACTGAATTCCTAGATTATATAAATATCAAAATTTGTCACTGTACAAGAAACTTTTTCTCTTATTTGAATAGTCTACGAAAAAGGGTTCTTCCAAAATTATGCACATTTAAAGAAGACAAAAAATTTAATGAGAAAGACAATACTGTTAAGACACTTAAATTAATGATAAAATATATTGTATGTCAAAATGTATGAATACATAACAAACTGCATACATATTATATTACGATGTGCTTTTAGGTACTTACGTATTACCCTGGCGGTCATTCCCGCCAAATTATTTTTTCGTAAAATGTGCTGGCAAACTGTTGCCAACTGTATTCGGAACCATCCATAATTTCATGTTTCCGACATTTTATCTTGACGAAAAATCGCTCGTCTTGGTGGACCGTCGGGATTACACGTAAGTACCGTCTGCTACATATGTCAATTTTTTATACTAAAATAGTCTTAATAGATTATGTAAATCTGAATATTTACATAGAATTCTGATAAATGCCTAGTGCAGTAAGTTTATAATGTAAACTTTAAAAACATTTGTATAAGAAAAATGCATAGAAAATTTTACCCATATATTATATGGATGCAATGTAAGGAATACGATATGCTCTATTTATGAGTTGTGTTTTGTAATCTGAAGTTAAACATGCGCAAAGAAATATTTTTCTGATCATTTAACTTCTTAAACACTTTAACACAGAACTATGAAATCTTTTAAATATTTAGCAAAAATTTCAGTTGCAAGGCTTCAAAATCGTACGAAAAGAGTTTCCCCATATTTTGTTAAAAATATTCTTTTTTTCGGAAAATGCTCTAATTTTAAAATGTGTTACACCGAATAGGTGTGGACTTTAGATCCTATCGTGGACACGACAACAACAACCGAACATATAACTAAATTTAAGGAAAAATACTTATTACCATTTGCAATAAGTACATAAGGCAAACTTGAATAACATTTCTAATTCGGTAATCCTAAATGCTATCAGGAGCACTGATCGTTTACTTTGAGAATAAAAACTGCATCATTTAACCAATAAAACGATTGATCTAAATCTCCTTCACATAAGTACGGTAATCTGGTCCATCGGATAATCTGGAAGCCATTAGCAGAAAATAAAGATTCGGAAAGAGACGAAACTTGTTCTTCGAAAGTCTTTCCAGAAACAACTATTTTCTCCGAGGCTGCTTGGTATTTAGAACCTAAAAGAGATACTTTAATTTAACATTACTGTAATACGAGTAGATGCAATTTACAAGCTATCAAATAACAGTATCCACTTTTAAAATAAATAAAAACTTTGTGAAAAAAAGCACACATAAAAGGTTACTTATAAGGCGTAACGATCGTTTCGACCACAAAATTATTTCGGTCTTCATCAGACAAGTCCTTCCGTCTGAGCAGAGGGATTAATTTTCTTAGGCAAAGAGCAACATTCTTCTAAATATAAAGGGTAGGCAAGGAGGGACAGCATAAAAATTAAATTTCGTATTTTAATATGTATACAACCCCCAGTAAAAATTCCATTTCTGAAAGCTACTCTTAATTGGACAAACTTTTCTAATTGGAAGTATGTTTCGATCCGTTACGGTTTAAAAAATAATCGCCTTAACATCTATTTTGATTCACCCGGTATATATCAGTTAAAAAACTATATTAGACGTACTATGAGATGTATCTAAAAATCCATGCATAGACTTGTATAATATATCCTTGAAAACATTTTTAAAAATTGGACAAAAATCTTTATTTTCAAAAAAGTAGTAGAGTTTTTTTTAAATAGTTTTCTTAACTTTTTAAAAACTTTTACTTAAATGTGTAGTTTAAATAGATTTTTTTCCCCCAAAATGTACTTTTACTGTTGAACATTGAAATGCATTCAGTTCAACATTAGTACTATATTTTTTAAAATAAAGAAAATACTGAAAAGGTAAACTGTCCCGACCGACAGTTAACATGTTCGGTTAAAAGGTACAATAGTTCATTTACTTTACCTGCTTCTACATACTGCTTCAAAGGCAGTACAAGAGCCAAAATTAGGACCCCAGAACCAGGCTTTAGTTTCCTCTTAATCTGCTGAAGTATTGTTATGGGGCAATCGCAACGATCCAGTAAATTCAGACAGCTGATCGCATCGAAATATTCTGGACCACTGTCTGCCAGGTGCCATTTATCAATATCTAGAAGCCTGTAAGAATGAAAATAAATTTGACTTTTTTACAATTCACGTCCAAATGGTACACAGAATAAGAAATGCTTGTTTTCGATTCATATTTGTACAGTGTATTTGTAATTCATTTTAATCGGATGGACTAAATTTTGGAGTGTTGTGTTTTGCAGCTATTTTAAGAATTTTCCGAAATCACCTGTTTTCTGATTCTTACGTTTCGTTTCTTTCCTCTATTTGTGGCCAATACTCTTAAAAATTGGATGCAACATTTCACAAAAACATGATTACTAAAAAAGTTGGCTCCAAAAGACGGTGAAATCATCTTTCAACATTTAGTGCTTCACAAAAGTAAACCTGAGAACCAAACGTTGGAACAAGGTTTCACCATCTTGAGGAACCAACTTCCGAGTGCCATGTTTCGGTGAAATGTTGCACTAAATTTTTAAGAGTGTATTATTGTTTTTAGAGTGATATATAGGGGGGGGGGGGACAATTTTTGCAAAACTAAAATATTACTTTATGTTTATTCGTGCACACAGTCCAAATAATATAAGAAATAGATTCGAGGTCATAGTTCACTAGATAACTGACGCATCGGTTGAAAGAAAGAATGAAAAGAAATGGGGGGGGGGAGGAAAATTATTGAACTGTCAAGTTTCTTAAATCAAAAAGCAAGACTCCCTGCTTTTCAAAAAGTAAGATTGCTGTACACATATTTTCAACATACAATGTACACACAGCCAACGCAGACATTTGTTTGCTTTCTCACAAGCCTTAAATATCCAGAAATTGAGTGATATTCCGTTACTCCAGTTGTACAACGTTTGAGGGCAGATCTATATAATTTCCCACTTGACATCCGTTGGACATTTTTTCCCCCAACCAAAGTGGTATTCATTGATTGTTTTCGTAGAAGCTAAACATTTTTTATTCTCTCCTAATGCCTTCATTTTTGATTTTGTCTAAAATGGTGCAGCCTTTCAGAGATTGCCGGTATCGCATCGCTGCTGGATGAATCTGCTCATTAATATCTTGGGTACCCAGAGTCCATGTCTCTGAGCATATCGTAGAGTGGAAACTACCATAAGTTAATTTAAATTTAATGTAAGGGGCATTGGTTAATTAAAATTTTTTCATCTCTCGCAAAAGTAAAATACGTATATTTTTCTCTAAAATTAATGTATAGCATGTTTTTGCAAGAATAAATGTTTATTTTATGCTTTTTAGAGCTCCATAACAAAAAGATTGTACAGTTAAAAAAAAAATTCCTTAAATTTTTACTAAGAAATGTATTATGAATATTAATAAATATAATCTGCACACAAAAGAAAGAGGATGAATGATTTTTACTTGTATTTTTTCGAGGTGAGAATATTTCTCATGACACCAGACATCTCTGTCACGAAAGTGTTCTTGAAACGACGAGCAATGATGTCCGTGACTTTTCCATCGCCGGCTCCCAAATCCAACAGATTTCCACCTGCTTTCCAGTCCTCCCGCAGTCCAGAAAAATCCGTCAGCAGGCTTTCCAACTGGGCATTCGAAAACACGAACATAGATCCTCGCCCAAGGAACCTGCAACAGAACACGTGAAATCGGGTTCGTATACAAGAAAGGCAGATAATAAATATCAAACGCGAGTATACATAAATGTCTAAAATTAAGCCATACAATGCAAGGCTTTGAAATGTATTATTGATATTTTTGCCATGTTGTTCAACTTCCAGCAGAAATCGCGGACCAGCCTCCAGACGTGTATGGTTGCTGACGGAGAACACTTTTAACACGAAGCATAAATGAAATGAACTCATTTATACCTAGTATCCCTTTTCTGCGACGGCATTTTCGCTATCAGTCGAAAACGTTATTTTTTCTAGCCTTTAATCACGCGTATTGAACCTCAACTCCACAAAATGTTTTAACATGGTCCAGTAGGATGTTGACCTTTCGATTAATGACTATGTCATTTTATCTCTCACCCTCTTTATTGAAAATTGTCCGAAAAATCTGTCCCAAAAATGCGACATAAAAGTATGTGACATAATTTTACATATATAAATACTATTAGTTCACAACAACTTTAATCTATTGTTACACTATTTCGTAAGCTGCAGAACAGGCATCCCATGTATTTTTCTATAAATAAGTTACAATCCTAAAAATTTCAACATAGGGTTACCAGGCCAAATACGAGAAAGATGAGCGATAAAATGACATAGTCAATGAATATCGCTTTAATATGGCAATCATGAAACTAAAAAATGAGGGGGGGGTCTCCCCCTGACGAGGCTAGAACAGCCGAGTTTATATATATATGCACACACACGCATATACATATATATTATCTAAGGTGATTATAAAATGTCTATCACAATATATGAACCCATCCAGTACCAGTTTACCAATCGGAAATTTCAGATATTGTTTTTTGAAGGCATTCACTTCAGATAATGACTAATTTAAACAATATAACTTGCAGTGTTACGATTTGCAGTGAAAAAATTCCGAAATTTTCAAACGACAACACATTTTTTTTTCGCGCGGAAATTAATCAACCAAAGCGCATTGATAGACGATAGTTGGCGTTGGAACGATGCACATGTGACGAAAATTTGCAGCGAAAAACATTTGCAAAGACGAGCATTCTAAAGGACTCATATTAACACAAGAGAGGAGAGGAATATTTTTTAAAAATTGGTATTACAGATACTTGTAATACCAATACGTGCCCTACTGGTAAGTTTAACTTAGGGAATGCAATCCCGCTTTTGCGGGATTAGAATATCATGGCTATAATTTTCATATTTATGCAAGGTATTGTTTTAATTATGAATTAAGATAAAGTATTAAACCTGATAGTGCTTATAAACTTACTTTTTCCTACTTTTCTCTATTAAAATTAATTTTTATTTGAATGAAATGTCAATCCCGCATGAGATTGCGGGATCCCGCGGGATTGACATTTCATTCAAATAAAAATTTATTTTAATAGAGAAAAATGGGAAAAAGTAAGTTTATAAGCACTATCAGGTTTAATACTTTATCTTAATTCATCTCTCTATTCTAAAGAAAAGTAAAGGCCGCTGGCACTGTCAAAGCTTGTGGACCTATCTCCTCCTAAACCGCGGGGATTAGAGTTTCGACTAAGGTGCCCACGGATTCGAAAAATTCCGAGGAACCTGCTAAGCTGATTTAAATTTCGAAAATCGAATTATTTTAGAAGATATTAATAAAAAGCTGAAAAAATAAACCGAATGGTTGCCAGATTTGGCATAAAATCATTCATTCCTTTGCAACAAAGCGTTTCCAAGTATCTAGAATCGCGTGAAATTTACAAACATGAGTTAGAATTACGCCCATTTTACGCCAAAAAAAAAAAAAAACTATATGAAATAAGTAACTCAAACTGTGTTACACAAAGTTGACAATTTTCAAATAGTAAGTTCGCTTAGACAACAGGAGTTTAGAATGAGCGATTATTCGTTTTTCTAAAACAGAATAACTAATATCTTAAAAATGAAAAATAATTAAAATGCAGATTATTTTAAAGCTGGTTCTCGTCCAGCTGGATTATTGGCTACCAGTAAAAATATTGGGCGGCGTTCACTATGCCATTATAACAGTTATAGTACACTTTGGATATTGGCTAGCGCGACGAGATGGTATAATTCGTGGTGTTAAGTACGCCAATCTGCAAACGATTATGTAAATGAAAATATGGATAATGGTTTTCCGGTAACCTTAAATGAACAGTAAATATAGGTTGTGAGCATGTGTAAATCGCCAAATAATGAAAAATCGCCATGGGTGGCAAATTCGCAAGGTGTCCAATAGGTTTTACATTATTAAAAATACAGCTGAAACAGATGTTCTGATTTTATTACGCTTTAGCTCCTAATTAATATAACTTTTGAATGGCAACGTTAAATATCATTGTGTTTCTGAGGAGTGCAAATAATTTTTCCAGCGATTATAAGCGGAGTCCGCAATCCAGGTGGAGTATAGCTCAGGACCCGTACAACACGGATTCCCATAGCAAAATATCTTCCGTGTTATGAGGGGTAGGGGGTCTACTGTAGTGTGAAGTTTAAATTTTTATGTACCAATGAAGATGCAAGAACCAAGCAATGTGTAGCTTAGCTCAGTAACATTCTATCTGATCCAATCTTCGGGTTTTGTCTGTTAAAATTATGTCTTTTTTACGGATAAGCCTGATTAGGGGCCGAATGCCTCATACGAAAACCGAGCGTAGCGAGTTTGGGGGCCTTGGCCCCTAGTAATTAAAACAATACCTTACATAAATATGAAAATTATAGCCATGATATTGTAATCCCGCAAAAGCGGGATTGCATTCCCTAGTTTAACCACGTAGGGCACTGGTAACGTGCCCTATTGGCACTTTAACCATGGTTAGTACTTTTAGTAGTTTAAAAATGGTTTAACCTTTCTACAGTCTATATCGCCGTGAATTATGCCAATTGGGCAATACACCCGTTTACTGTGTAGGAAACTAACGTTGAAATAACGTAACTAACGTGAAAATCAACGCTATGGATATAAATATGTTGTTTTATGAGAACAGCTATTTTTGAAGTTTAGTATGATCAAATGCTGCAAGTCTATTGGTATCCACTGAGAAACATGTTGAAATTTTTGTTAGTGCATAAAAATAGAAGAAATACTACGATTCTTTTTAATTAAAAAGAAAGTTTACTTTCATATAACTGTCCTTGTAGTGTACTGAGTAACCACCATTTTCCCTTTTGTTTTAGCTGATGTAAAACAAGAACCCAGACAGCATATAAGCTTAAATCAAGTTTGACATTTCTTTGAATTTGAAGTATTAATACAAGCTTGACAGTTCAATTCGTTTTAAGCTTGCAGCAAGCTTGGAGATTACAAGAAATGAGTCAGCAAATATTATCCTGCCAAATTTAAGTCATTTGAACTGTCAAGCTTGAATACAACTTGATGACTGCTTGATTTGGAAAGCCACACCCCCATAACAAATAATTTACCATCAGTCATAAATGTACTGGACCATAGAACTAAAAAAAAAAGATTCTATATTTCCAAATATTGAAATTCCTCAAAATAAAATACAAATATACTACAAAATTGATTTCAAGATCAGTAGTTTGTCTCGATTTTGGCCAATATTGCCCAACATGAGGGTTGCGATATTGAAAGTTTTAAAACGCGTGCTGCTTTTAAGTTTGCTAATAGGGAAATAAGCATAATATAGAGTCTACAAATCACACATAACATTATTTTAATTTTGATTCATCCCATGGAAAAATAGAAGAAGCAGTTCGGCCAATACGGATCATTCTCGCCAAAAAACGACGTGACAACCATAACAGTCACTTCAAACTTCAGTCATGTCACCGCGAGTCAAAATTGGCATGGTGGTTGGGACGCTGGCTTCCCAGACCTGAGGTACCGAGATCGATCCCAGCCGCCGACGCTAGACGGAAACAGATTAAAATAACTTGAGGTTTCAACGTAGAGGGGTAAATGCGTGGAAAAATAAAATATATGGGGCGGGTTCGCCGACCGGCGTCCCATGTATTTTGAAGATTTTTTTAATTTGAATTAAGCTTGCTTGTTAAGCTTGCTTGTCAAGCTTAATGCAAGTTGGGCAAGAGCAAACTTGAACACTTGATTCAAGCTTGCATTAAGCTTACACGCGTGAAATTTTCAAGCTTAATTCAAGTTTATTGACTTGATAAATCAAGCTTACTGCAAGTTTGATGCAAATTTGCTGTGCTGTTGGGAAGATACCTTTGTGACACACGGACACAAAATTAAAATTCGAGATTAACAAAATTTGTTCAGATACCGCATGCACGAAAAACAGAAGCTTTTTGTCACAGTATAATTTTAATAAAATGTCGAAGCACATTCAACGAAATTAGCATAAATAAGAGTTATTTAAATTTATGCAGAAACACATCTCCATCTTCCTCCCTATCGGCCTGGGGGAGATGAAATAGGGGGGGATGCAGGCGTAATGGATCGTCTGTCCAGTTTCTCGGACACGCCGGACATTTCTCATTATCGTCACAACCGACAGGGACAGCCGATATATCGAAAGGGGTTCATCACCCCCTTCTGTCCGCCCCCCGATATCTCCTCAACGCTGGTCGATTGAAAATTCCGTCCGCTCTGATTGGCTACTTTTCTCTGTCTTCTATTCCAATCCCCCCCCCCCTTCTCCTCACTTTTTATTCTCTTTTTTTCCCCCTCCCTCCGTGCACTGACGCCTCTCTCTACCTCTTCCCGACGACACAAATGAAATTTCAAGAAATAAAAAGAAGAAGAAGAAACAGAAAAGAGAAAAGAAAATTTTAATGGAAAACGAGCGACCGAAATCCTAGCGAGAAAGGTGATGCCCGTTGCCATAGCGACCGGAGTGAGTTGCTAAGAGGGATGGAGATTATTCCTAGCCGGACCGTCCCCTATTGGACGAAGCAGATAAACACAAAATAGAGATGTTTTTAACCCCCTACTTCTCTTTTCTCAGTGAAGTAGTACACTTGCTTTTTGCATGCCTCTATCGCAAGCAAATAGTCATGTAAATCAATACCTCGCGAAAAATCCTTGCTTGCTAGAATTACAGCTCGCTGCGTCACGAGTGCGTTATTACTCGAGATGGGAGAGAGAGAGGAGAGGGCATGCTCGGTGCTGGGGAGAGTAAAACGTCCAACGGCTTAAGGAGCTACTTGCTAAGAATGTCGAACGGGATGAATTTTTTAATGTTTTATTAGAAATGCATTCGATGAGCATAATAATAACGGGGGCAAAGGGGAAGATATATAAAAAAAGAAGCATAAATGAATGCTAGAAAGGTGCTCGCATTTTAGACGCCTTTTTTCCTTGCTTCAGTTTGGATCATCAGGATGGTTATGACGTGCTCAAGTGTTTACTTTCGAGTCAGTATCAGTACGCTCAGGTTATCTTTTATTTTTATTTTTCCAACGACAAAGAGCATATATGCAGGATGTCCAGTGAACAACACCCTGATTTCAAAATTAAAAATAAGAACAGAGATCAGTAAGAGAATGCAGCAAACGGCTTGTATGCTATATAACCAACAAAAATTTTATTTACAAGTTTCGAAATGATAGTTACAATCAATAGCTACTAACATACAATGGCATACGCAGGCTTCCTTTAAAGAAGGGGGGGGGGTTGTTATGCACTTAATGTTCAATGGCGTAATCTTTATGCTGTAAATCAACAATTTATGGACTTTATGTTAAAAGACATCTTCGAGAAGGGTGGGATTGGGGGGAGGGGGGGGGGGTTAGAACCCTCAGACTCTACCTTGCTTACACCACTGTTAGCAGATGGCGCTAAACTTCAAACTCTATTGACTATCATCACGTATAAACTCATTCTCTACAAGCAGTCACAACACAATCTTTTCAAAATGTCCACCCTTTTGACGCACGGAGTCGGTGCAACGAATAATGAAATTTTGTCATAACATTCGGCGATGTCTCAACAGAAGGGAATTTACATATCGCACAAATCGAGCGTCGAATCTTGTGCAGCCTGTTGGGGGTGATACCGGCAGACAGTGTCTTTCGACGGGATCCTCAAAAACAAGTCAGGAGGAGTCAGATCGGGAGAATACGAAGGCCAGTCCATTATGCAGGGCGGCGATTACAGCTTCACCTGTTAGTGGTTTTTGCAACTACTATTTCGAAATTTCTGTATAAAATTCTTACAGCTTACATAATAAACGTACCGTTTGCTGCACCCTTCTGTGGCTATTTGTTTTTGAGATTTTTAACTTTCGAATCGGGGTGTTATTTGCTGATAACCTTGTATTAACGCACATTTCTAATAAGACTATATCGAGTCGTCCTAAAATGTACGAATTCAAAATTCTAATCCGTAGTACCGCCGAAGTAAAAATTGTTTTCAACAATAATAACAATAAAAATAATGATAATAACTTATGTGGGGTGATTCGCAATTCTTGAGAGGAAAAAACGTAACAGGTGGGTGGTAGAGGAAACCAAGTTGATTCAGAATTGCATAGCAATGTGGGGTTGAAAAAGTCGTCTTCGAGTACCTGTTAATAATCACTTTGGAAGATGGGTTGAAGTAATAGTGAATTTTCCAACAATGGTTTGTAAAAAACTAAAGCATTTTTCAGAGAAAGCACCTGATTAAAAGTCATAGTTCCCACATTCGATATCATTTGATTGACGGAACTGTCAAAGAAAAGCCCATTATTTATAAAACTTGATTAAAAATTAGCCGAACACTTCAACATTTTTTACAGTGATTATTTACGGGTATATGTAGACGACGTTCCCGACCTCAAATTGTTACGTGATTCTGTACCATCTTGGAGCATTCTGCATTCCCCCAGAAGCTATGAATAACCCTGTATAATATATTTCAGGTTTATTATACGTAAAATGTTTCAAACATATGTATGGTATAATAGATCATGAATAAAAGTACCAATTTAAATAAAATTCGAGTATCGGTTCGCGAAAAAAAAAAAAAAAGCTGAAACATTTTCTAATAATGCGTAAACATGCCTATAAACATACTAAAAATATTAATCATCGAACACGAACATTACACACACAAACATCGAACACAAAATTAAGCCTGATTTGGGAGCACTCGAAAAATGTGAAACAGGATTTAATGAGCACTCTAAAACTAATTTTGCTTTAAAACAGAGGCTTTCAGACTGAGCCTCTGTTTGAAAGATGGCTACAGAGGTAGAGTCGTCGAATAGATAAAATAATAAATTAAATGTTTTAAATTGATAAAATAGTTTATTTCCATGTTAAATCATTCTAAAATGCTAAAAGGTTCTTATTATTTGCCACTTTGACTGTGGAAATGAGTATTACCAAATGATCTAAAATAAGGTAACAAAATTGAAGGAGACCGTGTTCCACGTGTTTAAAGAAAAAAGTTCATCTCACTATTTTTATAACATTAGTCGACTAATATAGATGCAGAGATAATTTCTAACACTAATACACTGATTCAAATTGAAAACAATTTACTTACAAATTAAATATACAAAATATACTAATAACATTTTAACTTAAAAGAAATATCGCAATGCAATTGATATTTCAAGTGATTCTGCTATTGCTTTAATGCTGAAACTATAATATGTTACGCATTATAATATTTTATTATAAAAAAATTACTGTAGAAGTGTGTGTTCAGTATTTTAAATAGGCAATAAATAAAAAAGTACTATAAAATGAAACACGCAAATTTTAATGACAACAAAATCTGAAACTTTTTGCAATCTTGTCTCCTAAAATTTGCAGCATTTCACGTACAATACATATTACATTTACAATAATTTTGGAAATGTTAGCGCATGGATTTATTATTATTTTTCAATTTATTTAATTTTAGTTCGCAATACTCGAGTATCATAAATTAGATAATAAGTGAAACATTAATACAGAAAAAATTAATACTGGCATAGGACAATTGTTTTTTTATCTATTATTATACAGCTTCTAGATAAAGATCTGTATGCAATATGCTATTGAACAGAACAAACATAATGAACTCTTGCAACCTTGTGTAACATTCTCACATCAATTAAGAGTTTTATATATTTTTAAATTTAATATACTTTAGAATTGATGAGTGAAACATTAATAATTTATAATTCTTAAATTTAATTTTAAAAATAACGGACGTGTCAGAAACTAAAATTATATTGAAAAGGATGATAAACCCGTGGCTTTTATTTATAACTGATTTGAATATCGTGAACTAATATGTGCAAACAGAACGACTGATTGAACATATATCGCAAGCAAAACAGTCAGCTTTTGAAAGTAAGAAAATTACATATACTATACATAAGTATAGTTAAACTATAGATCAGCATAGTTTTTTCCACATTTCAATTAAAGTAAAACAGTAACATAATATGAGCAAAAATAGTATCGAAATAAACAAAAACAACAAATAATTGTATTATAATTATAATAAAATGAAATATAATAGCTATGCACATTATATAAAACAAAATTGGTAATATTAAAATAATAATGATAATAATAAAACAATATTATAGCTCTGCAAATTAAGATAAAATCAGGTAATATTAAAATGAAGTGCGTTTCCTCCCCTAATTGAAATGGCTGCTGTTCCAGCAAAAAGAATAAACCTCGAAGTAATTAACGACTTGTAAAAAATAAATAGAATTATATACTCATAATTTCATACCAGTCAAGATGAAAAATAGTAACGATAAACTTTTAAATAAATTGTCAGAGTAGAGCTTATAGGTGAAAAAATCAGTGATCAAATTTTCAACATCTTATATTTAAAAAAAAAAAAAAAAAAAAAAAATACAACTGAAAACCACTTTATCTTTTTCTAGTACTTTTCAATTTATTACCTTTTTTTTAAAAACCAAATGAAATAAATTAATAAGTTTTTGTAAGCCTTTTATTAAATGAAATGACTTCCAAGAGCAGTCTTTTTGTAAATGAAAAATAGATATTAAATTGATTTCTTAATTCGAGTCAAAACAGTTCAGAATGATAAATTAAAAGCAGATTGCATTAGAATAATAAACTTAGATTGCATTTTGTTTATCGAATAGTTATAGAAAAAGGTTTAGCTTGGTGAGTAGTATAAACGAAGATGGAGCGCTTAGTTATTCGAAACTTTATTTAAATTTGTGCGAAGAAAACTTCACCCATCTCTAAACGAAGAATATCATTATTAAAAAAGAAGGCATTATTTTTTTTTTTTTTAAATAGATACAAATATTACCAGCTAAAATCCTTTGGTCAGTCCAAAGACCGACATAGCAATTTATATACGAAATAAATTCCTTTATATTGTGCTTGTACTATAGTGTGTTATCTTTCTTGTGCATTTGCCTGATTCGCTCTAGCATATTTTCCGATATGCGCTCCATTATGGTTTTACAAGGTCTTTTAGTTTTGATGATTTTTCATTGTCGTGTTTGCATTTTCAATTATATCTTGATTTAATATTCCCCCTCCCTCTCTATGTATGTATGTATGCATGTATACACGTATCTGTATATACATATTAAGATATGTAACATTTAAACAAATAAAGACAAACGGTTAATTACTGAAAAAACACACAAAATACTGGTGTTAAACGATAAAGTAATTAAAAAACTTTGTAAGAAACACACATAAGAAGTAAAAGGAAAGAGGAATCTTCTTATGTGTGTTTTTTACAAAGTTTTTTAATTACTTTAAACGGTTAATTACTTTCATGTGTCTTGAAAATACGTAGATTAGGGTAATTGTGAAAATAAACATATCAATAGTTTTTGTTTAAATTTATATTCGTGCCTACTACATTTTAAATTTATTAAATAGAATTCTTAAATACCATAAAGAATTTTTCTTCGCATACTTTAGAAATAAATAAAATACTATCCTAAAGAATTAGTTCTTAAAGAAAAAAAATTTAATAATTCATGAATTTGTAGTACTATTAAAAACAGATTTTTTCAGACACTGTACATTATTAAGTATCCACGCCATGAGTAATTACTGCTTTATTCCTTTTGTCTTCATATGGTTCATAAAAAATGAACTTATTTAATCTGTTCATAATTTCAGTTTATTTTTAAAAATCCCAAACAAATGAAAAAAACGTGAAAGCAAAATTGGCACAAGTTGTGCAAAACTTTATTTGTTTAATCTATTTTCAACAATTGTGAAAGATCTAATTAATGAATGCAATCAACTTCATAAATATCCTTGCAAGTCACAAATTCACGCGTGGTTAATAAGAATACCAAATAGTAACTGCAAAAAATCACTTCTGTCAAACTGGCAATAGTTCTAGATACGTCTCGTAGATGGCGCGACGAGTCAATGAAGAGTCCATGTTTTCTTTTTTCGCGATAACTCTCCTCCATTACAAAAGCATCTTCCCCCTCTTCTCCACGCTTCAAATTCCATCAATGAGGAGAAGCTCAATAGAAGGTATGTAAGAAGAAACGGGGCCGTCTTCCATAAATAATAAACGCCATCACTGGACAGTTTTTCGACGCGCCGGTAGCCATTTTTGTCGCTGGAAGGATGAAGTCGATCGCCCTGAAAAGTCACTGTTAATGGCGAAAGATGAATGCTAAGAAATGTCTCATAATGGGCATTTAAAAAAAAAATTAATTTTTTTTTTTTTTTAGGGTGGGGGAATAGTGCAATTATTATAATTAATATTTTATTAATGGTGCTATCATTAATTGAAGAATTATTCTATCACTTTAAAAAGAGCACAGCTAATTTATACATGTATACACACATATTTTTTAGGCAATAAGTTTATTTTACCAGTACACGTTGAAATTGTTTGCACAGTTCTAAATGCTGATTTCCTGATGTCTTTCCATGCTAAGTGCCACACATATAAAGCGTACATTTTTGGTACTATATTACGAAAAGTAGTTCTTGTTGGCAATTTACTCAGTATTCTCTTTAAGGAGAGCTTAATTATTAACTACCTAATATATAAAGGCTCAGTGGCGGATCCAGAAATTCTCTTTTGGGAGGGGCTAAATTTTGAAAAAAACTTATTTCCCCCAAACAAAATATACAACAAAGCAAAATTTTAGTCTAAACCAATTTAAAAACTTTTGGGAGGGGCTAAGTGATTAAAAAAGGTCACTTTACATATTTAAAGTGCATAATGAAGCAGAATGTTATCCTTTAGCAATCTCTTTTGGGGGGAGGGCTGAAGCCCCCTAGCCCCTCCCCTGAATACTACCCCTGCCTCTACTATAAAGGCTTTCTTAAATTATCTCTTGGATTAAAAAGAAATGCTCGCAACATCCCTTGATTTAGGACTTGAGATCACTAATCTTTCATGGGCTACAGGGATTAAAGGAACCCCGTTCTAAACATGCAGAAGTAAAAGTGAAAATCTGTTAAAAATGCAGAGTTGTAGCTTAATAATGAACGAAAAAATATTTTATTAAAGAAAATTGTCTTTAGATTATTTCGGAAGTACTTTTCACAAAAATAGCTGCTTATTGTATAAATACTTACAGTTACATTCAATAGAACTCGGTTGTTACAACGTCACTAAAGAGACTATGCCATTAATTTTTATGCCATAACTGAGTTACTTTAATCAAGGGTTTGTGTTCTGTGGGCGAATGGAGTGGTACAGAATGTGTTGACGCTGTAAGAAGGTTGCCACCATAGGCGCACCCACGGGGGGGGCTATGGGGGCTGAAGCCCCCCCCTAAAGGTGGAAAGTTTGAAGTGAAAAACTTAAAAAAATGAAAATTGTCACTAATGAATTATTACTATTATTATTATTTATTGCCTTCAAATTATTTCTAAAGTATTTTTTACCTAATGAAACACTATTAAAGTCGGTTACAATATCACTGAAAAGATCAGATAATTATTTATGACTCTATAATGAGTTTTTGCTTGTGGGCTTGTGTTGTATGGGCAAATCGAGTGGTACAGAATATTTTGACGTTATAAGAGGGTTGTAACTATGATCGATCTCACTATAACCGAGTTCAGCAGTATTTTCAGCTCAGCCCCCCACTAAACTAAAATCCTGGGTGCGCCACTGGTTGCCACTATAAACGAGGTCACCCTATGCGAATTTAACAATATTTGCAGTCCCTGCTAAACTGAAATGCTAGTTGCGCTCATGATTTCTTTCATATATAAAATGAAAGAGTCGAAGAACCAGACTTCCTACAAGACTTTTCTTCCTTTCCTGGCTCTATGTCTATGCTAGGGGGCGAATAAAAAGAAATGAGTTCAAATGTTTCGCCACCAGGGGGCTTTTTAATGAATTACACATTTAGCATACATTTGTGATAGTTTACAAATATTTTTTTACAACAAAAAATGTTCAACATGACGGCCATCAGTATCAGCTACCCTCTGGAATCGTAAGAGATGCTGACCAGCTGACCCCACAGCTGACCGCAGTGTGTTCAAGGAAATGCTACGAATCGTGAAATGCTGTCTTTAACTTATTAAATAAAAGCTTTTCCTGACTTTAACGTGTTAGAGTGACCCATGGATAAAAAGATGGTGAAATATTTTTAAAAAAGCACCAGTTGTAAGCGCGTACTTCATTAAAAACGCCCCCTGGTGACGAATATTTGAATTATTCTTCAGCCGTTCAAACAAATTCCCATACCTTTCCATTATGTCCGACGCAAAAATTTGATAATTTTCTCAAGGATAGTTTCGTCAGTAGATAAACTTTAAAACACGGACGCCTGGCATTTTATAACATTTGATTTATAAATAAATAAAATACTTATTTATGTATTGTTTTGCCCTTTCATTTGTCGCTCGAAATATTTCTTTTTCTTTAACTTACCCTTCTGTTGCAAAAATTAATTGGGAAGCAGAGAGGCTTAAGTATACATCAGTTAATTTTCAATTAAGTTCGACTGCCCCAAACACTATTTTGTAAAGGAAATTGAATAATCTATTCAGGGAGGAAAAATCCAAAGCACATAACGACAAGAACTACCAGAAAACACTTTTTCCCCCCCCAGTCCTAGCGTTAGAGAACGCGAACGAATTAAATAACATACTTTTATTTTTAATCTGCACACTCTTTTTGGTGCGTGGATGAAATCTGAAAGCAAAACGAAAAAAAAAAAGTCCTAACCACTGTGTATAATTGTGACTCACTACATGCAGAACCCTTTAAGATTATTTCAGCCAGTCTGTGAATGGAAGATATATATGACACATAAAATGTAGCAGCCTTTACATTCCATATACATATCCACACACCAGATTTAATTCAATATAAACTCGAAAGTATTCCTTGCATAAAAGGAAAGCGCACGAAAAAAAAGGAGCTTTTTCTGTGACACGTGATTAATAAACTTTTATGTCGCAGGCTGTATAACTTAAGTATAGCTGTCACAAAGTATACACATAATTGATGCAGTCACAGCCACTGTAAAAATACGCCCGAATGATAAATGGGAGCAGGAAGCAAAACAAACATGCCATATTTACACTCCCGAAAACATTGATCATAACATTTTAAAATAACTTGTCAAATAAACTCACTCGAAATGTAAACTTTATTTTGGACCCACCCCTTTTTTTAGGTAAAAATCAACCAATCCGAAGGCTCCATCCAGAATAATTACATAAGAAATCTGTGTCATCAACTGCTATAGCCTATATTCACGTGACACCAGTCTTCAAACATATTAATAATAAAAAAAAGAAAAAAAAAGGACAACAGACTTATTTCCATACAAAACCGGCAGGCGCGGATATATAAAGAAAAGCAAAAAATCGTCTGTTACACTTCTTGCACAGCGGGGGGCTTCTCCTAGTACATGGTGCCCCATGGGTCCTCGAAATAGGACGCGGCGCGTGCCAAAAACATGGTTTACTAGGGCAAGTAAAGAACATTTATAGAAAAAAAAAATGGCAAC
Source organism: Cheiracanthium punctorium (assembly GCA_038373885.1). Lineage (NCBI taxonomy): Eukaryota > Metazoa > Arthropoda > Arachnida > Araneae > Cheiracanthiidae > Cheiracanthium > Cheiracanthium punctorium. The sequence goes on along the minus strand of JAWZYV010014639.1, from coordinate 1,588,991 downwards.
CGCCTTGCACTGCTGAATAGATATATATATAAAAAAAAAGGCTTTAGAAGAAATGCTAGTAGGATATAGAAGGTTTAGGGTGCACGTTTTTTTAAAGCATTTTCCCCCTCCAGAATAACCAGATGTTCACATGAGGAGTTTTCAACACTTAGCAGGAGTTAGATCGTAAAAAAAGTATCTAAATTTTTAGAGCACATTTTTATGCTCTCAGTTTGAAAACTTTAAGAGAACATAAGTTTTCCATATTGTCTTTTTGGTGATTCGAACCGACCGAAGGTTAAAACTTCAGGGATGTTAAAAAATTTATATTTTAACAGGCGTTCGTTCAAATACCGCATCCATTTTTTTCTGTTCCACTTAAAAAAAAAAAAAAAAAAAAGTTAGCGAAATCAAAGAAAGTGCTACAAAATGCGATTAACCCTTTGAGGCGCAATCCTTTCCCAATGCTGAAAAAAGGGCAGCTGTTGCCATCGCTCGGCTTAACCACCTACAAGATGTCGGACGATCGAAATGTTCATCGCGTGCCACAGATCTAGAGACCCTTTCGTCATCAGGGTCTCTAGATCTGCGTCAAAAAGGGTCTCTAGATCTGCGTCAAAAAGGGTCTCTAGATCTGTGGCACGCGATGAACGTTTCGATCGTCCGCCCTCTTGTAGGTCGTTAAGTCGAGCGATGGCCACAGCTGCCCTTTTTTCAGCATGGGGCCATCTATCCAGCTGTTCTCTCATTCTTCCATTTTTCAGCAGATCTCAGTGCTGTTCAAAAGAATCGTGACCATTTTTTTTACGGGAAAGGACGTGCTAAAAAGTAAAGGATTCTCGTGGAGCTATGTCACCCGCAACTATTTTTATAGAAATCAAATCTATTCTTCCTGACTGACAACAGTCAAAACGTCAGAGTTTGGTGTTCCCAGAGCGGGAACACTGCGTTTTAAAGGGTTAAGAAAATCAATTAAAAGCAAGTCTTGTGCTATATGAAAGAGTACGTGTAAGAAAGCTTTCACTTTTTTAATTTTCTTTAAAGAAAGAACTAAAGTGAAACAGAGAGTACACACCAAACATTTTTTTTAATACATGTGTGTTACATCTTAACGGTTTTTAAGGCGAACACAAAAATAATTACTAAATTTAGATTAATATTTGGTCGTGACGCTAAGAGTTTGCCAAAACTATTTTTAAAAGAAGTAAATAATTTTCAAATTAATGTTGTGCTCGTACGTTTTGAGTTATGGCAACCTAGATGGAAGTGCCTTGGTACGAGGAGCTTATAAGGGGTTTTAACGCGTAACCAACCAAAATTCCAGAGCGTTAAATCGACGGTCGCGCGGTAGGCCAGAACGCGGGAACTTCACACTTCGGTCGTCAAGTTTGTTCGGTGTCTTATCCATTCGTGCCATAGTGGAGCTTCGCATTAATGTTGTTTTCATGCATTTAAATCATTTTTATTTTTGTGCAAAAGAATTTTGCAATGCATTTTATGAACAACATTGAACAGCACCAGTGATATAAATGAAAATCTGTTTTATCTGGTGGTGTACTCAAACTTTTCAAAATTCTTCAGAACCTTATTAAAAATTAATATCAAAAGAGAAAACATTCTGAGCTTGAAAATTCAAAAAGAAAACATTAAAGTAAAAATGATGTGTATTGAAAATTCTGAAGAAAAAGTACGGGGATTGTTTAAAAAAAAATTAATAATTTCAAAAATTTAATATGAAAAATAATATTTTCAATTAACTAACGTGCACATACAAAGTCCTGAATATTACTACAGCAACTAAATTAAGATTATCATTCATTTCTTTGAGGTGTATACTACGTAGAGCTCTGTCTACGTATAGCTGCAAACGTCTTGATTAACCATTTAATCTGCGAACAGACTGCTTAAATGGCCCAACGCTGAAAAATTGCAGCCGTTGCCATAGCTCGATTTCATTACGGGCAACATAACCAACGACTGAATCCTTAAATTGCCAATCACGTGCAACAGATCTAAAGAACCTTTCTTTTTGGACACAGCTGATTGTGATATTTTTAGAAGACTGAACTAACTGTCTATGACTTTTTTTTCTTAACGCACTTCAAATTGTATATTTTTGTTGTCATTTAAATATTCGTAAAATTCACGATCTTTAAAATATAGAATAATCATGAATGAACATAAATTGGCTTTGTCTACGAATGAGTTTAATACTTTAAATTTAATTGAGTGTACTAGAGTCTGATAAAAGTTAAGCGGGAGTAATTAACTCTAACGATCTTCCAACTTCTGGCATCAGCACTTTTGTATGAGAATGAATATATATTTTTTTTTTTCCATTGACAGTACCTCAACCAAATTTATTAATTTTCTAAATCCATTACTAGTTCTTGAAATAAAATGTATTTAAAAGATTATAAGTAATATAAACGTTTCATAAAAATTAATAAGTTATTTCTTGATTTTGAAACATATTCAAATGATACGCGTATAAAAATCTAAACTCAAAAGTAAAAACGGATTTACTTAAATGATTTTTTTTTTCTACTTTGGGTTTAAAAACTACATTTAATAAACAGAAGTTGTTCTACGTTTTCCAATCACCTAACTAGAGAACTGATTCTTTATTTATCGACTTAATCTTTTTATCTTTTGATTCTATTATTTACTACATAATTCATATCAGTAAAATACTATGGTACGTGAAACAACAACAAAATATATAAATAAATAAAAAGACAGACAGAGAGATAAGGTTATTTTGTTTTGAAGAAGTGTAAACGCAAAGTTCTGGTAATTAACCAGATTAAATATCGATTTCTAAAACATTAAACACTGACATACATTTGTGACACTAAAAATCTATGTCAGAGTCTAGATTATTGTTAACGTTTTATAGATTTACCTCAAGAATTATAATTTTACCACCACTATATTAGCAATAAAAACATTGGACCACACAGTAGCACAGTTTAGAACCTTCCCTTAAAAATACTCGAGTGTATTTCAAATTTAAATAGCTCACTCTCACAAATGATTTCTTTTTTCTTGTATTTATTTTTTCTGAAAGAGTGCACAGTCAAAAAAGAAACATCCGAATTCTAACTTGCAAAAAATTTCTTAGATTTAGATTAAATGTACTTAAATATTAGTCTGAAGCTTTTCACCAAAGAAAAATTAACAGATCCTTAAAAGTACGTTGTTTAAGCAATTATAACTATCGTATATGGTGTTTTTCGATAGTCTCCCAAAATAAATGCGTATTGAACGCGCAGTGACACTTACGCTAAATATCGTGTTTAATCGCGTAATAGTCGCCCTCGCATAGTTTTGAAGCATAAATATTCATCAAAATATTTTCACCGTGTAAAAGCCACAGTCACGTTCTTTTAACTTCGTTTATGTCTATGAAAATATGACTATAAAAGAAAAAAAGGCCTCTTTTTTGAGTAGAATTAACGAAAAGATTATTTAATATACGGCAGATAAACTGGAAACATGTGTTAAACAAGTTCGTTATTTTATTATAATACCAATGATTAAGCATTAGAGTGTTCAATATTACGTAGTAGATTTCCCCGCATAATAGTCGCAGCTAGACTTTCACCATGAAAAATTGGCAAAAAAAAGTAAGACTATTACGTGAGTAAACAAGGTATGCAGTTAAAAAAAGTAGCATTTACAAAAGTCCATTCTCGTAGGACAACTGTGACCATAACAGCCACGCAAATAATTAGTATTTTAATATTTCACAGCAAAGTTAAAGAGTTTTTATTATGATTTCAGTTTTTTTTGTTTCTCAGCTGTTCCTGAAAACTCAGAGGAATTTCTCGATGAAAATTCTCAGCTGTTCCTGAGCACACAACAATGAAGAATTATACAAACAGCATTCACAAATAAGCTTCTCAAAACGAGCGAGTAGATCTCCCACAAAAGCGCACACAATACAGAGACGTACACGCTTAAACCAAACGAGCGAAATTCGATCAGCCGGAACGTAAAGTGAGCCAGTTTTCAAAAGTGAGCTTCTCCTTTAGGAGCGTTTTTTGATCACAAGAGCGGACCGGAATATAACAATGAGCGAGGAGGGGAAATTCTCGGTAAAGATTGGAAGCGAGGAGAGGATTCTCAGAAAAAGGACTACGTAAAGAGCTCTTTCACGGAAATACGGGTCGGTTTCCAAGGAAACGGATCGCTCCACAGTGTATCGTTTTTTTCGCTCTTTGGGTTTAAGCGTGTATGGCTACAAAAACAGTGAACTGCACGAGCAGTGACTCAAAACTCAATTTGAACTCTGGCCTGCTTCGCCCATCCGATAATAAGTCCCTGATTACGTTATGGATAGAAGTAGTGGCGCACCCAGGATTTTAGTTTAGGGGGGGCTGAGCTGAAAATACTGCTGAACTCGGTTATAGTGAGATCGATAATAGTTACAACCCTCTTATAACCTCAAAATATTCTGTACCACTCGATTTGCCCATACAACAGAAGCCCACAAGCAAAAACTCATTATAGAGTCATAAATAATTATCTGATCTTTTCAGTGATATTGTAACAGACTTTAGCAGTGTTTCATAAACTCTCTGTAAGTATTTATTTAAAAACTAACACCTTTTTAGGTAAAAAATACTTTAGAAATAATTTGAAGACAATAAATAATAATAATAAATTCATCAGTGATAATTTTCATTTCTTTTTAGTTTTTCACTTCTAACTGTCCACCTTTAGGGGGGGGGCTTGAGCCCCCATAGCCCCCCCCCCGTGGGTGCGCCTATGAATAGAAGTAACCTCCCTAAGATACTGAACATTGGTAGATGGCTAAATTGTGAAGGTCTAAGGATTTGACCGTGCCGATTTAACGGTCTGGAATCGGTTTTCGGTTGTTATCTCCATATGTAACTTGGAAACGCATTGGATCGCTTTAAAAAGTCTTCTAGTCCAAGGCACCCCCCCCCTTTGCAGATAGCCTGCTGTGCTTTGCCTTAACAAACAAAACTGTTCTCACAAATCAAGCTTTAATAGTAACTGTAGGGAGTTTCCCTTTGCGGAATCGATGCTTCCCTGCATGAATCTGCGAATGCTCCCCCATGTGTTAACAATTTATTCCATGTTCCTAGACACTCTCGTATCGTAGCACACACTTTTTCTGACTTAAGTTCGGCCCTAGTACAACGTCGGCTTCGCACGAAATAGTTCCAGACATCAGCAACAGATGGCAGCACCTGAAATTTACATTTTCACCGATTTCTCATGTGTCATCAATTTGTTTTCGATAATTCATCGGGCTAGGATGATCGGCTGATGAGTATTCGAGTGGGCATTTCATACGAGTAATCAGCGAACGCATCGGTTTCGATCAAATGCAGTCCAGTCAGCTCCAGCTCCTTCACCATTCTAATAATGGTCCTGTCATCGGCCGGTGGGTTGTTAATATTAGGGTCAGGGAACGGTATTCTACAACTTAGCCGTAGACAGGGGCCGAGAAGTTTTGATGAGTGTACGAGGTGTATGTAAAGAAATCTCCCGGAAACTAGCAACCAGGCCAAATTTGTTGAATCTTAAAACCGAGCTCCGTATCCACACAAACCTTTCAGTTTTTCAGTGAAGTGTTAACCATCACATAGCTGGCCGGGATGGCTTGTTCTTGACGTCAGTGCGGATCCAGAAATTTTTTGGGAGGGGTACATTTTTAAAAGCTTATTTCACCATTAAAATGTACTAAATCAAAATTAGTTAACCATGTTTAGGCTTTGGGAGGCTAAGTATAAAATATGACATTTTACTATTTAATGTAATAAAGCAGAATTTTACCTGAGCAATTCTTTTGGGGGGGGGCTGAAGCCCCTAGCCCCTCCTGGATCGCTCTGCTTGACGTCATTATATGATAATGAATAGAGGATATTATTTTATACTGGGGGGGGGGGGCTTTAATAACACGACACATCCCGAGGTTCCTAAAAAAGAAAAACTTAGTGATTATTTGTATTTTAGTTTTCTTAAACGGTCCGAGAGATTTTTCAATTCACACATGGAATAATAGACGATTTTAACTACGACAAATTAAAAATTCAAACAAATTTAATCGACATGAAACAGTTTCAGTTGTCCTAAGACAGTCTATTTTATTTCATCCGACGAGAAGAGAAACATTCGCCCCAGAAGAAATATAGGGTGTGCCGTCTTCACAAAATGGTTGTCAATGTTCAGGTACATGGATTTGTAGAGCTGAATGATGAATCTAAACAAAATTTATTGCTATCGTGTAATGTAATTAACATTCTTATTCAACTCACGATTAGTTTCTAAGAACTGATAATGAAGAGCTAAATATAATCTATGTAAAAAAAAGAGGGGGGGGGGGCAAAATCAATGGTTCATATTCTCGTTTCCTTGTAACCATAGATATGTGACACACAAATACAGTGGAACCTTCTAAAGTGTTCACCTTGGTATAGATACTTCCTGTTTATAGTGACTACTTCTGTACACAATTTCACTTTGCAACCACCACGCTTTACCATCTTTGTAAGGTGACCTTCTTTATAAGGTGACCAGTTTTGTTCTCCAGGACGGTGGTCACATAGCAATTTCTAGAAATTTCGAGAAATATTGGTCCTTGGCCTTCGGTCACTTCACTTTTGGGGACTTATTTTTGGCACCCGATTGGGCGATATTTCGCCAAAACTCGCCAAGCTCGGCGACATTTTGGTCATTTAGCGCGTTTTTCCCAATGGGGCTTGTAAGTCTAGTTTTCCTGCATTAACGTGCATAATAGCCTAACATTAGTCTTCTGTTACGCAATCATAACCGAGTCTGTTCTAGTGACATTCCACGCATGGTTCCCTCTGGAACCTTCTACGGTGTTCATCATAACCTTATAAAAGGACAGCTGACTGCCCAGTTCTCTCTCAGTCTTGCTTCTGCTTCCATCAAGAGCAGATGTCTGTGAAAGCTTAAGGCTTTGTATTGATGCTATAGAAGCGGTGTTATCGCTTGTTTATCAAGCTTTGATTTTAATTGCTCTATGTAAATTATTCATTGCTCAGTCTTGTGGAACTGTTAGTGTTATCCCTTGAATATTTCAACTGAATTTTTACCCGTGGATGTGTTTTAGTTTATGTGAGAAATGCAGCATTTGTGAAAGCTTCTGTACTAAGCGGACTGTTAAAAGCACGTCACTGGCTGATTGCGCTTATGAATTTTGTACAGCTGATGGTTCGACGAAGTTCTATAAGCAATAAAGTTGTGTTCTATCCTGACCAGTGGACTCTTTTCTAGAACTTTCTACACCTACTGGACTTTAGAACGACGAACTCAGGAAACAAGCAGTGTATTCTGCAACAGTATATGCATTAAGTCTGTGGGATGTTTTTCAATCAGATCAAATAGAAACTTGGGATTGAATTCGGCTCCTCGGATCGAAAGTCCCAAATTATCTGCTACACGATCTCGTAGTGAACTTCAATGGTATTCTGTTAAAATAAGTTAAGTGCAGGGGCGTAGCCAAGGGGGGGGTTAGGGGGTCATAACCCCCCCCATGAGGAATTTTTTGCCATACAAAATGTATATTCTTCACTCCCTTATCACACACATGTATGCATATATGTGAGTTGCAGTAGTCATAACCCCCCCCATGAAAAATTTCTGGCTACGCCCCTGGTTAAGTGTGACGAGTTTTTCCTTCATGGAAATGAAATTCGTTTATCTGGATGAAAGTAAATGTCCAGTTACAGTGTGGGAGTAATAGGAATTTCACTGAATATAAATACTAATAAAAAGATGCACTTGAATGTCTTTCGCCGTAAAATAATAACTTGTTCTCTGAAGCAGAAATCTTTTCCAGAACACGAACAAGAACTTTTTAATAAATATAAAAAACTTTTCACACTACCTCAGAAAAAAGCTTTCAGCTCCAAATTATTTAAAAGCACGTACACTCAAAGAATATGCGTCCTCTTTTTTTTTTTTTTTTCATCCTCACATTATTTTTCATAACTAAAGAATCTATAAACTATAGTTGCTACATTATTTGTCGACGGCACTGCTGAAACATAATTTCCAATCACTTTTTTTTATGATTATTATTATTTTTTTTTTGCCTTCTCTCTTCCTCAACATAGTAAAGCAAGAACATTTTCTTCCCCCTCTCCTTGTTTTTTTTTTTTTCTTTTCCCATCCTTTCACAGTGAAAGCTTGAATTTCTTCTCGAGAGAGGGAAAGAAAAAAAGGAGGCATTTTTACCCCTCTTCAAAATCATGTAATACTCGAGAAATAGAAACTACTTTTGTCTTCCGTAGCAACAAGAGAGAAAAACTACGAAAAGCAGAAATCCGGGCACCTTTATATACATAGAAAAGGATAGAGCAAGCACAAAAAGAAGGAACGAAAGAGGGGAAGGAATTCCGAGACGCATTCTGCGTCTTAATTTTCTCAGGTAGGAGGGAGGTACTACTATACCCTATACCCAGATCAATCGGGGGTGGGTGGGAAGGGGGTGGGGGGAGCATGATCAGGCCTCCTTTGCATAATATATCGAGAAACCTCCCGCACTTCTAAAAGACGTGAGAAGTGAACTAAAGTCCGTCTCCTGCTTTTATTTTTCTAAATAGTCCGCTCTTTGGCATACGCCCGTGGAACACGGGGGTCTTCGAAATTTAAACTCCGGCAATTCTATTAACGTGTAGTAGGGATTGGCACGTTCTGGCAATTTCCCGGCATGTTTACAAAATGAAAATAGTTTTAGTGCCTGGGAACCGGAGAGTTTTGGGCCCAACTTTACAGCCCGAGCAAAAACGGCTGCGAATGCGTGCGTTTGTTTATGCCGACTTAAGATTGGAATTTTTCATTTTCTTTTTTTTTCTTCTTTACGTTGAAGATGTTGCAGGAGGTGCAGAAGATCTCGTTTGATTAAAGGATTATGGGATATCCCGGTTGGAAATGGTGCGCAATCGGTCATTTTGGGAGAAAAAAAGGTTGAAAATGCAAAATCTCATTCCCAATCTGTAGATAAATTTCATTCTTCCAACATTCAAATGGGAACTAAAAGTAACGAACTTTCTCTACAGCAAGGAGCTTTAATTGATTCTTGCTTGAATTCTTTAGCAGAAAATGAGATATTCAGGTGCTTAAAAATAAAATAAAAACATTCCTTCATGCTTCGTGGTTTTTAAAAAAAGAAATTATAGAGTTAAAAAAACGGCGAAAAAAAAATTCGCGATATTAAGTGATTTATTAGCAGATTATGTATATTACAAAGCAAGTTTAAGTTTAAAAAAATGCTATGGGGATATTACGAGAATTTGGAGGGAAAAAACAGTTATTTTCTAATGCTTGCACTCTCAGAAAAATTCGTCTTTATATCTCATTTTTCAACGAATAATTTCCGTTCTCCATGGAAACGTAATATTTCAGCGAATTCTTCTGAATGGAAGATAAATCGGAAGAAGATGAAAAAAAATCCGTTCAATCTGAAGAAGTTTCGTCAATTGACATGACGGAAAAAATGGAACGGATATTCGTCCAATAACGGATATACTATTCCGCAGCACTACTTCCAGAAAACTTTCCGTGAATTGAAGATATGACTTTTGAGAGTACATTTTTCAACGAATAATTTCCGTACTCCTCGGAAACGTTATATATTTCCGTGAATTCTTCTCGAAAATCTGAAGAAAGGGGGAAAATTTTCGTTGAATCAGAAGAAGTTACTTCATTTGACAAGAGAAAAAAGAAACGGAGGTAATACCGCAAAATTTCTGTGAACTGAAGAAATAACTTTTGAGTGTGGATTTCCTGATTTACATGCAACTAAACGCAGATTATAACTATCATATACACAGGACACTAATTTTGGCTTATGCTATAGAGTCTATTCCGCAAATGCACAGCATTATCCTGAATACGCAATAACAATACTTATTACATTAACCTGCTAGTTCTTATTATTTTAAGGGGAGATTCGCCTTCAGTGCTCACAGCTGCTTCCCCCACCCCCCATTAGTTTTTGAATAACAATTGTTGCAGGTTTTTTACTGTAAACAAAATTAGTAATCAAAATATCGTATAGAAGACATTCTGAACCGAAGCGACAAGCAAAAGTTACAAATAAATAACAAAATATCCAAACATTTACTTTTGTGCCCATTGAGAGAAATAGCTTAGATTCAGTCAATAGATAATACTTAGTGAGTTAGAATAACTATTGTTTCGTAAACTTTTACCAAACCTCATTCAAGACTGATGAAAGAATTTTCGCGCCTAACTGCAAAATTAAAGAGGAATATAAGCCTGAAATATTCATCAGTAGAGAAGGTAATCATTACTACCCGATATTGTTCCGCTAAGTCAAAGCAGACTAGGACCAATGGCAAAGGAAGAAATGCCTTAGGCGAAGGACTTTTCAAAGAGTTTTAAAGCGTATTTACGTGACATCTGTAGAAAACGGCTCAAAACTTCAGACTGTTAGATCTACCGTCGCGCGGTAGGTCAGAGACATGGACCTTCACAATTAGGCCATCTACCCACGTTCAGTATTTTAGGGGGCTTCCATTAATTAAATAGATTTTTTCGGTGAATTTTGAGCCCATCCCCTCTCTTTATGTCACAATCTGTCGTAAGGCCTGATACGAAACCGTCCCCCACCCCCCCTTCCCATTCTCGTAACAACCATCCTAATCTTTATAAAGGCTCTCAATCTTAACTCACAAAAGTTTTAGGACCCCTCAGAAAGTTCTCCACGCAGGGCGATCCCACACCCGGACTAGATCGCTCCTGTACATAATAGGCAGTCAATCGGCACTTCATTTAATTACTTAGCTCACAAAACATATTTTTAATGATGGAAGTTTCCCCCTTCTAAAATTAGTATTCGGAGGACAGTGTAACTTTGGCTATGCCTTTACTCACAAAATTCTTTTTATAACTCAATGCTAAAGCAGCATGAACAATAACTGATTACATGTTTTGCTTTTTAATGATAGAAAATCACGAAAAAAAAAAAAAACTTTATCACATAATTAAGCGAAAAAAAAATTTCCTTTGGTATTATTTTACTCAAGGTAGTTTAGTTTTCAATGATAATAAATCTTCACAATATGAAATGACTATAAGTAATCCAGTCACCAAGCAAAAAAAAATTTCAGGGAGGGCACAAGTATCACTCCAGCTTTTAATTTAACGTTGTATCTATATTGGTAATTTTGCAATTATTTCATAAATAAAGTAATCTGTCGAACGAGATCACCCTCAAGAATAAAACTGATCACCTTATAAGAATGGTCACCTTACAAATGTGGTACAATAGGGCGGCTGTCGTCAAGTAAAACTGTACAAAAGTAGTCACTATAGACAGTTGGTATTTTCATTCAGGTGGTGGTCACTTAAGCAGGTTCTACTGTATATTTGTCCATATACACAGGATGTTTCATAACTTTTGGGAAGAAATGTAAGGGGTGGGCGAAAACATCTAAATAAAATACAAAGTGATTGTTTTAATCCACTACATTATTTTGCTTGCAGAATATATAGGATACTACCTTCAGGAATGGCCTAGCTATTTGGTTTAAAGCCTGTTTTAGTTCCTGAAGTGCCCTACTGTCTAGCTGAACCCTAGCCCCAGGCTCAGGTCCAGCAAGCAGCGGTTTCCCTCATTTTTTCTTTTATTATTTTTTTTTTACAACACAATTTTTGGATTACAATTGGTAAAATACATCAGTGTTATGCAATATAAAAGCAGTTAGTTTACAATGGTTTACAATTGCTCACACTATTGTTCTGAGTAACATTTGACCATACATACATATATTTTACACGTTCCTTTTTTTTTTCTTTTTTTACAATTTTGAAAGTTTAAAAAAAATATCTAAAAGTAAACAATAGGTTTGAGAATGATAAACTTTTAAAGTAATTTTGAAAATTTTCAACATAAATAAATACATCTAATACTCAAAAATGTGCTTTAGAAAGAAGGGTGGTTTTTTTTTTTTCAGAATATATAATAAATTCGATTTATTTACAGTCGAATAATAGCGCGAAAGGAGATTCATTCTCTAGTCTAGCGGTTCCCAACCTTTTAGCATTGTGCCCGAACATACGACAGCGCCCTCCTTCCCCCTTTCATTCCTCAGCATTCATATAGTTCTTTAGACTTAAAAAATGAACATAGAGTCGCCTTTAGTGCAAAATAACGTTATCGGTAAAATGCGAATAAGCGTTGTAAGTTTATTCACATTTTACCGAGTAACAAAGTTTTAACGTTGTAAGTGAATTATATATATGTTTTGCGGTAAAAATAAAAGTACATAAGAGGACTTTTTAAAACAACCATTATTATTTGCTCTTCGCCCGATTTTTTCCCCGCACCACCGGTTGGGAATCGTTGTGGTAGTCACCATTTGCGTTACGACAATGTTTTGCATAACCAAAAGTGCTCTTTAGGTGCGTTTCATCTGTCCCTAAATTTTTTACCGAGAGTTATTAAACACGATCTACATACATACATGCATCTATGTATGTAAATGACGGTTTTTAAATTAAGGAGCATTTTTCGTACTCTATGGTTTTACCAACTTAATATTTATTCCCTTAAATTTGGAAACTGATATCAGGTAAAATAAAATATTTAATGTTTGCATTATTTAATTTATATTTTTATTCTATTATATATTTTTTTAATTCCAAAAGGAGGGAGATATAATCTTCATAAAATGTCTCACTTCTGTTTTTTTTTTGAGTTAATTGAAAAAATAAACCCAGTTAATTGTGCATTTGCGAAAATTTCCGCGTTAAACAGTCATTTATTACATAAATAATTAATTATTCACAAAAGCAATAAAATTTTTATCTATTTTACCGCTTTATCTCAAAAACAAAGAGTTGTTCCCGATAGGTTGCAGTAACCTCCATGGAACATCGTAATTAAAATTTTGCTAGAATTAGTCAAACATGTACTAAAATTTTTTCTAAAATTTTGCAATACAGTCTTTTTTTTTACAAGGATTGAACGAAGCACCAGTCAATCATTTTGTCCTGGTGGTCAATCGTTTGTGGAAAAGAGATCTCCAATCATCAATATTTTAGTGAATATTAATGGATTTGATATCGATCTCCCTTTACTATTTAGATACAGGCAAATTAAAGATGGAAACAGAGTACTGAAACCAGCAGCTTTTTTCTTGTGCTTAGTACTGTCAAGCATGTACTAAATTTTCAGATTAAAAAAAATATTTTTCGGGAGAATTTTGCTAAGCCACTTAAACGAAATCCTGCTATTCTGTCCCTATATTTACAATATTTTGTGTGTGACCCCTGATGAGAGTCGTTTAAGTTTTAAATATTTTCGTTTTCCATTCCATAAATTTTGCTGTTAATAATTCTGATCTCAACCATGTGACAGGGCCACTGTCTTTCTGTTTCTTGGAGATAGGATGGTATGTTTTAGACATTAGTTAATTTTTACTATACACATATAGAGCCAGTTCCTCTCTCTTTTCCTTGAATAAAAACTTGATCTGCTTAACCCTTTCGCGGGCGGTGGTTAGACGTTCTAACCTACTTATGGTGTACATGACAAATTTCAGAAGCATCAGTCATTTTTCCTATGTCTATTTACCAGATAATAATGAAATTTGCACAAAATGATATTAGGAGGTAAAGTGTCATGCATATTTATAAAAATGTTATGATATTTTACAGAAAAATTATCCATGCTTCATTAAATTGACATCAGAAATTTAACTATTACTCCAGGCATCTGCATAAACGAGAAAATACAATAAAAGTTCTTGCGCCGGAAAGGGTTAAATAAACGCAAATTTTGTATTAAAACAACTTTATTATTATAATATACAAACGAATCTGGTTATCTTTTAAACACTCTGACATACAAATAAAAAAAAAAATCAAATATTTTTCTGATTTAACCTAAGAAAATTATAATAGACACCATACCTATATAAAATATAAAAACTAAGATTTACAAGACTTTTCATCAATCATTTTTATTTAAATCTCTCGTCCTGTATATATATATATGCATCTGATAATTAAAATTTCTTTTCTCGAACCATTACGGATATATCTCACAAGAATAGGACCAGTCTACATTTAAAAAAAAAAAAAAAAAAAAAAAAATGCATTCATAGGCAGGCGTCAAACACCTCAGCAAAACATAACACCAACGTAGAGGTGTGCATCAGCAAGGAAAAGGTCCGACGGATCGATATTTGCCTAATAACCCGTGAACGAAGGGAATGTAGTAGAAGAGGGGGGGGGGAGGTGGACCAAAGGATGCTAGAAAAAAAGGTGGCATTAAAAAAATCAAAGGGGAAAGGGGGAGGGGAGATTCCGACGCTGAAAAAGGGACATTCCATTTTAGATCGGAGGTTGACCGATACTTAGAAAGTCAGATGAGGGTGATGGAATTCGTATTTTGCATTAAATTTAATTTATGAAAATGTATGATTAATAATTTAACGAGTTAACACTATAATATATGAATAGTATTCTACTTTTAATCGGATAAATGTGTAACTTTTATGCGAGCTTTTAATTATCTTTTTAATTTAATCCTTGGGTACATCAGACGACTAAGTTGTGGTCATGCGCTTGCTTTGCCTAAGTAACGGATGACGAGTATGTTTCATCATTCAAACTTGACAAAATTGAACATGCACACTCCTGTTCAAGGCAAGAGATTTATAAAAAGTTGTAGGAGAACGTTTCTTAAAGTCAGGGTTGCGAATTGAGCCACTTTGTGGCTTGATCAGGTTATTACATAGCTGCCAACTTGTAAGGTTTTTCTGGAAGATTAAACCACCACTATTTTCTAAATGTTTCTTTATAGATTAAAAATTTGGATTTATTTTAGCATCAAATTATAAAGAAAAGCGGTGATTATTCTTCGGAAATACCGTGCAAATTGGCTGCTATGCCATTATATCTGTTCAAAAGCAAGAATTTCTTCAAATAAATCCGTACCCAAGGGGTTAATATTTTTCTTATCATGGTATTGAAGAGTTTTGATCAATAAAAGTATGATCTCTTCCTTCAGGATAAATAAAATATACATTTTCGATTAAAAACGAAAGGGGTTTTATTTTATTTTATTTATTTATTTTTTTTTTTTTGTGTGCGTGTGTGTGAAAAAAAAGGAAAAACATTTTTAAAAATCATACCAGAGTCTATTTATTTCCTGTTAAATAAATTAATATGATAAATGAAAAAATGTATTTTTATCATTGAAAGATATGCAAATATTACACAATGTTTGGCACATCGTTCAGTGATAAAAACCTATCAATATTGGTCTCTTTTAAATTATCAATTGCATGGACTGATATTAAGTAAATTAATTATGCTTATTTGTAACATGCAAACGTTTAGAAAAGAGCTGAATATTTTGATTATAATTCTGAAATAGGCAGAAGTAAGCAATCAAAGCATGTATGCGAAATGTCAATTAATTCATATAATTGCATTATCATCAGAAAATCCCCCGATTTTACAATCATATAATACCTGAAAAATTTAAGTAATTTAATGTAACAATTTTTAGATTACATCCATCATTCACATTTTGAGCACTCTTGGATAAATAAATTAGTTGAATAATAATAATAATAATTTGCCAGTAACGCTTACACTGAATATTTAATTTACAGGAATCACTGCAATACCTATAGAAAAGAACATAAAAGTAACTCACAAAGCTTTAATTTGAATGCAAAGAAACTCCAGGTGCCTTAGAGCTTTTAAGCACTGTCTAGGGAAGTGCTTGTTCCTATATATGTGTTCCCTATTTACCTAATTAATTTATTTATTTTAAAATAAGAAATTTTGCATATGAATATTGATTTTTTTTAAAACAAATTAAACATACTGATTTGAAAAATTTCCCATTTTTAATTAGAAAATTTAAATAATTAAAGCGTTAAAAGCTATTACTTTTCAACTGGGGTTGGTTCAGTGTAAGACCAACACATATGAGAATAACTTCGCAAACTGATTTCTTTTTTATTACCTACACTCTAATTATAACAAATATTTTGAAAATTATATGCCTACCCTTATTTTTAAAAATTAATTAATTCAATTAATAATTAATGTTCTTATTTTATCTTGCAATTTATTTTATTTTATCTGGCAATTTAAATCAATGTAAATTATAACGTAGAGCATAACAACGGATCTCTTCTGTATTAATAGAGTATAAGTAGAAAATAAATTTTAAACAAAAACGTTTACAGTAACGCTAAATTTTGATAATTATTCAATTCCATCCGTTTCCGTGGGTCAATTAACAGTACACTTTTGTAGAATTATTCTGGCTCTAATTACACGAACTATAAGATTACTTGATTAAATTGTTGTAATGATACTTTTTTTTTTCTCCCCTCTAATGGTGGACACTTGTCTAAATGAAGTTAAAATTTAATTTTCGGCCCATTTCAAAAAATTGCGCATTTTTGGATTCATAACTAAAAACATAAGTGCAGTGGAGCACCCAGGATTTTGTTTTGGTGGTGGTGGTGGGGGGTTACAAATACTACTAAACTCGGTTATGGTGACCTAGATTATACTGATAACTCTTATAACGTCATAATATTCATTAGCACTTGCCCATAGAACACAAATCCTCTATCAACGTAAGTCATTAGAGTCATAAATAATTATCCACTCTTTTCAGTGATGTTGTACCGAAGTTTAACTTCATTTTATACACTAACTGTAAGTATTCATTTAAAAACCAACACATACTCAACTTTTAATAAATGCCCTCCACAAAAACAAACAAAAAAAATAATAATTTGATGTTTTAAAATAAAGTATTTTAATTCATGAGTGACAATTTCCAAATTTTTAAGCTTTTCGCATCTAACTCTCGGGGTTTAGGAGGGCTGGGGGCTTTTAGTCCCCATAGCCCCCTCCATTTGTGCGCCTATAATATCGAGTAACAACAAAATTTGGAAAACCAGATCTAGAAAAATAATGAATACGTAACAAAAGAATAAACATGCGTTCCACCATCGAATTTCTATGAGAAGGTGTGCTTTACAAGAATACAGAACACGCGATTATGCAAATGCAAATGAATCGAATCACTTACTCACGCGCTTTCTTAATGAAACGAGGACTCTAAAAGCTGCCGAAGACGCCATCGTTCCTTCTTATTTCTCTGTATACGTGCTGCCTCTTCCACGGCCCGGGCCAGACTTACACTCGATCCCGTGAATGTATCCACCCCGCCAACTTCCTGAGGTAGGCGTCGAGACGAGAAGAAAAAAAAAAGTCTTTTAGGTCCATCCTGTGAGGCAAAGTCCCGTGAATGGAAGAACTCCCGAACAGCTTCGAGGCTCCGCTCAGAAATTCTGACGAGGAGGTTTCAAGCTGCACAGCTTTTGAAAGCACAAGCTAAGTCAACCCCACCCATAGGCGCACCCACGGAGGGGGCTATGGGGGCTGAAGCCCCCCCCTAAAGGTGGGAAATTAGAAGTGAAAAGTATTGAAAATTGTCACTAATGAGTTAAATGTTTTTAAAAAATTGTCTTCAAATTATTTCTAAAATACTTTTTACCAAAAAAAAAAAGATGTTAGTTTTTAAATAAAAACTTACAGTTAGAGCATGAAACACGGTTAAACTTGGTTACAACATCACTGAAAAGATCATATAATTATTTGATTTTAAAATGAGTTGCATTGCTCGTGGGGTTATGTTCTACGGGCGAGTCGACTGGCACAGAATATTTTGACGTTATAAGAGAGTTATAACTATAATTGAGGTCACTATAACCGAGTTCAGCAGTATTTGTAGCCCAGCCCCCCCCTAAACTAAAATCCTGGGTGCGCCACTGACCCCACCTTAAGGTTGTTCTTCGAAGAAAAAAAAAAAAAACTCTGTTTTTAGTCTTGGTACATAAATTGAAATAAACTAATAGCACCAGGGTCTCCAAAAAATTCCAGAGGGTTCTTCATAAGCTGACTTTACACACTGCAATAAGCGAAAAAGGCTGTGCCTTTTGTGAAATTTTCAGAAAAAATTCTTTCACGTGGATCGGGGCTGCAGGATTTTTCGAAGAGTGACACGTTTTGTGAAAATTTCCGATTTTTAAGATTTTTTTCTAAAAGTTTTGAAACGGATACAGGTTGACCGTTTATTTCAGTCTGTAGTACAACTTGTAAAGAGACAGTTTCAAAATTTTGAAGTGCCTGACATAATTAGTTTATTTGTACTTATGTACCAAAATCACATGATTTTTTTCAAGGGAGTTGTTAGAAGAAACAGAATCTCTCTGACGGTCTTCGTACACCCATTAAAATAAATTAATTGAGCCAGAGACAAAAGAAATAATAATAATAATAATAATAATTCAGGAGGATTCTTCAAAAGCTGCCCTACATATGAAAAAACT
Source organism: Cheiracanthium punctorium (assembly GCA_038373885.1). NCBI lineage: Eukaryota > Metazoa > Arthropoda > Arachnida > Araneae > Cheiracanthiidae > Cheiracanthium > Cheiracanthium punctorium. The sequence goes on along the minus strand of JAWZYV010014639.1, from coordinate 1,570,605 downwards.
GTGCTTTTTGTGAATCTTTGAGAAAGAATTCTTCAACATGGCACTCCACAGCAAACGTTTTCGATATTTAAGAATTTTTCCTGAAAGTTTCATTAATGACGCAAGTTTATAATTTATTACTGTGTAAATACAGCATATAAAGTGAAAATTCAATAATTTTGAAGTTCCTGAAATACACCACAGTTTCCTTTTTTTTTAATGATTATGTCATTTTATCTCTCACCTCCTTTATTGAAAAATGTCCGAAAAATGTGCCCCTAAAAAACGACATAATTTTACATATATTTAAATACTGTTAGTTCGTAACAGCTTTAATCTATTGTTACACTATTTCGTAAGCTGTAGAATAGGCGTCCCATGCATTTTTCTATAAATTGGTTACAATCCTAAAAAATTCAACATAGGGTTATCAGGCGAAATACACGAAAGATGAGAGATAAAATGACATAGTCCATTAATGTCGTTTCATTATGGCAATAATGGCACCAAAAATTTAGGGGATTCAGGAGGGGTCCCCCCCCCCCACTGACGAGGCTCGAACGGCCGAGTTTATTTGTATTTAAGTTCCAAAATAACATGATTTCTCCGAAATACACCGTTAAGACAAATCTAATTAAACAACTTTGTATATATACTACAGGGTGTCCCCAAAAGGGGGTAACGGGCTTTCATTCTTTATCTATTAGAGTTAAGTGGGAAATGTAAGTTGAAAAAATGTTCAAAATACGGTCGGAAATAAGACTCCAAAAAATTCCTCTCGTTCATTTTCCAAAAGTTATACTTTTCAAATTTGTATACGATCCCCGTACGAAAAAATTCCCAGTTAGTAAAATGGGCCCGATACACTCATGAGGTGATACACGAAATTTCAGCCTTTAATCACGAAGAAACTCAGAGATATCTTTAAACAAATATGATCGGGGACTATACATGATTTTGAACGCAAAACTCTTATTGCTAGAGTGTAAAACATTCACAATTTCTGTACGATCCCTTAAAAGCGATCCCTTGACGTGATTTTTTTCTTTCGAAAGCCATTGGAAAGTGGTTTAAGTCAGCATAATTTTAGTCTTCATATCTCTGACACTTTTTAAAATACAATTCTCAAATTTTGCAAATCGCCTCATGAGTGTATGCGTCACATTTTACTGGTTGGGAAGTATTTTGTACGGGGTTTGTATGCAAATTTAATGTGTGTGATTACGGCAATGCTACACTAGGGCGATCTGCCAAGGGGGGGGGGGTGTGTGCCTTGGTAGGAGGACTTTCCAAGGAGTTCTAACGCGTAGTCACGTTACATCTGGAAAAAAACCTACCAAAACTCCAGACCGTTAGATCGACAGCTGCGCGATGGGACCCGAACCCGGGACCTGCAGTATGCAAATTTAAAAAGTTTAACTTTCGGAAAACTTATGCGAGGGATTTATTCTTAACGAGGAGTTTTATTTCCGACCTCATTTTGAACATGTTTCTCAATGGATTCATGTTTCCCACTTTTCTCTAATAGATAAAGAATTAAAAGCCCGTTACCAACTTTTTGAGACACCCTGTATAGCACGGATAAAAGTAAAGTAAAACTTTTTTGCGTATTTTAAATGAAACAAAGAACAACTCTTCTAATCCAGTCGTTGTTCTCCCCGCAATGGCGCATTTCTGTGCTGTAGTTTAGAGTTCAGTTGTTTATCAGCCCCATGCACCAGTTATGGTATGACTCCTGTTTTTTCATTTTCCATTTAAGGTTTGCCTAATAAATTGAAGACATAAATATTGATTTTATAACTTTCGACAATTTTTTTTTTTAAACTTACAATTCATTCACTCAATTAATATAAAAGGATTTCATAATAGGATGAATAGCGTATAATTTGAACTTTTTATCCCATTTGTGCATTATCATTCGCGGGTAAAAACAATACGAAAATTTGGGACAGGAAAATGTCCGTTTCCACATGAATGGGTTATTTTCCCGTCAAAAGAAGGATAATGTTTTAATATCCAGAAATTTCGCGTGAAAACGATCAATTTCTGTGCTTCGTTTGGTTTTTGTAATGTGCGATATACTTCGATGAATGGATTTTTTGTTCGAATTTTTTTCAGCAGGGAAGAAATACTGGACTCCAAACGCGCACTTATGAATGATTAGATTATTGATAAGTTCCAATTCATCACATACACACACAGCAATGGATAACGAAAAAAAAGAGGAAAAGGCTATATTTTAATTATCTGAGCTCCTTGGAAATGGACAAATAATGTAAAGTTGTTTTCACGGTAAAATTTTTATGCATCTTTAAAACTATTTAAAAAATTCAATTTTTATAGGAAGATTATTAATTGTTAAAAAATAAGCTCTTGAATGAGTTATAAACTTAATAGCAAAACATTTCGTGTGTGATATCTGAGTGTTATGAATAACTTAAATTACAGAAGCATTGTAGTGAAAACTGGAATGAAGTAGACGGGATTTTACGTCGGTGGCGTTTAGAGGGATTTTTTTCCCCCTTTAATACTTGTCAGCATATCTGTAAAAATATTCTATTGGTCAAATAATTTAGGTGATAATGCTGAACAATTCTGAAAACCGAAACTTTCTGTGTTTCACGAACTTTAAACTATAAATTTCATGAAAAATATTTCTCTCATTCCAGTACTACACCTAAACTAAAATAATCTTTTCTTCGACCGTTAGTTCCTTTAATAAAGTCAATTAGAGTCTCCTGGATATCAGAAGCGTTCTTCTTCAAAGGTTAGAGTTTGATTACTTTTTTTTTTTTTTAATATGGCGCTCGAAATGCTATTCAGATCCACAGTTAGCTCATGATCTTAGCTAAAATTTTTTAACTATAAACAACATTTAAAAGGTTATCTTTTTACCTTAATACGCAATAATTTCAGCACGGCGGAAAGTTACCTTCCAGATCTTTTGAAATCGGAGAGATGACAAACGAAACGGACATTTTCTGGCCAGCCTTTCTTCCGTTAATTCACAGATATATTTTAAACAGTGTTTAAGAAATTCACTACTTGGCAATTCCATTCATTCGTAGATTATTCTTAATATCTACTCGCATTAAATTATCTGTTTTGATAAATCATTTGCATTCATTGCCTGTAATAAAAGGCAACGAATTCTTTTTTTCAATTGAAATTTTTTTAGGTTCATTTACATAATCTATAATATTTTAATTGTATTAAATTTTTGTATAATTCTCATACAGGATGTCTACCACAAAAAGTAAGCTTGATTTCTTGACCTTTTCTTGACTTTTTCTTGACCTTTTCTTGACCATAACAAATACGAAACTTTAATATCAAAAATACATCGTAGCAGGGATGCAGAATATGTTCTATCCGGCATTCTAGGATTGGGGGAAATTTTGCAGAAAAATATACAACTGATTTTGATTTTAACAATGAATTACAAAATTCTTTGAGTTTTTCTTTTCCCTGCCCATTTTTAAAGTTTTTTTTTTTTTTTTCAACTTTTTTCACTGATCAGCCGTTTGCTTTCAGTTAACTTGAACCAATTGCTATTTTGTAAACATGTATGTAGCTTGTACATTGTAAATCTTTTTACATCTATGGTAACACAGAACTTATGAAAGTCTGTAATATATCATAGAACTTTTGGGAAATTTAAGTTATTAGTTATGAAACATGGGGATCAGCGATAATTATAATTTTAAGTGGAATCCAAGTTATTGTTTTTAAAAAAGAAAATGTGGAAAATAATCAAAACACTGAATTTGACAGGGAATGAAGGGAAAAAAAATTACTCTTAAATTCAACAATTTTAACTTTTCTTTTGAGGAGGGAAGGTGGATAACTTATATACTTTTCTCAAAGGTTTGAAGACACATACTTGCCAACTTTTGAAATTCCCAAGGTGTAAAACAACACGCGCTTCACATATTGAACTATTGTCAGTTCACTATACAACTATTTGGCAGACATCATTTTTGATGATTTCTGCTAAATAACATGCAAATGACATTTTAAATGGATTTTATAAAAAGCAAACGAACGGTATTTTAATGTTTTCCTATAAAATGAACACATGAAAAACTTTTTGTCTGTCACAAAAAATTAGAAACTAAGAATTTGAATCAAATGGAAAAAGCGTAGTTGAGTCGCAAATCGTGACCTAGTGCTTCATTTCTTGACTTTCGTGACCTTTTCCCCATTTCTTGACTTTTCCGTAACTTTTGTGACCTTTTCATGATGGTAGACACCCAGTCATATCTTCGAAAATTCATGTATTATTTTCATGGGGCTTGCTTTAAAAGATCCAAAAATGCCTAGACATTAGGGTACTTTTATTTTCAAAGAATTGAAATATATAAATCAAACAGGACTAAAAAATGAAAATATAAAGTATATTTTTGAGCATTATTTTTTAAGAGCTCTCATTGACTAAGTAGTTAGTTCAAGGAGTTTTATCAAAAAGAGGATTTCAGTAGCATTTTTCCTTAATAGGACTCCCAATGATTTAAACTATAAAGCAGTGGCGTACCTAGTTAAAGTAACGCCAATGTCAGACAACAAAACTTCGCTCTCTTTATTAGTAAGAACGACACCGATCACTTCGCCTGTAGGGTCATACTCAACATTTCTTCCGAATGAACATCAATGTTGGTTTCTGCCGAGAAAGTTCATTAAGCAAAGAAACAACTCCTATAGATTTAGGTACTAAGGGCAGTGATTCGAAATAAATATTTTAGTGTGTTATTAGTTTACTGTTCTCTCCCAACGAAGCAAGAATGTGACTCTCTGAATGATCCCGTTGTGCACCAGTGTTGGACATGCATTTAAAGATCCAAGCCGGGAAGCAACGATATGTATAGAAGGGAGAATCGCTGTACTCGAGTATATACTCGTAACGTGTCATAAATAATATAAATAAATAATATAAAGGGGGATCCAAAACTTTGTCAGTTGTGTGCGATTATGGCAACGCTACACTAGGGCGATCTGCCAAGGGGGGGGGTGCCTTGGTAGGAGGACTTTCTAAGGGCAAAATTTTGTCAGAAATGTAAAGGGTGATAGAGGACACCAAGACGGTTCACGATCCCACAGGAATGCACTGTCGGATAGTTCGTCTTCGTGTCCCTGTTAATAATCACTTTGGGAGAACTATTGGAGTGTTTGTCTAAATTCTCAATCGAGTTTCATAAGCAATGAGCTTTTTTCCGACTCTTTCAACAATGAAATGAAACGGAATTTGTAAACTACTCATTTTGGTTAAATGCTTTGGGTCAGGGTTTCTTAAACTGTGGGTCGTGACCCCAACTGGGGGAGGGTGACCTGCAGCAGGGGACGCCAAAATTTTTAGCAATTTTGATAGTTCTTTCACTAAACAGTTTTACAGCATTCCCGTCATTAACGACATTTTTGTCTTTAACCACAATAAAATAAATCAAAGTGTCGATCCAATCTGAAGAATATTGAAGAAGTGCTTTGTCCTGCGGTGTCGACTATTTTGCCAAAAGATTGATACTATAATTAAAAATAAATAGGCACACTCTTCAAATTGAAATTTAACTTTCACATATATATATGTGATATGTATATATATGTATAATAGCGTATACGCTATTAGAAGTAAGTGTGTTTCTCAGTAGTGACCTTCCAAGTGGCTACATTTAATGTTAATATTTTATTTTAGCCATGTAATTGAATTTACTTTTATAATTGCATTAAACTCTTAAGTTCGTTACTTATATAAAAATTCCACACCTTTCTATAGCTTAAAATTAAAAATTAAACTTAATGGTCTAAAATTGAAAAAGTATATTACAGTACAAGTGAAGAGACTGAGTTTCACTCACGCGTGTATCGGATTTGCTCAATGCTTATGGGGTCGCACAAATTTTCGTAAATGTTATGGGGTCTCTCCACACAAAAAAAGTTTAAGAAACCCCGCTTTAGGTGAGAGAGGCATTAGTTTTTGACAAACGATCGGAAAGTTTACTTCAGCATTTCCTCCAAAGTGATTACTAACCCCTTTACTGCCATATTAGGCAACCCCCCCCCCTCCCCTATTCAAAGAAATAAGCGCATGTAGGGCGAACGCTTCTTCAAATTGAAGTTGTTACCGGTCACAAAATGTAGATTATTTGCAATACCAGCAATAAATTACTGTGGAAATTATTTGAGATAGGCGCATATATACGTCCTGAACAGTTAAAGCATCGACTACGCAAAACGTATTTATACGCTCGGGGCAGTTAAGGGGTTTTAGCAGGCAAATGAAGACGATATTTTAAGACCCTACACCGCTGTTTGTTTTTGAAGCCCCTTCATCCCTTATCATCCTTCATATTTTTGACATAAAGTTTTGAATCCCCTGAAAAAGAATAACTTAGTTGAAATGTTAGAGAATGAAAGCATGTACGATATCTCGGAAGTTTTTCTGCACAGCCTTCCAACTTTTCACAATGATGAGCCTTTCATTCGCGTTATTTCGTGAGTAGAATTCAATGCTTCTTCCGTCGTGTCCGTTTCGCAAGGAAATCTGCATCCCCTTTCCAATGTCGTCCGTGGCAGGTGCCCTACCTGCCGATCACTCCGCTGCCATAAAGTGAACGAACGTCAATATAAACCACTGCCTAAAGGAAAATTCTCTTCAACAGGTGCTACAAAAGGAATGTTCTTTATAGACTTTTTTTTTTTTTTCTCCTAATACCAAAAACCCTTTATGCTGCACCCGTTCCGCACACAAAAACACCCCATTCACCCCTTTTTTCCTGCAAACGTACCCCCTTCGCAACAGGTGCTAGTGTATCCAGTCGCTCTTTTTTTTTTTTATTCCAAGCGTAGAAAGTCGCGTAACCACCCCTTTTTTTTCGCGTAACCCTTTTATTCCCCCCCTATAGCCGCTCTGATAGTAGGCCAAGGTTAGGGCCCTTTCCGAATACATACCGATACAGATCGTAGAAAAACCAGGGAGGAAAGGGGAAAAAGGAATATAAAAAAGCGAGAGAGGGGAAAAAAAAAAAAAGAAAGTATGTCTGCTTGTCTGTCTGCACGCAATGATCCATCATACTTTGTTGTGCCTTTTCTTTTCTTTTTTTATGCTTTTCCGAAAACGTGGCTGCCTTTTTCTCTCCCTTATCGTTCGTGCACGCGCCGCTTTTAAGGAATTTTTCCTCCCTGCTTCGAAGCTTTCGAAAAGGATGGCATCGGGATCTAGCGCCATCTTGTAGAGATCGTTTAAAAAGTGAAATTCGAAATTCATTTTCGGTACGAAAGACTGGGTAGTGGAACCGATAAGTATAAGACACCTCGAGAGATCTTTCTAAACCTCAAACATTGCAGATGAATAAAATAATAATAATAATAATAAAAGTTATTTACTGTAACAAGTTTTTTAGTATAGTGAAACCCAGTGGCGGATTATCGCAAGTTTATCGGGGGGGGGGTTAGTTTGTCGGTGGGAGCGGTTACTTAGAAGATTTACTTCCATAAAAAGGATGTGTATGTCAAATAGGATCTTTTACATTAATTTCCTTCTTCTCGGGAAAGGGGGGGTAGCCCCCCCTTTCATCCGCCCTTGTTGAAACCTCCGAAAGTTGGACACCACCGGCTTTTCCGAAAATGGCCAACTTTCAGAGGGGTTCAACTCATAGAGTTATATTTCAATATTATGGCCAAGTTCCGTTCCTCAGAGAAGTGTTCAACTTAGGGAGATATTTAAGTTACGGAGGTGCCCAAATTGAAAGGTTTTACTCAGTGGCGTAGCCAGAAATTTTTTAGGGGGGGGGTTACGACTACTGCAACTCACACATATGTATACGTAAGTGTGATAAGGGAGTGAAGAATATACATTTTGTATGGCCTCAAATTTCTCATGGGAGGTTGTGACCCCCCCCCTATCCCCACTTAGCTACGCCACTGGTTTCGCTGTACTTATATCCAATCACTGTAACGAACCCACTAGGAGTTAATTATGCTAGGGGTTTAATTAGGCTCGGCGGGAATTTCATTCAATCTAATAGTGGCTAATGCTTTAGCAGCAGTCATTCGACGAAAAAGTGAAAATTATTAATTACAATTCCCCTCCACCCTTATTTTTATAGAATGGATGAATACATTGGCTTACTTGGGTAGCTTGGAGTATTTGTAGGGGGGGGGGGGGACTTCATAACCCTTTCAGATGTCTACATTTCTTATTCTTGAAGTTTTCCAAGATGGGCTTAGCCAGCCCACTCTAGACTTCATAAGTTTTGTGTCTCAGACAGTGTGTCGACGATACCTATACTTTACTTCCTAGCCAAGTGCAAAGCACACACACAGACATCTATTGATAATATTAGAAAAATAAAAAGAACCACAAAAATCTCAACGCTTTTCAAATTTTATCCACGCATTAAAATGCTTCCTTAATTGTACGATTTAAAAACTTTCAATCTACAGAATTATAAGCGAAATTTTACCTAATAAAAGAATTTTATTAATTAGCAACCGGGTTGGACGGTATTTACCGGTTTTTACTACGGTTTTTACCGTCTTTGGAAAAACATGTTTTTACCAGGGTTTTTACAACCTTTGAGAAAAACTTAATAATTTGACTATTTTTTGTCACTTTTTGAAGATTTATCTCTCCATCAATGGCTGAGAGGTTCTGCTATCGAAACTGGATGGTGGGAGGTGCCAGGTTCATACCCTGGTCGTGCCTGTTGATCTAGCTGTTCGGAGTTTTCCGTGGATTTTTTTTTTCAGAAATTGCACATAAATACTGGCTAGGATCCCTTAGGAATAGGAAGGTATTCCCCAATAGGATTAGGATCCTAGTGCAGTCAATCGGCCATAATCCACAAGCAACCAATGAAGATTTATCTGCTATTTTTTCATTTTCACAGGGAAACAAAGTTCAGGACATTTAATATCACTATTTCCATTTCTATATAACAATATTCACCTAATTCAGTGTCTGATTTGGTAAGTAAAAGAATGCTATACGAAAATAGTTCATTTTAAGGAATATAATAAACACAGAAAACTTTGATCCATGTTTTCATCTTACAAGAAATTCAAATTTATAGATAATGTACATTTATCATTATTAAACTTATTAAAACTATTATTATGAGAAGGCACATTACAATATTTATTACAATTATGTAATGCAGTCTAGTTTAATAATTTTTACTTAAAGGAAAATTGTAAATATACTTTCACTACACTTATCTTAATCATTTTAATGAAAATTAAATGCTTGCAAATATTATTTGTTACATAATGTAGTTTTCACAATCACATAATGTAGTTTGCATCATCATGATGTCCTGATGATGATATATCCACATCAATTACATGAGAATACGGTTTTAAAAATAGCATTAATATACAGTTTATGACTCGGGGAGTTTATTGTATCGTTAGGTTTTTACCCCTTTTTCGCAGGTTTTTACCGGTAAAAAGCCAACCCTGATTAGCAAATATCTAAACTCTCGTGCTTTTTTTTTTCCACTCAAAAACTCAAAGAATAACTAAAATCTGTGCGTAAGTTTTTAGTAAATAATTATTTTTTTCTTTCTGTCTTGGAGAGTGAAGCTAGTTTTTAAGTGAAATATTACCAAACATCGTGGGAGACATAACGAGTTTTTAATTATTTCAAGCCATTAGAAGCCAGAAAGAAGTAACTACTTTCATTCTATAACTTGTATAGAGGGCAGCAGTGGCGTAGCCAGAAATTTTTCATGTGGGGGGGAGGGGGCTACGACTACTCCAACTCACATATACGTATACGTGTGTGTGTGATGAGGGAGCGAAGAATATGCATTTTGTATGGCGAAAACTCATGGGAGGGGTGTGACCCCCTTATCCACCTCCCTCTTGGCTACGCCACTGGAGGGAATATTACGTTTCCGCAAGCTGTTTTGTATCCTTCCACGAAAATTCTTCGACAATTTAGAATCCTATCAGATGGGTAATGAACTTTTGAATATTGTCATTCGATCCATCACAACTTGCAAATGATCTTTGTTAAAGATGTGATTCTGAAAAAGTTCACGGAGTATTCATTTTACTATGAGCATAGCAGATTATTCATTATATTCTGCGTAATTGAGAAATTTATTTTCCGTTAAATAAAAGAAATAACAACAACTTTTTTTTTTTTTTCAAATCTTAACATTTTTCATCTACATTCATTATAACGAACGGATCAATTAAAAATATACGCGGGAATTTTTTTTTTCTAAAATATATAATTTCAGAATGCGAAATGGCATATAGATTCAAATAAAGCATCCACAATTAATTATAGAGAAGATATCCTATTTGTAACGCGCAAATGCTGCTATGAAAAACAGAATGGAATATAACTAATGAGTAAAACACCAAGTATGTACTGCAAATATCACATACCCCGCATGAAAAAATATAACAGCAGTTGCAAACCTTGTGTGAGGGAAAAAAAACAAACAAAAACAAAATGCTGAGCCAAACAAAGCACAATTAAACAATGTGATAATAGAATGGAATGGAAATTAAAACCACTGGCACCATCGTCGGGAGCCATTCAATCTGTTGCAATAAAATAAATTTAATACATGAACTATTAATTATGCAAGAGAAAATCAATTATAAGATCAAAATTATACGAAACAGCAAACTTTTGTCTTGGAGGGTTAGGGTTTAATATAATTTAAATCTGGGGGAAAAAATAAAGTTGATATGAGTTAACCTGAAAATCTTCGAATAGTGTTCAATAGTGTCAAGAGATGGCGCTGAAAGTCACTTAGGAGGGATACTTACGGACAGAAGCACAAAGAGAAAATTCTGGCCTTCCGTGATTAATAAATTATTTATGAGAATAGGTTAGCTTAGGTCCCTCTAGAAACTTATATATCCTTCTCCGATTGCTGTTAGTTAAGGAAGAAACAGAAGAAGTAACAAATTTCAGCTTAAAGGAAGCTATAATAGTGAATATTTTTAGATAAATTCCGATATTTCAGGAAGGGGGGGGGGGCAGACAATCACAAACGTTTAAATTAGACATTTGATATATATATGCAACTTCGGAGAGGTTGCTGTTTATGTGAAAGGTATTTTTATCAATTCATTTTAATACAAAAATAACAACTTCATAGGAAATGAGCAAGGTTAATTTACAAAGAAAGCTTCATTATTTTGAAAAAACACCAAAGGCACAGAATACAATAAATCAAAGCTATCTTTATTAGTTATCTTTCATTTATTAGTTTTTGAAAATAGTTTTCAATGTAACAATAAAAAATAAATGAAAGATAATTTCTTATGATAAGAGAAAATCGTCAAAGAGTATTTCAGAACATAAAATCTTTTTGTTAGAAATTATGCTAGGCAAAAGAGGTATTTTACGCATTGTTCCAGCTTTTGCTTTTATAAATATTAAACTGTTTTTTTATGCAAATTATGCTGCGGTTAATTTATAAGCTATTATAAAATGCAGATAAAAAAAGAATTTCCTTAAATATTTTAAATGTGAAATGCAAAGGAGTACGTCTATTAGGAAATTGTTTGAAAATTTCTCGCAATCCTGAACTCAAATTATTGCTAAACTGATAAAAAAGCTGAAGGCTTTTATGAATTACAGTACTCGGTACAGCGGAGGATACAAAATATTTTTTGGGGGGTAGGGTCTAATTAAAAAAAAAAAAAGCTCATATGACCTAAGCAAAACGTTATCATTTAACAATACCTCCCCTCCTTTTTGGGGGGGGGACGGGGGGGGTGAAGCTCCTTAATTACTTCCCTGACTCATTTTCTTTAAATGAAAACGTAATTAATCTAATGTTTTTCAAGTAATCCCATTTATAGTGCTGTTACTATATGTATTTCTGAGTATAGTGCAAAATTATGTCTGCAAATAAAGACAGGCTTCATATATGTTGTTTTAATGGAATTTAATAATAAAGCGATACTGCTAAAGAGTTATTTTTTAAATAGATATAGAAATTATTTAACACCAAGCCAGAATTATTTAACACCAACTGAATGAAAGTCATTCAGTGTTTACATGCACTGATTATTTGAAAAAAGAAGGCAAACTCTCCCTAAAATATAAGTGAAGACTTTGATAATTAAAATGAATAAATAACAGTTTCGACAAAATATATATATATATAACTAACAAGTAAAACACAAAACATACTACAAATAAGACATATCTCGCAAAAAAATATAACAGCTATTAGCAAGAATTAGAAACCAGAATTTGAAGCCAAATTCTGGTGCAAGAATTATTGTGAAAATATAATGGAACGGAAATTATAACCACTGTCACCATCTTCAGGGGCCACAAACAGTGGATTATAATTTACAGCAAACCAAATAGTAAGGTTTCGGTTGTGTGGCATATCAGAAGAGATATTAACTCCACACATCTGGGCCCTACCCTACTATATAAAGGAAAGAAGAAATCAAAAAGATAACAAAAATTAGAAATAGGAATATAATTTTACATACCAGACCTTGAGCACATGTAAATTTCATTTGAACAAATGATATGTGTTGCCAATGTTAAGAATTGTAAAAAGTGAAAAATGGTGTTGCCACTAAATAAAAGTGTAAAAGTGGAAAGAAGAAAGTATAGGAGTTGCCAAATACTAAAAGGTAATATTATTAAATTTTAAGAATATCCAGGTATATTAATATAATAAATATATATTGAATAATAATAAATTAAAATGATTGAATAAAATAAATAGTATAGCAAAATTAAATATAACATATTGTTTAAAAAATATAAGTTATTGTATGACAGAAGATTAATCTAGTAAATAAGAAAAAAATAAAAAATAATGTTTAGGACAGAATAATCACAATATAGGAACCCCGTTTTTTTCTCCAGATATATATATGCATGCATATACACATCCAAATTGTTTTTAAACATATTACTTTTTTTTTTTTTAATGAGAAAAACTTCCTCCGCCCGATATATATATATATATATATATATATATATATATATATATATATATATAATATTTAACTGTGCCTCCGTAATTCTGCACACACAAGAAAATTGATTTACATTATACAGCTTTATAATTTTTCTTTCTTCAGTTGTGACATGTACATCCAAATAAAAAAACACACATCCAGACAATGGCAAGCTGCTCCGTATCACTTGAGACAAATATGTTTCCAAATGATACCATATAATTTTTCAAATTATATTTTCCGTTACAAATTTACTTATAAAAACTTTTCGTATTCAATGATCAAGTACTATTTATTATAAACTGACAAATTTTAAAGAAAAATGCTTGAATGTGTTGCAACACATGAAGTTCAAGTACTGTATGTGTGCCTGTAAAACTTCTTTCTCTGCATTAATAGAGCTTTAAGAAGGAAACAATAACATAGGGAAACTATAAACAGCATAAAAAATGGCTAATTTATATAAGGACTTAAGTTAGTAAGTCAGCAAGTAAGCACAATAAGACAATTGTTTCTTAAAACAAAATATTATGAACAGTTAAATAAATTAAAGTATGGGGGAGTGTGATTGTTCTGCTACAAACGCAAGTTCAGTGATATGCCTGTAAAACGCCTTTCTTAGCAGCAATGAGATTTATAAAGAAAATAAAAATCTAAGAAAATTTGTTACGTTTAAAGATAACTAAAATAACCATGATTATTTTTATTTTCAATAAATGCTAAGTAAGTTACAAAAAGTACATTAATTCCATACAGGGGCGTGGCCAGAAATTTTTCATGGGGGGGGGGGGTTACGACTACTACAACTCATATATATGTATACGTGGGTGTGACAATGTAGTGAAGAATATACATTTTGTATGGCAAAAAATTCCTCATGGGGGGGGGGGGGGTTATGATCCTCCCTTGGCTACGCCCCTGATTCCATACCATCTCTCCCCTCCCCCTAAAAAAAACTTTAAAAAATGCCGAGTGTAGCCAAAGGCGAAGCCAGGCTTTAAGATTGAATGTTGCGACATTTGTATGCTTATTCCTTCGTGACCACTCATGAGATTTTGTCCAAATTTGGCACAGTGATAGCGACCATAGCACTGATGGCTAATGAAGCAAGAAGGTAGCGATCAATCATGCCGTTGAGGAGTAATCACCGAAAATGATTTTCTAATGGTTCATTAACTCCTCCCAGACCGTTCATTCGGTCTTGACTATATTTGGCACAGTGATAATGGCTACGGGGTAGATGATACTGTAGCAATAGAGTACTAATCGGTCTTGTCGTTGAGGGATAATCACTAAAAATCACTGAATTTTTAGACTTTAGTTAGTGAACTTCTCAGAGACCGCTCATGTGATGAAGACAAAATTTGGTACAGTGACAGCGGCCATGGCAGTGATCGGGCAAATCGTTTGAGGAATAATCAACTGAAACGATGAGCGGTGTATTCTTATTCATTCGAGACCACTTACGTGATTTTGGCCATGTTTGGCACAGTGATAGGGGCCATGACGCAAATAGCACTGAAGCGGGATGGTAGTGATCGATCCTGTCGTTCGAATGTCGTCATCGGTCAGAAAACGTTTACCTTATACTCACTGAAAACATTTCCCCAGACTTAGCATTGTTTTACAGTTCTGCATTGTCAAACCGCACGATATTTTTTTCTGTTATTCTGCGAATAAGTTCCGCTATTTATAACTTAGGTCCTCCCCTGCCCATATTTTAGTTTGTTTGTTTTTTAACAATTACGAAGTCCTGCGGGACTTTTTGGACGTTTTCGGATTCACGGAGACTGTCTAGCCCTGCTAGATGATTCCGAGATTAGTAACAACACAACACCAACCTAATTTAGGGCACTTCTCTGTTTAAAAAACGCGGTTGGTACAGCTTGGATAATCTTCAGCACGGAGAGATGGAATATTTTGCGGTGCTAAATACGCCAATCTGTAAAAGATTATGAATCAGAATAGATGGAAATCTGTATTAATGGCAGCCTTATTGAAAAATAATTATTGATTTTGCTCATACGCAAATCGCCAAAGAGTTAAAAGTCGCCATTGTTGGCAAATATCCAAACTGTTTTAGCGATTGATCGATGGATACTTTGCAGAAAAAAATATGATGTGGACACCACATGACTTCCTCGTACGTCTATTAAATCAAAAATATTTTCGAAACACTTAATTTAAACTTATTTTGTTGAAGTGTTTCGAAAGAGATAAAGTACTTAGTTTACAGATTTACTTGATATTTTGAAACAGAATTAAAAAAAAAATTCTCATAATTTCAAATCTTTCCACATTTGAAATCTATATGTACACAAATTTAATTAAAAAAAAAATTAAAATGTTCTGTGGTCTATGATTTTTGAGGTACCCGCGAACACTATGATTGAATTTGAAAGTACACTGTAGATACTTTGGTCATGAAATATTTTTGATTCACAGGTAATCAGAGATTCATTGGTTGCATATACCAATTAAACTGTGGAGGATAAAATCAAATCTGAATATTTTTCGGGAATTTTGATTACCGCAGTTAACTACCAATTTCAACTGCTTACCATTATTTTATTTAAGTCAAAGTACAAAATATTAAATCGCATCTATATAAATAAAATTAGACTTTTGTCTGTACATTTCTTGGAATTCAAAAATTTTGCGATTTCTATCCGTTTCAAGCACCCGGGAATCCGATGCGACCCTCAAAAAAAGTTGTTGTCTGTCATCTGTCGTCTGTTATTCTTTCGTTCTGTCGTTCTGTCATTTGTCTGTCCGTGACGCTTTTTATGTTTAAGCATCACGTAAAAACGACTGAAGCGAATGATATGAAATTGGGTGTCATGATAGGTGGTCACTCAACTTAAAACATAGGCGTCGAATTTTTAAAAAATCTCGATTGGATTTTGAGATTTTGCGAAAATCCTTTCAAACTGCATAAATTTGTGTTCAAGCATCACGTAAAAACGACTGAAGCGAATGATATGAAATTGGGTGTCATGATAGGTGGTCACTCAACTTAAAACATAGGAGTCGAATTTTTAAAAAATCTTGATCGGATTTTGAGATTTTGCGAAAATCCTTTCAAACTGCGTAAATTTGTGTTCAAGCATCACGTAAAAACGACTGAAGCGAATCATATGAAATTGGGTGTCATGATAGGTGGTCACTCAACTGAAAACATAGGCGTCGAATTTAAAAAAATCTTGATTGGATTTTGAGATTTTGCGAAAATCCTTTCAAACTGCGTAAATTTGTGTTCGCACATCACGTAATAACTGCAAAGGTGAAAAAATGATATTTGGTGAAATGATAGGTGGTCACTCACCTTAAACTATTAGCATCTAATTAAAAAAATCGATCATATTTCGAGATTTTGCGAAAATCGTTTAAAACTGAGTGAATCTTTGTTCCCGCATTACGTAATGACGACTAAAGCGAATGATATGAAATTTGGTCACATGATAGATGGTTGCTCAACATAATTTACAGGTGTCCAATTTTTTAAACATTTTTATTAGATTTTGAGATTTTGTGAAAATTCTCTCAAAATACGTTTATATTTCTTCAAACATCACGTAATAACGACTAATACGAATGATACGAAATTTAGTGATATGATAGGTAGTTGCTAATCTTAATTTATAGGCGTTGAAATTTTAAAATATTTTGATTACATTTTGAGATTTTGCGAAAATTGTTTTAAAATGCTGAAATTTTGTTCCAGAATCACGAAATAAAGACTGAAGGGAATGAAACGAAATAGGGTGACATGTGATAGGTTGTCACTCAACTTAAATTCTAGGCTTCAAATTTTTCAAAAATGTTGATTAGATTTTGAGATTTTGCGAAAATTATTTCAATATGCGTAAATATTCGTTCGCGCATCACATAATTACGACTAAAGCGAATGAAATGATATTACTTAGTTACTCTCTAACATGTAATAGTTTAACAATACATAAAAATTATAACTTCGCTTTCTTTACTTTGGCAACATACTACATCCATTCTGTGTACTCCTACAATGGTGACGAAAGTTCTTGCTTTTTGGAAATTTGCATTCACTAACCCGTCAAGGACGGGTACTTCAGCTAGTATCTCTATATTAATGTACTATTTTAATTCCACTGTACTCAAGTTTTTCATTTCACACCAACTAGCAATGTGTAAAGTGTCTTACAAATCTTTAAGAGAATTTACCCTCTTAAACTATTATTTTTTTACAGATGCACAAGGCTTTTTAAATGAAGTTTAGAACATTTATGCTCAAAATGTTTTATGTGTCATGGTTCATAAATTAGGAGAGATTTTATGAAAGAAAGCCACGATTTCCACTTATCTGCAGACGATTTAAAAATTATTTTGCGTCTACTTTGAATGGAACATGACAGTCATAAAGCTATGTGTTCGTATGAACCGCAGTGACATTTTACAAATGGAACATAACAGAGTTATACCGCAAAAGATAGTTAAAAATGATACAACGTGAAATGATACAACAAAGCAAAAGGAAGCAAAAGGAAGCATAGTGATCGCGAAACATTTCTGTAAGCGGATTTTGATGGAAAAACGATTTTTAATATCTCTAAATTTACTTTGAAGAGTTTTTGCGAGTTGTTATTGAATTCGGTAGAAGGAAAATACCTAGCGATTTATTTTTTTTAAACTTTTTACTAAATAAATATACAAGGATACTTATAATATGCTTCACAGTTTGATTATTTTGTTACTTTTTATTTAAAATCAAGACACTTTATGTTAAATATTGAAAGACATTCACATGTCTATCACTGAAAGTGTCACTCCATAGACATAACCATTGAGTACACATATTTGTGACTGTGTAGGAGAGTGCCAATTAGTAAGAAAAGGAACAAAAACGAACTGTAAACGATATGTAAAAGATAAGATTTGTTTTTATAGATATTCAGAAAAAAAGTGAAACATTTGGTAATTAGAAAAGGGTTGTCTTAGAAATTTCATTTAATGTAAAATCACTCCTTCATTAATTAAGATTATTTAGATTCATTATTTACGATATTTATTTTATGAAGATTATTTAGATTCATTATTTACGAAAAATTTTCTAAATGTGTGTGTTTTTTAAGTGACTTCTATACAATTATATACTTAAAAATTTGCATAAGATTTAAACCATACGTCTAATTTAAACCTTTTTACTGGTTGTCATAAAAGTGAATTTATTCTATAGAGCTAAAATCAATATCATAATCGATATCATGTTTGTGGGATTTATTATAGAAATTTTAATAAATCCTACAAACTTGAACAATTAGTGCAATTCTTATATATTTAAGTAAAAATGTTTAAAGAAAAAGACTAGTCCCTGTAAAATATACCGGTCAGTTTAACAACATAAAAATAAACGGAAGATTTACATACAATAGTAAAGAATCGGATCGAATTCAGATAAATAAGCAATTATCGATATGAATTTTTAAAAAAATCCTTAAATAATAAATTTATTACCATAATCGTAAACGTTAAACGTTTACTTTTAAAATAAACAAAACATAAAAAGAAAAGAATGAATAATTCACAGGAATTTAAATTTATTTTTGTAATGAAATGATCAGTACAATGCCTGTAAAATATTTTAACCCGCAGAAATTGTATTCTATAAAATAAAAAAAACATAATGGGCTAAACTACTGGGCAGTTTACTAACATTTACCAAGAATAAACTTTGCTAAATTAAGAGTTTATTGCTGTAATGAAATGGTCAGTACAATGCCTGTAAAACTCTTTTCCCTGCAGAAGTGGATTGTTACAGGTAAAAGTGAACGAAATTATTACATATCACAGAATCTGGATGATAATTTAGTAAAATATCATGACGAAGAATAAAAAATATTTTTTATTAATTATATAATATTGATAAAAATCGTAAAGGTTAAACGTTTATTTTTAAAATAATAGAAGCTGCCATAAAAAAGAAAAGAATGAATAAGTCACAGGAATTTAAATTTATTTTTTGTAATGAAATGATCAGTATAATGCCTGTAAAATATTTTACCCCACAGAAATTGTATTCTATAAAATAAAAAAAAAACATAATGGGCTAAACTACTGGGCAGTTTACTAACATTTACCAAGAACAAACAGTGCTAAATTAAGAGCTTATTGTTGTAATGAAATGGTCAGTACAATGCCTGTAAAACTCTTTTCCCTGCAGAAGCGGATAGTTACAGGTAAAGGTGAACGAAATTATGACATATTACAGATCCTGGATGATAATTTAGTAAAATAACACGACGAAGAATAAAAAAATAATTTTTATTAATTATATAATAAAGATTGATAAAATCTCAAAACAGAAAATAGGGGAAAAACATTTCTTTCAAATACTTTGATAACTATCTTAGATAAATATTACGAAATTTTTAAATAAATTATAAATTTTTTTACCCCCAAGGAGCATAAAAATCTTTAACATCCCCGTAGAACATATATCTTTGCATTAACTCTGTACTACGAAGGAAAAAGAGTTTGATATTAAATTTAAGGAGGAAAAAAATGTACTTTTTAAGGCTGTAGTTTGAAGAAGAAAAAAACTGGTTTTGGTCTTGGTGTACAAACTGAAATAAACTAAAAGCACCAGGTTCTCGAAAAAATTCAAGATGGTTCTTCATAAGCTGCATTACACACTGTAATATACGAAAAAACTCTGCCTTTTGTGAAACTCTCAGAAAAACTTCTTTAACATGGGACTGCACTGCAAAATTTTTCTAAAAGTGACACCTTTTGCAAAATTCTTGATTTTTAAGAATTTTTTCCAGAAGTTTTGTAACTGATACAGCTCTCGTTTATTTCAGTATATAATAAAGGGACAGTCTAAAACTTTTGAAGTGCCTGCCATAATTAATTTATGTGTACTTATGCACCAATATTGCATGATTTTTTTCGAACTACACCGTTAAGTTGTTTTTTCGTACTCCTTTATAGATCGAAGATAGGTGACATTATGTACAATAAAAATATTCTCATTCATAGATAAAATTTGTAGACGGTGTTTAGACTTTAAATTTATGTTTTCTAAAACTGGTGATACACTGCCACATACTCATCTACAACTATGTTAATTGATAAAATGTCAATTAAAAATCGTTTAGAGGTGGATGCACAATTCTAAGACATAGTTTCTGCCATTGTGCAAACATTTTTAAAGTTTGATTACAAGCTTTAAAGAGCCCGCACTATCCTGGAAATGTATCGTATTGTTTCCAAAATCGCATTTCAACTTCAGTTTTCAGCTCATAATCCTGCCTACAGAAAGTTTTTATTTTTTATTTTAAGGTGATAGGATAAGTAGAAATCCTCAGCTAGTCTTTTATACGAGGAGGTACATCTTGCAGAGAAATCTTTTATGACGCAGTTGGACGTGAAATTCATATACTACATAGTAATAATATGTTTGAATTTCATAGCAATTGATGAAAATTTAACGGCAAGAACAAGGGGAGGTGGTGAGAAGAACAAACAATGAAATCAGAAGCACCTACTTATTTTTATAGGAAAGTGTTATGAAGATCCACATCTGAATGTCAGGTCAAATTCCTTGATATAAAAACCATTTCCCCTCCCCTTCATAAGAGAATGCTCTTATGAAGTATTATTTTGGCATCGTTAACTATTGATTCAATGGCTTGTATTACCAGAGACAGGTTACATAGTGTTACTCATTCCACATTAAATATACTCAGTATTACTTCTTTGTACGAAGTAAAAGGCAGTATAGTGATGGCGAAAAATCTCGGGGTATGCAGATTTTGATGAAAAAATTCGATTTTGACTATTTTTGGATTTGCTTTGAAGAGTTTCTGCAAGACGTCTCAACGTACGCATGTATGTATGTTCGTATATATGAACGAACAATAAATTTTGTAATATCAAGGTCCATGGACATCTACAATATATTATACCTATATAGACAGTCATTGTTTCGGCCATGTCCAAAATCTTGCCAACTGCCATCGAGCTCGGCGAGTTTTGCCGACATATCGCCCAATTAGGCACCAAAAATAATGGCGTATTTTTCATAATCCTAAACTTTCAACCGTAGAATGTTGAGATTTTGTAATTAGAACTACTATAACATTTAATTGTGCATCTCTTTGTATTTCCAATCGACTGCGTAACTCATTTACAGGATCATTCAAAAGGCTTTCAATGCATTAAGGACTAATTCATTAAAAGTCTGTTAGTTAAAAATTAAAAGTCTGTGGTCAACCACTATTTCGGCTCAGAACGAAACCCCGCGAGCTATCTCAAGCTTTTAGCAAAATATTGCCAAAGTAAGGGCCAAAAATAAATCTCCCAAACTGAACTCAGCTTACCAACATATGAAAGGTTTAGCTAACCGCTAAACCTTAGTATTATTATAGTGTTGTGTCTCTTTCAAATAAAATAAGTTGATATGAGAAGCACTGAAAATATGCATGATTTAATAGATGTTCAAGGAAGTCATGGGATGTCTACATCAGATTTCTTAGTTAGTGTTAACGAAACCTCACAGATAAAAAATTATCCCAACTATTTCTGTAGGGGTATTTAATTGTCATAACTGTAATTTAATTATTATTCTAAAGGAAAAATCACTAAAGCATAGAAAGCGGGATGAGATGTTATTAATAACAATTATTTTTTCATTATTGTTTAGAATAAAGTGTGGGTAAGTAATTTTAAACGATAGCATTTAATAACAGGCATGGCTGTAACCACGTTTTCATGCGTAAGCCATATAATTTCTCTCGGTATTATCGTTTGTAGACAAGAGCGTAGAGTAATTGTATTGTTGCAAAATAGAAGAGAAAGTGCAATAGAAATAAGAAAAACGGAAGGATGCTAAAAAAACATCAGAAGAAACAACATAAATAACTATAAACATAAAAACGGAAGTTAAACTAAAACGAAATGAGAAAACACTGTTGATTACAAATAGTAAAACAACACGGCTGTAACAAACAAATGTCGTTTATTATGCATTGGAATGACCCCCCCCTTTTTTAAAACAATTATACTTTAATTATTTTATTATTAAAAATAGCACATTATTGCATTATTAATAAACTGAGTACATTCTACATTTCTAAATTCCAAAATACTAGTTGCTTTATCAGATTCATTTCTTTATAGAAAACTTTGCCTGAAATATTTATCAGCAAGAAGTGCTATCAGGTAGTCACTGAAACAGACTGAAGCAATGGATACGCGCGTGCATAGCCTACAAAAATTTTTATGTTCTGGATATTTTTGGCGCTTCCCGAAAACGAGCGTAGTTAAAATGCCCCTCATTTAGGAAAGAAACCTATCGGAAATCTCTACGGATGGTGATTCATCTATTTATGATACCCTTCGCCCCTGCATAGATTTCTAATGTCAAATAATAAATGAAAGGTTTTAGCATCTGGCATAAGCTGAGGCGCTCAGTGGCGTTCCCGCAAAAAAAAAAAAAAAAAAAAAAAAAAACTTCAAGCACCCGTATCTCCGACATTTGTGTATCGCCATCTTATGTAAAAATCCCAGCACCGAAGATACCAGAAGTAAAAAAAAAAGAAGGTCTCGAAAACCATTTCGTATAAAATCGAAAAGAAAAGGAAACAAGGCCCCCAAAGAGAAAAGTAAAGGAATGGGGGAGGAGGGGGGAAACCAGGGTAGGGGGGGGATAACCCTTCTCTCTCTCTCTCTCTCTCCGGGAGGGAATATGCAAAAAAGGGAAAGTCGTGGCCCCCAAGTGCCGTCAATGGCCCTAATGATGGCCGCCATCTTGAGGAGGGGGCATCAGACGATTCCTGGTGGCAGCTGGTCCCCGTCGGGAAGGGGGTGGGGTGGGAGGGGGCGACCGACCCCCCCCCCCTTGAAGATCGTCTGATGCAAATGGAAGCGCCCCGGTATTCCGAACATTCCGCTCGCCTCTTCGGATCATTTCTCCATCTAGGGAGTTTTGCGGGGGCGGAA
Organism: Cheiracanthium punctorium; assembly: GCA_038373885.1. Taxonomy (NCBI): domain Eukaryota; kingdom Metazoa; phylum Arthropoda; class Arachnida; order Araneae; family Cheiracanthiidae; genus Cheiracanthium; species Cheiracanthium punctorium. The sequence goes on along the minus strand of JAWZYV010014639.1, from coordinate 1,547,694 downwards.
ACTGGGGGGAGGAAAGCCCCCCCCCTCTCTTGACTGCGTTTGTGTGCCCCGCCCCGGCTCATTAATTACTGGAGAGGATTGCCTGCACACTCCTCATCCATCCAAAGGAAGCAAAGGATGAGGGGGGGGGGGGGAAGACTGGCGCGTAAACACCTTGAGAGGAATCTTTTATGTGGGGGGGGTGAGGGGAGGGAAGGAAATATATTTAGAACAACAATCCTCCAAGTGGAGGTTTTGCCCGTAAATGGGGGGGGGGGGGGGAGGTAGGCTCCACAAGCTCATTAGATGAAAGAAAATTCCGCAAGGAAGGAAACTTGTGAACAGTCTGATCATTTTGCAAAATGGAGAGGCACTTTTTCCCTCAGCACGCATATATTAATCGTTAAGGGCCACTGCTGATAGAGAGTATATAATTGAAAGAAGTTTCTGGATCATTAAATGCTTTAAAGAAAATTGAATAAGTATTTTCATTTTAATGCTTTTCTCTCGTAGGTATAAGAAGAAAAATATGTAAGTCGATAGTTTCTGCTATATGCGACAACAATTATTCTACATCAAGTCAAAAATCAAGCAATTAAATGTTAATTTAAGCAATTAAACGGTAGATTAGTATTTAAAGAACGCACAATTGGATGGAACTAGAGTAAAATGTTTTGTTATAAATCACGTAAGTTTGACAAATAAGGATAATTAATTCCGTGCAAAACCAGCCAATGATCGTTATGATGATCCTTGTCTTCAGATATTGATGATTTTTTACTACTATGTCAGATGAAATAGGCAACCTTTCAGAATTTTTAAAGACTTTATTTCCAAGTTATAATTTTTTAGAATTCCGGAAAAGTCGGAAATTTTACATAGCATAGTAACCTTTAAGGGGATGGTGGACATTACATTTTTTTAAAAATTTTATTTAATAAGATAGGATTATGAAATTTTGTATTTTAATATATTAAACTAAAAGTATTATAAACAATTGAAAAAAAATACTAATATTTTAAAATTTTATTTTAATTAAAAATTAATTAATTTTTTAATTTCGAAAAAATGCTCCATGCGTTTTAATTTTAACTTTTTTTTAGTAATTTTGTTTTATAATAGCATAAAAATATATTTAAAAAAAGTCTGTATCGGTTTTTGATTCGACCGAGTAGTTAATTTTTTAGAAATATTTTCATGGATATATACCAAACTTTACCGACATTTTTGCAGTTTTCGTAAATAAACGTGAAATTTCATAATCGAAATTTTGACCCTATTTAAAAAGGATACACAGATTTATTGTAATATATGAAAAGAATGTTTGTAGTAAATCTTGTACAATTCCGACACAAATTAAGTCGCATGGAGCATTATGAAGGCAAGAAAATCACAAAAAACTTGATTTGGAGAAAATACAGTTTAAAGTGTCATTTTCCATTTACCTTTAATACCGTCTCTTCTGAATAATTTTATTTATGATTTTACCGTAACAAAACATATTTTTAAAATATTTTCATTCGAATATTAGCTTATTTTGTAAAACGTCCAGTAAAAATTGTGACGTGTTTATTTACGCGTTTGTTTGCATTTTTGTGGACATTTAACTGTCCCTTTTAATTTTTTCAAACCCTAATATCTTTTTAAAAAAATTGACGTAGACATACTCGGTTCAGCTTTAACTGTAGAATATTAGTATGTAAAAAAGAAAAAACACATTTTTTGGGCTAATTTTGATGATTTGGTTGCCCACCATCCCCTTAAGTGGCAGTGACTCAAGACCTGTATTTGACCAAAGAGTTGAAAGTTATGTCAATTTGTTCAGGGTTTTGAGGTCTTCCATAAAATATACAACGTGACCGAATAACGTTTTTAAAATATAAATTAAAAAAATTAAAATTTTTAATAAATTAAAATCGGGATTTTTATTTATTTATTTATTTGTTTATTGAAAAAAAAATATGTGAGTTTATTATCAATATTTATAGGCAAAAAAGACTATTTTTTTAAAAGAAAATTCGATTTTAAATTATTAAAAAATTATTTTCTAACATTTACTTTTTGAAAAAGTGAAGTTATTCGACTTTTTATTTATTTATTTTTGAAAACGATATATGCTTAGCTCTTTTTTATTAATATGTATATTTAAAAATGCGTTGAGCATATATATTTCAAAATTCTGATTTTAACTGTAAAAAATTATTTTTCTAAAATTTAAATTTTGAAAATTATTTAACTGAAATGGTCACGTTATATATTTCATTAAAGACCTCGAAGCCCTGAAGAAAAGGACATAAATTTCAACTCTCTAAGTCAAATAGAAACCCGGTTAAGTCACAGCCACTTAAAGATTACAATGCCATGCAAAATTTCCAACTGTTTCCGAAGTTCAGAAATTTATAACTTTTGAAAAAATTTGAAACTTTACAGTTTTTACCTCAAAAGATACGTGCAACAATCATGCAAAGAATGTACAACATCGATGTCCAAAATAATATTTTATAGGGTGGTTTTATATGGAATTATCCAAAAATTATTTCGATCGATTGTAATTGTCAGAATATTTTGAAAGAATTTCATTGAAGGTACCAACAGCAGACCTTTGTACAGCACAAATGTTTGAAATTAAAGCTTATAAGCTTTCTAGTTCTTCTGATTTTGATAAGATAAAATGGCTCATATTAAAATATTAAAAGTTACCCAATAAGCTAAAAGTGTCCGAAGAATTCAAAATTCAGAAGTCTTCCCTACCTCTTATGTAAAACTGTAGTAGTAAACCTACAATAGGGTTTGAAAAGCTGCAGGTTGCCCTGGTGAACAAAAAGACTATCTAAAGATGTCTTTGCTGGTCGTTGACATACAACAGTTTATATATGAAAAGACCACGAGGAAATGTCTTTAAAAAAAATAATAATTAAGAAATACTTTTCAACATTGAAAAACTAGCTCACAGATATTTAAAAAATTTAGAGGAACCGATATAATCTGAACATTTTTCCAAAGTTTACTTGGGATGGTATTGAAATTCTTAGAGATTAAATTTGCAAGAAAATATACAAAAAATCTTGATTGTGAAATTCCTTTAAAATGTACAAAACCATTTTCAACTTATTAGCAATCTACTTAGTAATAATATTCTTTCAAAATTTGAGTTCTCAATTGCGTATGCGTGATCTGAAAAGCTTAAAATGCATACGAGTCATTCTCGAAAAATGTTAGAAAATCATGTCCTGTTTTCAATAAAATCGATTTTTTTCTGCTTTTGTTGTTGATACGTTGATAAACTTTTCATATTCAAGTTAGAAGCGAATTCGGCTCCTCTGATCCGGAATCTAAAAGCCATCATTTCCTTTTAGATTGTTGTTGCTGTAGGATTACGGTCGATTATCTACTAGAGGGATCTGGGCCAATGGAAGAGTCTTTCTACGGGCTCGTAACCCGTATTTACGCTAAGTTTCGATGAAAACCAAGGAAAACTCCGAGTGGCTTGGTCGGCGGACGCGACCGGAGTTTGAACCAGGCACCATCCGTCTCCCAGTTCAGAGCGCTACGCGATCGGCCACTGGTGGGTCTTCTCGTTAGCATGCATTCTCCCCGAATATTTAGATTGCAGATGGACAAAATAATTGAGTTTTACATTCATTTCTCATACATTTTAGAATTTATTAAAAATATCAGGAAAAAAAAACCTAAACAATTTATTAACGCAGACTGGTAAAAAAGGTATGCTTTAACCCTTTAACGCGCAGTGTTCCCGCTCTGGCTACATCCAATTCTGACGTTTTGACTGTTGCCAGTCACGAAGAATATATTTGATTTCTATAAAAATAGTGGCGAGTGAGTGAGCACGTCCTTTCCCGTCAAAAAAGGGTCACGATTCTTTTTAACAGCACTGACATCTGCTGAAACATGGAAGAACGCGAGAACAGCTGGATAGATTGCCCAATGCTGAAAAAGGGGCAGCCGTTGCCATCGCTCGACTTAACGACCAGCAAGAGGGCGGACGATCGAAACGTTCATCGCGTGCCACAGATCTAGAGACCGCTTTTTTGATGACAGCTGGCTGTGTGCCGCACAGACGGCTGTCGTCAACAAAAGGGTATCTCGATCTGTGGCACGCGATGAACGTTTCGATCGTTCGCCCTCTTGCTGGTCGTTAAGTCGAGCGATGGCAACGGCTGCCCATTTTTCAGCATCGGAAAAGGGTTGCGCCTCAAAGGGTTAACAATTCTTCCTCAGACAATGCAAAATATTTTATTATCTAAGAAAACTGAAGAATAACTCTCTTTCTTGCTTCGAGATGATCCTACTTTTCCTACCTTCCTCACATTTTTAACAAACTCCCACATAAATCATTACCATTTTAGATAATTTTCCACTCAGCTATCTTGAATAATCAGATTGGATACGAAAGGGTTCCATTTCCCCTTTAGTACCAGCATTGATCACGAAACAAATATTTAAGGAATGGAAAAAAAAAAAAAAAAAAAAAAAGAAAAAAGAAATATTAAATCTACTTTTTTTTTTTTCGGGGGGTATGTCACGAGTTTAATCAATTTATCTGTCTTCCCTACCTCTGAAGATGACAAGAGTTCTAGTTACTTGGGGTAATTATTCTTCCCCCACCCCCGCGCCCCCTCGGTACATCCCTTTCAATGCCATCCTCCTTCCTTATATAACCCTTAGGAAAGGAGAACAGATTTTGGCAGGCTTTCTGGCGTCCCGAGCAGACAGGGGTCCCCTGAAATCTTTGCGAGATGTTAAGTATAAAAGATGAATCATCATTATTCATTTAAGCGAACTATTCGATATATATATATATATACGCGAAGAGGATTTTTGCCTCTATCAGCACTACCTCGCTCTACGGGGATTCAGACAGAAACGATATAAAAAGTTTCTTCGAGTGAAGAAAAAAAAATGAATAATAATAATATAAAAAAAAAGCATCTGAAGCATTTTAGAAACAACAGGAGATTTGAGCTGCAAGCGTATGGAAAAAGAAACTTGCGGGTGAAAGAGTGGCGTATACTGACTGGGAGGGCGCACTTTTTAAAATCTTTGTTCCCCCTCCCCCTCGCATTTCGGTGGAAGTTATGGAATGGCTGAGTAGACGAAATGATTGTCTGGTAATTGATTTGGATGACTCGTGGCTAAAATTTCCAATTTCTGAGTGCTTTAATAGGGCGTAAAAAAAAAAAAAATCTTATGGGTGCTGTAGGATGGGCTCCAATTTTCATGATGAGACCCGCTCCATGCAGATATGTGACGTCACGTCATCCATCTTAACTTGATTTATTTCAGTCATTTTGAAAATGAAATAAATGTAACGCCATTGTCAGATTGAGATGTTTGGCAAGCTATAATAATGTGTTAAAGGTTGTTTTTTTTTAAATCTAGAAGTTAAATACGTATGAATTTAAATCAAAGTATCAAATACATGTCATTACTTCAGCTAATGTTTTGAGTGAATTTTTTACAGGTATATACATAAAAAAAATATCTCCGATGAGTCAATCTTTCGATGCTTTTTCATAAAAATGTTCAGATTTTAATTGACATGGACTGAAATTTTTACATTGTTTTCACCGATTTCAACAATTGATCACCTTAAAAAATAATACTGAAAAAAGGAAGATTTTTTGGTTTGCAGCTTTAATAAAGACAAAAATGTACTTTAATCTATTTATCTAAATACAACTTTTTTTTTGTATTAATGTCAATAAAAGATTCATTTATAATTTGAACGAACCTTTTCTTTTTTTGCGGCATGATTCTGAGAAGAATCAAACCACCATACACACCTCTGTTATATCAGAAACTCCAGAGTTTAGTTTAAATATAGTTTTATTTATTTTTTTTTTCAACGGGCAATTCTATTCATTGTTACTGTTTCCAAGACAACCAAACCGCAAGATAGGATAGCGAAATTTTTAAGCAGCTGCTATTGGATCAATTGAATTCAAAATCCTTCTTTACTTAAAAATTCTCAAAAAATCTCCTAATTTATATTTTCCTCTGGTTTTTCTTTTAAGAGAGGGCGATATGCATGTTCCGTCATTTGGCAAAATATCAAAAAAGTTATGACAGATAGAATTCAAGATGCAACAGTTTTAAAATTATTTTAAGAAAATCATCGTCAAAAAATTTTTTTAAATGCCCCAAAATCTGCAAATTATGTTACACAGTCAGAACAAAATGTTTTTAAAAGAAAATTTTTTCCTTTATCCGATGATGTAAATATCGTTTTACTGCGAGTGCAATGACCGGCGTTATTACGTATTGCGAGAGAAAAAATGCCAACAATCGCATAAAAAAACATAAAATAAAACGTTTTCTGAATCAAATTTTAAAAAATAGCTCCGAGGTGTGTTAGGACATGTCCTAGCGAAGCCGTATACAAAATTTGGTAGGTCTGCGACCACCCGTCTAGGGGCTATGAGATCGAAAAACGCTCGCATAAGATCGAAGGTTACACACCTACCCACATACATAGCCAGTCAGCTACAAACTTTGTTTACTCTCGGATTTTATTATATAAGATTATAAAAGAAAGAAACTGCTGAGTACTGGAACTTCTTAGAAACTGCTACTACTGTTATTAAGAAAGTCGAAGCTACGGATTTATCGTGCATGTGCACTGCATGTATAGACTGTAACAAAGCCACAGCTAGAATTATGAGCGCCTCTAGCAAGGTTTGAATTTTGCGATTTCTCACTTACTTATTATGTAAGAGAAGTCAGCAAAGTGCATCCTTCTGAGGCTTGAGCCCCTGGCAGTTGCCCACCTGGCCAGCCCCTTAGCTGTTGCACTGACTGTAGTCATACAAGGACGGAGTAGGGTAACTCTAGGGATGGACGCGAGACGAAAAATAAGCGTCTCGCGTCTCGCAAAATAGCCTAAAAGCTTGTCTCGTCTCGCAAAAATCCCTATACCGTAATGTTAAAAATGTGTGTCTCGTCTCGCAAAAAAGCTGTAAATCTCTGTCTCGTCTCGCAAAAAAGTCGTCTCGCGTCCATCCCTAGGTAACTCCGATCACTGGTCAAACACTTAACCACAATGCTATCATTGTATGCAGGGCCCCACTGTATGCAGTTTAAGCCTTTGAGGCGCAACTCTTTCCCAATGTTGAAAAAAGGGCAGCCGTTGCCATCGCTCGACTTAACTACTAGCAAGTGGGCGGACGATCGAAACGTTCATCGCGAGATGCGCCAAAAAATGTCTCTAGGTCTGTGGCACGCGATGAACGTTTCGATCGTCCGCCCACTTGCTGTTCGTTAAGTCGAGCGATGACAACGGATGCCCTTTTTTCAGCATTGGGCAATCTATCCGGCTGTTCTCTCATTCTTCCATTTTTCAGCAGATGTCAGTGCTGTTGAAAAGAATCGTGACCATTTTTTTTTCACGGGAGATGACGTGCTAAAAAAGTACAGGATTCTCGTGGAGCTATGTAACCCGCCACTATTTTTATGGAAATCCTATCTATTCTTCGTGACTGGCAACAGTCAAAACGTCAGAATTGGGTGTTCCCAGAGCGGGAACACTGCGCGTTAAAGGGTTAAAGAGAGTCATTGCTTAGGGGAACCCTATCATAAAATCACTCCACTGATTGCTTGGCGGACTAATGGCAGTGTGGATAAGACACTAACATTAGTAGATGACTGAAGAGTGAAGGTCCAGGGTACTGGTCTACTTCGCGAGTGTCCATTCAATGGTCTGGAGTTTCTCCAGGTGTAACTTGAATACGCGTTAGAACCCCTTAAAAAGTCTTTTGTCCAAGGCATCCCCCTTAGGCAGATAGCTCTCGTGTAGCTTTGCCTGAACGACAAACCAACCAATCAACCACTGACAGATTGCTATAGAATGTTTAGAAATGCTACACGATTTCAAAATGGATCAGAGACTGCCGGTTTCCTGGCAGCGTTTGAAATGGAATTTTAACTTTGCTAAAGGAAAAATACATCGTGTTAGAGTTAAATATAGAAGTCTACGAGCAGAATTTATTTTTCACATTAATATTTCCTTTTCTTAAGATCATTTTTTTTGAATTAAATGATCACCAGAAACTTTTTCATGGCAATAAAAATTTAACTTACTAGCACAAAAATTCCATTCATTTCAATCACGTAAATCTTTAATTCCCGTTTTCTGCGTCATGTCACGTTCAGACAGTTTCAAAAATGCTTCTAGGGATGGACGCGAGACGAAAAATGGGCGTCTCGCAAAACAGCCTGTCTCGCTTTGTCTCGTCTCGCAAAATCCCTATATCGCAATGTCAGAAATGTTTGTCTCGTCTCGCAAAAAAGCTTCAAATCTCTCGTCTCGCATCCATCCCTAAATGTTTCATTACCAAATATCGTACAAACTAATAGGCTGCATTGGAAAAATGTCTCCGAGGTTCACAAGATTCCCTACGTATCTTCGCGTTTTGTATATTATTTAGACAAAAGTACTTTAAAAGGTATTTCTGTTCTAAATTGAAGGAGTTTTTTTTTATTCCTAAATTCTTTATGACACACTCACACTAGTGGATTTGTAAGGCTTTGAGGCAGCATATAAAGGTATCATTTCACACCCCGAAGCTTCCAAGATGACTGAAGTCTCAGCATGTCTCGTATAGATGGTTATGGGTAATTCATAATTCGTGGTGAATACATTTTCATAAAACTGTGAATGATTATTTTCAGAAAAGTTTATCTATATTTTTACTTTCCGAACATGTACCATGTAAGGAAAGTATTGTAATCATGAAAAAATTCGACTTCGAGATTTTGGTGTTTTTACACGTTTTGAGGGCTTCTGAATCCATTTATGCTATTTTTACGAGATGTATGTATGTATGTGTGTATGTGTGTGTGTGTGTGTGTGTGTATGTGTGTGTATGTGAGTGAACACGATAGCTCCTGAACGGAGCATTCGATTGAGCTCAAATTGGATATATAAGTCATAAACCACCGTCGCAAGACCGGTATTGATTTTGGTGTGTATAGGACTTATAGTTTTTCTACAGGGCTACGACAAAGATTTCTTTTACATTATGGCCTATGGGGGGAATTTCTTGAAAGTGCGCTAGCGTTTAAACGGTAGATTCGATTGAGCTCAAATTGGGTATACATGTTATAAACCACCGTTGCAAGACCGGTATTGATTTTGGTGTGTATAGGACTTATAGTTTTTCTACAGGGCTACGACAAAGATTTCTTTTACATTATGGCCTATGGGGGGAATTTCTTGAAAGTGCGCTAGCGTTTAAACGATACATTCGATTGAGCTCAAATTCGGTATACATGTTATAAACCACCATCCTAAGACCGGTATTGATTTTGGTGTGTATAGGACTTATAGTTCTCCTAAAGGGCTACGACAAAACTTTCTTTTATGTTATGGCATAATGGCATATGGGGAGAAATTCTTGAAATTGCGCAAGCGTTTAAACGGTGCATTCGATTGAGTTTCAATTTGGTATATATGTTTGAATTATTCATCGATTAAAATTTATTTAAGTGCTTGGTAATGATCTTAATCGTAAGTGTTCGGAAAGTCGAGTGGAGTCACTCCAGATTTTTAATGGAATATAGTAAAATGATTATAATATGGTAAAATATATAGTTTTGCTTTTGTTTAGATTTTACCAACACCATATTATCATCTAGGAGCAGATTACGGGTTAAAAAAATTTTTTTTTGCGGGGGGCTTCTATTTTGAATAAAGCATAAAATGATACAACAGAAAATTTTTACAAATGCAACTTGAGGATATGGGTTATAAGTAGCATAAACATTTCTCAATAACAACGCACCCCCATGTGACGCCGACATCTTTAGCGCGTTCGAGCACAACAGCGCTCTAGAGTTGTGGTGCACTAGGTAACACCAAGTGATGACACTCTTTTTCTTTTGAAAGCCATTGAAAACACTACGCTTAACCCTTTGAGGCGCAACCCTTTCCCAATGCTTAAAATAGGGCAGCCGTTGAGATCGCTCGACTTAACGACTAGCAAGATGGCGGACGATCGAAACGTTCATCGCGTGCCACAGATGTAGAGACCCCTTTTTTGACGCAGCTGGCTGTACCGCACAGACAGCTGTCGTCAAAAACGGGGTCTCTAGATCGGTGGCACGCGATGAACGTTTCGATCGTCCGCCATCTTGCTGGTCGTTAAGTCGAGCGATGGCCACGGCTGCCTTTTTTTCGGCATTGCGCCATCTATCCAGCTGTTCTCGCATTCTTCCGTTTTTCAGCAGATGTCAACGCTGTTAAAAAGAATCGTGACCCATTTTTGACGGGAAATGACGTAAAAGTAAAGGATTCTCGTGGAGCTATGTCACCCGCCACTATTTTTGTAGAAATCCAATCCATTCTTCGTGACTGGCAACAGTGAAAACGTCAGAGTTGGGTGTTCCCAGAGCGGGAACACTGCGCGTTAAAGAGTTAAAACTAAAAACTGTACAAATTGGGAAAGGTCTCGAAAACTTCAATTACCACAACAGAAAATATAGAACTTTCTATTGTCATTTTAAAACGAAATGCAGACGGTGCATGTGTATATATGTACGTATAAAAGAGAAGACTGAAACAGTTTTGAGAGGTGTAATTTGAAGAGAGAGTATCCCCCAGGCATGGGAAGAAGGGAACGCGAAAATACAATCTGAATGGAAATTTAAATAGACATTTAAATATGCGACGTCGAGTATGAGAGAGGAATTCTGTAGCATGCCTCAGGCAACAGGATATACGTTTAGGTCGTCTACTTAATACAATTTACGGACGGTGCAATTTAGTAATCCAACGCTATTTTCGAAGGAAAAAAAAACGTCACTCAATCTTTCAAATACATTTTTAGATTTCGATAGCATTGAAGGTGTCGCAGAATTACAGTACGTGAAATCAAATATGCTTGCAGGTACAGTAGAAAGAATGGGTAAAATATTCTGGGAGTCCAGCTCAGAGACAAGCCAACTGGCGACCTTGATTCAGGACCTCATTAAGTCTGAGGTTTATTTTAAAAAAAGTTAATTTTGCAACAGAAGTAGCGCACTGGATTAGTGTTTTAAATCTGTGATATTTTTACGGAATTGATCATCTAACAAATTTTCTAAGCTAAAATGTAACTCCGGTAGGACTGAGAAAATGTCTCCTATAGGAGTCCTCCTATGTTTACCTATGTCCTTTAATGTCCTCCCAGAGGCGTAGCCACGGGGGGGGGGGTTAGGGGGGTCATAACCCCCCATGAGGAATTTTTTGCCATACAAAATGTATATTCTTCACTCCCTTATCACACACATGTATGCATATATGTGAGTTGCAGTAGTCGTAACCCCCCCCCCCCCATGAAAAATTTCTGGCTACGCCCCTGTGTCCTCCTATTGTTTAGAGTGAATTCTGAAAGACGTGCATACCCTAGTAGCACAATTAGTCCAAAAGACGTTTAAAACACGTTTTTTAACGTCCTAAAACGTGTTTCCAGCGTACTTTTAACGTTTTTTGAACTAGTTGTGCTACTAGGGTAGGGTTGTAAATTAAGCACTTTAATTTATTTAATTATTTTTTTTTTTAAATAATGAAAGAAAAGATTGGGAGTTCATAAGTACTGCAGGGATAAAATAGCAGGTGCAAAGCCAGGAAATATTTTAGGAAGGGGAGGGAAGGATATAAAATATAGTTGGGTATAAATAAATAAAAGCACGACCAAAAATTCTGAAAGCCTGTGATAAGTAATCCGAAAAATTTCGGGATATGTAACCCGATACCGCCTCTGTAAAATAGACTACGAGAAAAGAGATACATATCCACAGTACCGTAAAACATCAATGGATTACCCCTTGGTTAACCAACTAGCGAGCTATTAAGTAACAAGAAAGGAAGTTAGTTGGGAGAATTAAGAGAAAGGAAATCGGTTGTTTAACATTTCGATACAAATGTTTAATATTTTGCACATTTAAATTGTAATGCATAAAATTTAAATACGTTACTTTTAATCGCAAATCATTTTTATTTCAAGCAGCTAAAGCGGAATACCATATTTAAGAATGAAATTTAATGAACTATTTCATTAAAGTCTTAGTTAATGATACAATTATGTAATCTGCAAACCAATAAATTGACAAATAAACTCCAGAAACACTTCCCTTGCACTTGACGAAGTTTTAGTTTTGTTAAAATATTAAAGAAGCTAGAAAACACTGACTCTTGAAAAGTTTTGCATTCTAAACAAATGACAATCCTAAGAAAATAATGTAGTTACTGTAAAAAGTTCCTTATTAGTTAAAAAAAAAAATTAAATAATTTTTTTCTTGTTGCTTCTACCTCCCGATTTGTTAAATATAAAACTTATCTCAGTTATAATTAAACAAACAAAATACATGAAAAACACATGTTGATGAACCAGAAAAATTTTAGAATTCTAAATTTTTTCCCGAAAAATCAAGTATTAATTTTTTTTTAACATAGAAAATTTTTTGTTAACTTTTTTAAATATAGAAATATTATCCCATACAACTTTAAGAGTGGTACTATTGATGAATTTGTTCGTAAGAAAAAAAATTTAAATCCTTGGGAAAAAAGAAGAAAAAAAGCAGATTGTTACTTTTATTTTTTACATTTTAACTTCTCAAGGTATAGTAAAATTTATCCCTAATTCTATAAAGCTAATCATATTGAACACACAAATTTCAAGCTCATTTAATTTTAATATATCTTGAAGTTCCAATACTTTTAATTTTTTTCACAAAATTATATTTAAACTGAGAAAACGCGGTTTAAAGGCGTTGTTTTTGAAAGGCCGTCAGTACAGTAAAAATAATTAAAATTCTTTTTAGTAATTTATACTGATTGATCAGACAGTTTTAAAATTTTAACTCGGTAATATAAGATAAGCCGATCTACCTTTTAAGCTAAATCTGAAATAATGTTTGTAGTGATTTTTGCCATCTGAAAGGTTGCCAAGTTCTCAGTATAATTATTTTACATAACATCAGAACTTGAATAATGTACAGTTTTACAAATTTTTAGAAAATCGGTACATCATTCAGTATTTTTAGTTAGTATTAAAGTTATATTGTGCAAATCTTTTCAAACTAACATTTTCTGTTTCATTGCATATTATTGTTTCATTGTTGTTATTGCATATTATCTGTTTCATTGCATTCTATTACATATTATAATATACACCCATTAAAATTTAATTATTAAAGGCTATCGATAAAGAAAACAATTTTTTTCCGAATAATTCACTGTGATGAATGACAGTTAAAATAAGCTAAATAATTTTGGGTCTAAGTTATTTTATTTTATTGGTACCTTGGATATATTTTAGGAAATTTGACGGAAAGATTTTTACAACAAATTATACTTCCAAACTTTGATTTACTAGAAGCGCCCTCTCTTGCAGTGTAAGCACACTAAAATGAAGTCAATGTTACGTAATTTATTTTTTCTTTTCAAAAAACGTACCATGGAATATTATCATGCGTGTTGCAATAATGTTATATTAGTAAAATATGCGTTAACTATCATGTTAAATAAGAAAAAATTAGGGGGGGGGAAATCAACCCATGGATTGTTTTTTTCATACACATTTTTTTCAAACATAAAGCAAGAAGGTATATTTTTAATGATTTTACGAGCGTATTTCATGAATAAGAAAAAATAAGTCAAGCTTATTTTAAAAATTTTGTGTTTCTAATAAATATAAATTAGCTTTTTGTGCGAACATAAATCAGAAAGTATAGTTTTCTCTTTGTAAGAAATATTAGTTCAATCTCTGAGCATAAGAAATTTTAATCTCTCGAAGTTTACTGGATAAGTGCTTAAAATACAGTAGAAATTATCGATTGAAATTATGTGGATCTTTTTTTTTAGTTAAAATATTTTTTAAAAAATTGTCAAATTACTTAATTGTGAATTTCATACCACTGAGACGTGAAAACTAATGGAATTGAGCAAATCAATAGATTTTTCCAACTATTAAAACATATATATATATAATTTTAGCGTCGTTAGTTGTAAATTTCATACCACGCGAGAAAACTAATGGTAATAAAAAAATTCATAGATTTTCCCAACTGTTTTTTTTTTTTTTAATGTAATTTTAGGGTAGTGCTTAGTATCAATCTATCTATAAAAATTTGTAGACTTGAATGTAATTTATTTATTTATTTTATCATTTGAATAAGTTATATATTATGTGCATTTAAAAAAAGAAAAATAATAATAATCTAAAAATTCACTTCAAGAAATATGAAAAAGGCATATTATTTTAATAAAATTTAGATGATGCTGAGAGATATTATAATCCGATTATAAATAAAAATATTATAATCCGATTATAAATAAAAATAACATAATCCTTTAGCTAAAAACCTCAGCAGAAATGAAAATTAAATACTTTATACGAAGGTTAAATATTTCGATTGTCGTATAAATAATGATTTTTCTCTGTCACAGAAAACACAGAAAACTGTCAAGGAGTCACAGTTTTTTCACATAATTATGTTTTCATGTTCATGAAATCAAATTATACACACTTTGAAGCATAATCACATACTACAGTAAATCAAAGCAAGCCCTTGAAAACTGACGTATGTACGTCGTGACCAGTTTCATTGATCGTCGTATTTGAAATGACCCACTTAATTGCAGAATTCAATACAGACAGAATGTCTGATGCGTGTAAGTGTATTGTGCATAAAGCAAACCTGAACGAAGGACGTCTGCCTATGGGGGGTGCTTTGGGCGGAGGACTTTCTAAAGGGTTCTAACGCGCAATACACAATCACGTTACTTCTGGAGAAAACCATCTAAAACTGCAGACCGTTTGATCAACAGCTGTGCGGCAGGCTAGAACACCGGAACAGCACACTTCAGCCATCTCCCATATGCAGCGCGATGGGACCCGAACCCGGGCCCTCCTTACTTCGGCCGTCTATCATTTTCAGTGACATAACCTCTGTGCCATGGTGAGGCCGATACATAGTTAAGATACATTTTAATTAGTTACTCAAATAAGCCTCCTACTCCACACTTGTGCTATTATATTACAGAGAAATATAAAAGTAGCTCAGAATTTACAGGTTGCGAACATGACATTATTGAGTTCATTTTATTGAGGACTATTTAGTTTCATTATTTTTCAATCGAACATGAGATTGACGAAACTTTTTTACAATAGCCAATGTTACCAGCTCAGTTAAAAATTAACAACGAAACAAATTTCATTCTTTGAGAAAGAAATTCGAAATTTTTGGAATGACACATTGCTGGGAATTTCGTTTTATTTTATTTTGCACGCATGAACTCTCTGTCAACAAATTTTACGATCATGTAACATTTTTCTCGGCAAATTACATATTTTTTGTTTATAAGGGTACAGTTTTCGGACCAATCCTTTCGTTGAATTCCATGGAGTTTTATTGCTGTACATATATGAAGGAATTCGAATTTAAAGCACTAAAAACGTTATCCATATTTCATTCATTATATGCCGGTGTTAGTAATCGATGTTTTTGTGGTTAATTAAAGTGAAATCTATGTCATTTTAAGACAGATATGCGGCAAGTAAGACAGATATGCTGATCGGGCAAGGTCAATGATTGACAAGAAAAGGTTTTACCATGAGATAAAATGTGGCAGCAAAAAAAAAAAAAAAAAAAAAAAAACCTTTTTTTTCCGGGTCACCCTAGTGCGTACTGCACTGTGTATTAAGTATAGAAGAAACGAATGTAAAAGTGCTTCATTATCAACAATTGCTCTTTAATAAAACACGGAAATAATAGTAATAATAAATATGAAACGCTTTTATATTTTAAATACGCACTCAAGCTTCATGTACAGGGTGGTTATAATAAACTTCTTTTAACAGCATTTTGAC
Organism: Cheiracanthium punctorium; assembly: GCA_038373885.1. NCBI lineage: Eukaryota > Metazoa > Arthropoda > Arachnida > Araneae > Cheiracanthiidae > Cheiracanthium > Cheiracanthium punctorium. The sequence goes on along the minus strand of JAWZYV010014639.1, from coordinate 1,531,846 downwards.
GCCGAGACGGGTATGCAGACTGCCACTACTAAATCTAGCGTACACGAGATGTGCTCAAGAAAGTTGTGGAAGCAGTTTAATTCAAAAACGTCCACTAGGTACCGGTTTGCATGGTGAAACCAGTTCGAAAAAATGACTTAATTAACAAATTTTCAAAAACTATGGAATATATGTTGGATTGTTTGTTTGCTGTTTTACATTTAAAGCACCACCTAGTACACACTTTTTGAGTCTTTTTTTTTTTTTTTTCAAAATTTCTTAAGCTCATCTCATGTTTAGTTTGGATACCAATTGAATCGTGCAGAAACCACCTAAGTCACAAAAAGGAAATTTTTTTAAGGAGAGAGAAAACATAAAACTTCATAAATTAGGTAATATTTGCATGACAGAAACATAAATGCATGTTATGACAGAGGAAAAAAATAGTTTAAATATTTGAAAATATGGAGGAGTTATGAAGTTTTTTCTCTCTCCTGAAAATAATTTCCTTTTTGTGACTGAGGTGGTTTCTGGACTGACCCATTCAATTTTGGTAACAATACGTTCCCCCATTTTAGCTATAGAACTTTTTTCATAAGGGATGTTCAATCGTAACGCGGCCTGATCTAGCTTCATTATGTTTGAAAGTCAAAGTGCATCGCTATTCTCGAGTCAGTCCTATTTGGCTTTCTTATGTTGGAAAGTGCAACATAAGCAATTCTTCGGCACTATTTGTTTCCTTGCACCATTGTGTTGGAAAATGATCCATCTATAGGCCTCATTTCTTTTCCTTGTTCCATTGTACAGAAAAATGCATGATAATCTATAGGGCGATCCTAACTGTCATTTGTTTTATTGTTTGCGTGTTCCTATTAAGTTGGAAAGTGCACCATAATCCAGCGGCTCTATTTGTCTTTCTTGTTCCATTATGTTGGGAAGTGAAACATAATCTATGAGTGTGGCCTATCTGTGTTCTTTTTCCTCAATGAGCGGACACAAGCATTCGCGCCCCTACTAAGGACCGAACTATTGGCCATTCTATTATGGGGGCATCCTGCTGGCGGCTAGCGTTACCCTCTATGAAGGGACTGGCAATTTAACATTTCATGCCCAAGCCGGGAATCGAACCTGCCCCAAGGTAGGATAGAATGGTTGTTTAGCCACTACACCATCTGCGGCGCTGCCCTATTTGTCTTCCTCGTTCCACCCTATCGGAAAGTGCATCGCAATCCGCGAGTGTACCATACGTTTTGCTTGCTCTTGCGATTTTGGAAAATGCGTCATAATCCAAGAGAGTGCCATATTTGTCTTTCTTGTTCCTTAAAACTTTTCTTCGGAGTTGAAATTCTTATTTAAAATCGTCTACTAAGACTGTTTAAAATCTTCATCAGGCATAAACTAACTTCACCTTCATAAATACTGTAATTTAATAGAGAAAGAGTAAAATAGTCACTCCTAAGGTATGAAATGTGGCAAAAGCATTCCACCTCTAGAGGTGCGACTATATTCAATTTTTTTGAATGGGAAAAAAGTGACTCGTTTCAATAAATTTCGGGGCCCCACCCGTGGCTGAGAGGTTCTGCTCTGAAAACTGGAAGGCGGGAGGTGCCAGGTTCAAACCCCGGTCCGCCTATCGACCAAGCCGTTCGGGAGTTTTCCATGGTTTTCTTCGAAACCTCGCGTAAATACGGGCTAGGATTCCATGGAAAGTCCTCCACGAAGGGCATTTCCGATGGAGGCCTAGGACTCAATCGGTCTCAATCCACAAACAAACAAACACGAATTTTGGGAAAGGTCGGCGCTAATTTTATTTAAGGCCTTAATTCTCCGATTCTTATTCTTTATAAGAATCGTAGGATTGAATGTTTACTCTGTTGGGATTTCTATGCTTTGGTTACTATCCCATACCTTAAGGCTGTTCTTCGAAGAGAAAAAAAAAACAACTGTTTTTAGCCTTGGTACACAAATCGAAATAAACTAATAGCACCACGGTCTCCAAAAAATTCCATAGCGTTCTTCATAAGTTGCTTTACACACTGCAATAAGCCAAAAAGCTGTGGCCTTTAGTGACATTTTCAGAAAAAATTCTTAAACATGGATCGGGGCTGCAGGATTTTTCGAAGAGTGACACGTTTTGTTGAAAATTTCCGATTTTTAAGAACTTTTTCTAAAAGTTTTGAAGCTGATACAGGTTTATCGTTCATTTCGGTATGTAGTACAGCTCGTAAAGAGACAGTTTCAAAAATTTGAAGGGCCTGACATAATTAGTTTATTTGTACTTATGTACCGAAATCACACGATTTTTTTTCGAACTACACCGTTAAGTCCGACTATCCACTCTTTTCGATTTAGAGTGCAAATAATTTGGGGAACTTTTGATTTCTCGTAGGATCACCAACATTTATCACATTTTTTTATGGGGACTGCTGGAGATTTATAATACAAAAAGATACCAAGAAATATAATCTTTCACGAGTTATATTTTAGCAGTGACTCGTAGCCCCTAAGTATCGGATGTAGTTCGGGAAACGGAGTGCATGCTTATAGGTGTTCGAATCTAAAACCAACCGGGGGACCGTTACAGTCAAGAAGGCCGCATTACATACACACGCACGCGTGTACAGGAGTGATCACGAGTGACTTGGGGGGGAAACAAAAGAATTAAGTTACGCCACTCGTCACCCAAAACTCGTTTTTCCTTTCTGTGCTACATTCCGCGTGTCAGCAGCGCTGAGACGAAATAAATTGTGAATTTAATATTCAACTTTTCAAGGCTCTCACTACAGTCGCATGCGTGGAAGAACAAAAGATGGCGTCGCAACTCTCTATACATATATATTTTCCGACCTTGTTTGTCTTTCCCTTCTTATACATATACATATATATATTCCAGCTCCTTTTGGCGGTTTTTGCTTTCGGCGGCATTATTATGTTCCTTGTTTTAACAGCAGCGTATGAGAAACTTCGGGGGGGGGGGCATAATATCGGGAGTGATGACGTGGCCCAGGGCTCTTTCGCAGGTACGTTCTATGGGGAAAATCTGTGGGTGGGAAGGAACACGTACACCAGAGATCTGAAATGGACCTACCTACCTCTTGGCTGTCCAACGATACAGACGAGGAATGTTTATGAAATGAGTATAAGAGTTTTTGAAAATGGGGGGCAAAAAAAAAAGAAAAAGAATAATCATGCGACGAATTTCGCATAAAAAGTGACGTTTAGGGTGGAAGTAATATGTGTTTTATTACGCATCTGTCACTCAAGGCTGTTTCTAAATGAAGATAGTATAAAAACGGAGAGAAAAATGGAAATTTAATAACGTACGTGGTTACCTATTTATTTTTCTTTCTTTGAAAAGAGTATATGCATATTGGAATTTGGAAAGAGTATTCTGTTAAGACATCGGGAACCCGGACGTAAAATTAAATATGCATTATGCTAGTTTGAGTACTGGATATCCGAAAATGTTTCAGAAGCACAAAAAAGATTTTCAGTACAAATATGAGGTACAGGGTATTTCAGTGTAATTAGCAGGTTGGAAAGGAGAGATAGCTGAGAAAACACATCACTTTAGCTTTGTGTGCAACTGGATAGTGATAATTGACGTGTCTAAGAGTACTGAAGCTTCCCCAGGGGGCGTGTCCATCTACTACACTGTCTACCAATAAGTATTTGGACACCTGTGATAGAAAAGAAAAACTATATTCAAAATCAACAGTTGGTAGAGCCACTGTTGACTGAGTAAACCCTCCGGGGCATACTTTCCACTAGTCTTTGTATTACAGCGAGTGGTATTGTCTTCCACTCGGCTTGGAGTAGACATAGAAGTTCCTTCACCGATTTTGGACGGGTAGTGCACCCCTTAATTCGGCGATCCAACTGGTCCCAGAGGTTCTCGATAGGGTTCAGGTCTGGGCTCTGGGCAGGCCGGTTCATTCGATGAACTCCATTGGCACCATACCAAGCCTTGGTTAACCTCGAAACATGACAACTGGCATTGTCGTCCTGTAAGTAACAGGGGTCCAACCCGTAAAACTGCCACAACGTAGGAAGCAGATTGTCATCCAAAATAGTGCAGTAGGCATCGGCGTTGAGCTTACCATGAATGGGGACCAAGGGTCCCACAGTCCATACCAGGAGAAACACCCCAGACCATAATTCCACCTCCGCCGAACTTGACTGTTGGCACAATGCATTCTGGCAGGAGACGTTCTCCAGGCAGACGCCAGACCCAGCCATCCGCACGATTAAGGGTGAACCTTGATTCGTCGCTGCAAAGAACCCATTTCCACTGATCTACGATCCAATTTCGATATGCTTTGCACCACATTAACCGAGCAGCGCGGTTGGACTTAGGTAGAGGTACCACCTTGTGATCAAAGGCTTATGGGCAGCAGCACGACCCTGAAAACCAAGCAAATGTGCTTCCTTACGGATGGTATTCATTGAAACAATACTCTCGGATGCCTGTTGAAACTCCTCGCGGATGAGGGCCATCGGTTGGGTGCGGTTCTTCCGAATTTCTCTGGACAGCACTCGTCGGTCTCCATCTCCCAGTTTCGTTGGTCTGCCGACTCGGGGGCACATTCCGACAATCACTGCTCACCTTCCACTTCTTTATCACATAGGCCACTGTCGATTTTGGGTACTTCAGATCGCTAGATATGTCCCTTAAGGATCGGCCACATTTGTGATACCCGATCATTATACCTTTCTCGAAATCAGAGAGCTCTGAACTGCGTGGCATCTTGCATGGGACTCATGCCGATGCTGTTTCCTACACGATATATACCGGCGGAGGCCGTGACGTACCACAGGACCGCAGATATCGTCATATGCATAGGTGTCCAAAGACTTATTAGTAGACAGTGTATTTTTGAAGTACAAAAGCTAATGTTTGAGATCTTTCTATGAAATGAGCTTTGCCATAGCCTTTCTCCCAGGTACGTCAACATTTACCTTTCATAAAAAAATTCAGTCCATCTTAACAGTAACTACCAGTAACTAACCGTCTTACCAGCACTTTCAAAATGACTGCTGGTTAGCAATTATTTTATACTGGTTCATTGCATACCATAATAATTGACCCCGCGAACCCTAGAATTAAGGAGCCTAAATCTTTAATTTAAATTTCCGTTATTTCTTCTTAAAGCGAAAGGGCCCTTAATAAAGCTTATTTTTTTTATTATTTTTAAAGCTCACCTTCAAAAAAAGTATGATTATTCTCAGATGAAGCAATTAGAAAAAAGAATTGTAAAAGCAGGTTAAAAATAGTATTTTAATAAAAAAAAATGAAATGAGTGTTTGAAATTTCAGTCATTATTCTTGTAAGTTACTACCTGCAGTTAATTGCGACCGAAACTTAGCAGCGTCACCTTACGTTCTAAAACATCCAGTTTCATATGCTGGTAAGATCGAACATATACACTTTTATTATGTTTGTTCCCCCCCTTTTTCAAACTAGTGATGTATGCATGTTTACCTAAACAACACACTTTTTCAGGCGGGTCTGTGGCAAAGAAAAGGAAAATCTTCAAAACATAGTTGCTCAAAAGAAAATGCAATATTGAGAAATATTTTTGACGAAAAATTCGTTTCGGGACATAACTCCCGGGCAGAAACAAAATGGTAGGTGGTAAGGATTTCCGTTTGTCATTCAGGACGTGACATTATTGACCACTGTTTTTATATCGCTTCACATATCAGGTTACGCAAAAGCTCTTTTTGTACGTTTCTTTCTTTCTTTTCCTTTTTTTATTTTAGTCGATAACTCCTTAACAGTTCTGAAAAAATTTATACCAAAAACCGACTTGTAAACAATATGTTCGAAGCAAAAATATGGATGCGTTTGATTCCTTTGAATTTTGATATCTCTATTTTCTAAAACTTTCGAGAACTTTTCGGTTCAGAATATAAAATCTAATATCAAAAGACAGATCCTATCCTCAAGAAAATAAAACTTTGTAAGGAAATCGAAGAAGTTCCTTCTTTTTTTCGGGAAGGAAGAGATTTTTTCCAATTTCTACATTAAGAAAATTAAAGTGGAATTTCCCAATAAACATTACAATAATTTAGTGCCATTTTTGTCCACTTGAATTTGCGGGATGGAAAATCTTGAGGTTTAAAAATTAAATACATGATTTCTCTACTTTTGTATCGATGAAATGAAGATTAAAAAAAAAAACAAAGCAACGAATAATATTTTTGTTAGGGATGGACACTAGATGAAAACTAGGTCTGTCTCGTCTCGCAAAATATCTAATGTAGTGGATGGACACTAGACGAAAACTAGGTCAGTCTCGTCTCGCAAAATATCTAATGTAGTAATGTTAAAAGTGTCCGTCTCTTCTCGCAAAATATCTATGTAGTAATGTTAAAAGTGTGTCTCGTCTCTCAAAATATCTATGTAGTAATGTTAAAAGTGTGTCTCGTCTCTCAAAATATCTATGTAGTAATGTTAAAAGTGTGTCTCGTCTCTCAAAATATCTATGTAGTAATGTTAAAAGTGTCCGTCTCTTCTCGAAAAATAGCTATGTAGTAAAGTTAAAAGTGTCGGTCTCTTCTCGCATAAAAGCTGTCAATGTTTGTAACGTCACGCCTTGCCCCCATCTCTAACATCTGCAAACAGGAATTATATTGAAAAAAACCAAGCAAATGAAGCACATTTAAAACCGTGCATTGCCATACATAGACGAATATTTAAAACATTATTTTACACGCATACGCCATTTTTCATTTAGTAATTTTTTTTTTAAATATAGCTAAATGCTAATTTGTTTTGTCATGATTACCAGCAATTTGATGTGCACGAGTACTAATCAGGTGAACATTCATAGTAAGCGGCTAATCCGAACACCATCTACAAATACATCTACGCATAAGATAGAACTATTTATTTATTCAAAGACTGACAAGAACAAAATTTACGCGAAAATTTTGGCAAAATGGCGAAAGAACATAGAAGAATTTAGTGAAGATGACTAGTGACAATGCAGTTTTTCTAGCTCCTCCTTTTTCTCTAATGCTTATAAGCTGAAGGAAAGCGTGCATCATATTGCAAACTTTACATACAATACACTATTGTTTGAAAATAAAAGTAATTAAAATATCAAATACGAACTTTTGCTTTATATGTGCATACTGTACCTGGGGTCCTCTTTACTATCACAAGCATTTTAAACCATTTATAATAGATGTTGAGCTTTCGCAGCATAAAGCAGTTTTAAAGTTTCCAAAATGGAATTTTAAAATGACGTACATATTTATACTTCAGCAAGAATACATATTAAAAAATTTTTCATCAATATTTGTATCATTAGCTCATCTGGACGCTAAGTCAGGGATGGCTATTACATGGGACGCTTAGTTTCGTAGAAAATTTTCCTGTACCGACAAAAAATTTGTAATTTTCTTTTCTTCTTTAAAACATTTGGACGCTAAGCACTAGTACTCGAAAATTCCATTCCAGTTAATTGTAGTTTTTGTATTTTGATCAAATCGTATACCACCCAAAAAACATATCTCTAAGTTGATTTAGTGGTGGATAATTATATAATAGATGTTGCAGGGGAAATTCAGTTTTTTTTAAAATTACTATTTCAGTATATATGAATTTCTAATCTAGATAATCGAGATATTTACCCCCCCTTTTTTTTCAGGGACCCCGGGCTGTTTCCCCCTTGTACGAGTGACCGGGCTCAGACTGTACCAATAACAGCAACAGCAATAGAGGTTAAAAAATCCACATTGTGTTGCTCTGTATTGCACTGAAGACCACAACCATGGCCGAGGGGATAAGGCATTGAACATGGTAGATAACTTAAGTAGGTAGGTCCTGAGTTCTGGTCTACCACGTGGACATCGATCTGACGGGCTGGAATTTTGGACAGTTTTCTCCAGACGTAACGCGGGTTAGAACCGCTTAAAAAGTCCTTCTCCCAAGGCATATTTTAGGCAGATACCCCTTTATGTAGGTTTGCCGTAACACAACCCAATACAACGTATTGTGCTGAAAATTACGACTCGTCAAAATACGCAATACTAATGAAAACTGAAAAATTTAATTATTTTTCAATACTTGATAAGGCCATGAGCTGCTTTCGAACAAAGAGAACTATTTTTCTATGATTAATAAACCTGAATAAAAAGAGTATCCAAATGCTTGTTTGTAAAATCATCTTTACAAGAAACAGTCCAATTTTTATATTTATAAAAGAGTTTTCGACTTACTTAAGAAACTTGCTGAACAAGGGTGTGTCTATTTCAGCGAAAGAAATTACCATAGACTACAAGTCAATGGCAGTAAATTATAGGCTTTTATAATTCCCCCTACATGTTATCACACGAACTGATCATTAATTTTTCCAATTCTTCTTTGAATTTTGCAAAACTTCAATCGAAAGTACAAAGCCTTGTATGGGAATTAAAAATAATTTAACAAAATGAAAAATGTGCAATATGAGGCACAATTTTTTTTGTGTAAGTACATAGAGTTAAATGCTTTGAATTAACTTAAAATATTTCTCATCAACAGCATCTTTTCCTTTCCCAGTTCTTTCTCCTACAAGTTGGGTTTTTGCATGAGGTTAGTACCCTCATATTGTAAATATGCACATACTGCTGAATTTCGATGGAAAATACAGGGTGATTATAATTAAAGTTCCACTTTAAAACGATCAGAAAAGGAAAACGACTGGACCTAATATTATCAAACTTGGGAATTGTGTAAAGGTAGTCAGGGGATTTATTATCGGCGGAAAAAAAGCTCAAAAATTCAACACCAGGGTCAAGGACGTATTGAAGGGGTGTTCAGGGGTACGACCCCCCCATGAAGAACAGTTTGGAGAGGGTTTAAAAATTTCGGAGGGAGTCCTAACGATAACAAAGGCAGTATTTTCCTCAAAAGGACACTATATCAGGGGCGTAGCCAGAAATTTTTAAGGGGGGAGGGTTTATGACTACTACAACGCATATATATATATATGTACACGTGAGTATGATAATGTAGTGAAGAATATACATTTTGTATGGCAAAAAATTTCTCATGGGGGGGTTATGATCCCCTAACGCCCCCCTTGGCTACGCCCCTGCACTATATCATTATCATTTTAGTAACAAAAATCAAACGTTAACTTTCATGGGGGAAGAGGTTCGGACCCCTCGACTCAGCCTAAATACGTCCTTGGCCCCGGTGTTGAATTTTTTAACTTTTTTTTTCGACGATAATAAATCCCCTGACCACCTTTACACAATAACCAAGTTTGATAACACTAAGTACAGTAGTTTTCAGTTTTTTGCTCGTTTTAAAGGGGAACTTTAATTATAATCACCCTGTATTTATAATACAAGAAATAATGTAATTATCTATCTTAGTCATGTAAATTCTAATTAGCAACAAATAGTGGAAAGCTACGAAATAAGCGAGGAAGAATCTCCCTTAGGGATGGAAGCGAGACGACTTTTTTGCGAGACGAGACAGAGATTTACAGATTTTTTTGCGAGACGAGAAAGCTTTTAGGCTATTTTGCGAGACGCGAGACGCTTATTTTTCGTCTCGCGTCCATGCCTAATCTCCCTTGTGAAAGTTAAAAACTGACTACAAATTTGTGACGTGACAATAAAATTTTAAAAACCCCGAAGAAATGGCTAAATTTTTACGAGTACATACACAAAGCTTATCTAAATTTTCGTGACAACTATGAATTAAAAAGCCTGTAAAACAGGAAGAAAATGTTGTCTCTGTACCGAAAGGGTTCAATTAACTTTATGAATCCTTTATAGAAAAATGACTACCATAAAATTACGGCACAATTTTGTCAGTATACTGGTAGCTAAAGAGTTAAATAAATTATTTTTGCGAACGTAAGAATTTTCTTCCGAGTTTACAAAGGAACACTATTTTTTTTTTTTTCTTTCCCCTTCCCTACTGCCAATCTGTTTTAAAAATAGTGAAATAGAAAACTTCCGTATAATGAGAAATTTTCCCAACTTTATTTAAATTTTTCGAGTTTAAGCTCAAGCCGTCGCACTAAATCCTTATTTATTTTTTTATTTATTTTTTTTATCCAAAAATAATTGCATTTTCTCCTCGAATTCGTCGCTCGTAATGGAATCTGCTTATTGGGGGGGAAAAACTCCAACAAAGCTTATTAGAATCTCCCCGAAATTCTTGCAAAATTTTGCTAAGGCATAGCAAATAATGACAACCGGAAGAATAAAGCTTAAAAATAAAATAAATAAGTTAAAAAAAGAAAAAGTAGTAGTAGTAGAGAGAGAGAGAGAGAGAGAACGCTGACGATATATATATTCAACTAAGACTTGTTTACGCGAAAATGCAGTTTTCCTTTGATTTTGCTCGACATTCTTTCCCCTGCACCTAACAATCGCGAGGGGTGGGGGGGTGGAAAACGCTCTCACAAGCGGACCGGGGATATAGGCAGGAATTATTAAAAACTCGGGCCGTGTTGAAGAGAAAGGCAAAAGGGAAAAATATATGTATATAAAACGAGTAAATAAATAAAAAAGGGGATAAGAAGAAAACGGCGCAAGACAAGATCTCATTTTGGCAGCAATTTGCAAAAACCGGGTTTTTTTTTTCCCCCTTCCTTTTCTTTTCTTTATTTATTTTTTTTCTTGCGCCCGGATCAAATAATAAGTGCACAAGGCACTGTTGTTCCAGTTAAAAAAAATAAAAAAAATCAAATATATGTACATAAAAAAAATTGTTTTGTAAGAGAAAAATAAATAAATAAACAAGTATATGAACCAATGCCGGAACACGGGAAAATCCTTTTTTTTTTCTTCTGCGTTAATCTCAAAGCAAGGTTTGAAAAGTGGGGGTGGGGGATGGATATTGCTAGACTATACAGTCAAACCTTATACAAAAAAAAAGTGTATTCGGTGGTGTGGGGGGGGGTCGAGAAATTCTGCTAAGCATTTTATTTGTTTGTTTTTTTTATTATTCGCGCGCGCGCAAATTTAAACAAACAGCGAATTTCCTGCGAAAATTTTGAAGTTAAATGTAAAGCGACAGATTCCTTGTTATAGAAAGAGATTGGAGGTAGGTTTTGGGGGGGGGGTGGAAATTTTCTATAAGATTATTGAAAGTTGTATGTGCGTGCATAGTTCATGTGTGATGGTGTATTTTCGTGCCGGCGAGAAGAGGGCGGGGCCTATCAACTGCGGGGGAGGGTGCTGGCATTAGAATTGCAAAAAAGGGGATCTTGACATTGATTTAATAGAGGGGTGGGGGGGGTGGAAATGAAAGAAGCGCGATGTTCGAAATTATTTTTGTCTCTTCTAGGAAACTTCCCTCCACCTCTTTTTTTTTCGAAATTTTCCAGAGATGACTAATTTGAAAAGTTGGCGCTCAGTTTTAATGTGTCATACCTTTTGATATGAAGATTCGAAAATGATGGACGTGTCTGTATGAGAGTTATGATATTACGCCATTTTTTTTTATGAATAATGTCAGCTGAGGCAATATGCATTATTTAAGCTGTAATGTGCGAAATTTTGATGGACCTCTTGATACGGAAGAATAATTTTTCGTTTAATAACTCAAAACCATTATCTCGAATCCACACCATTTTAAAAGTGCTTTCCCCCTAGTGAGAATTTATTGTACTTCGGTATCATCCATTGTATCCTCTCATTTTTAGTCTTATGAATCATACTTAGTCATCGAGAAATTTCCAGGTAATAAATGTACACATTATTTCGTTTCGTTAAGCCAAACTATATTTCATGAATATTGAATATTAGTCTTTATGAGATAGGTTATACTGGTCTTTAAAATTTTAATAAAATATGCAAATGAATGAAAGATGTTTTATTTTTTCGAAACATCATTTCAAATAATCAACACAATTTAGTTGATTTTTAACGGAAACTAATCATTCCAAAGGAAGTTTGCACCGACATTATCTTAACGTGTATTGAACTTCAAAATTGTGAAAATACGCATTAACTGTCCTATCGGGTCGAGAGAAATACCATTGGCGATGCCTATGGAAACAGCTTATTTCACGTCATGTGAAATTCATTTGTGATTGATCGCGTTCTTATGATGTTATACTCGCGTATAAAAGTAACGCGACTTATGATGCCCTTGCAAGTAAAAAACACCAGATACCTGAGATGCGTCAAAAAATTGTGAAAACTTTAGAAATTCATTAAAAAAAGAACAAAGCACGGTACAAAATTGCAGTTTGCATGGAAAGGATAAGAGAGCTTTCGAATTTTTTAATATTGGAAACGTGCTTCACATTGTGCAAATTAGCGCCATCTATCGGTAACATGTGAAAGTACAACCTTTCTTGTTATTAAAATAATCCAATAAACCTCTATTCCTATTTGCGCAAACCGCGAATTTCTATCATCATTTGTTCTTTTTAAATGAATTTTAAAAGTTTTAACGGCCTTTTTTCCCCTCCCTGTAGTTCTTTTCTTAGAAAAATTAAATAATTCAGATATTAATTATTTTAAACTTTAAAGCTATGAGACTGAGGGGAGACTCACTGTCTATCAATATACTCTTCTAAATTTCAATTCATTAAAATACTCGTCTAATGTCCATTTGGCAAACTATTCTTAAGGATTGCTATAGTCGGTCATGTGATGTTGGAGATGGAAATGCTCCGATTGGTCAAAATTCCCACAACTATAAACTTTTTATTTGAGATAAGAATATGTTCTAGGTATTTGTTGCGGAGGTTAGCAGCGACAAATCCCTTCTAAAAGTCGGCCGATTTTGAAAGTTTTTCAACTGAGGCTTGTGTGATACCCATATTAGGAAGAATCTATGATTCAGTGCCAGTTGAATCAATCGGAATTTTACCAACTATTCCTGGACCACATCAGATTATTCAATCTTTTTGAAACGTGAAAGTTGAACTAGATGCCACTTACCCAGTATTCCACGAAAGTTTCATAGTATTGTTGGTGAGTGTAAAATTTTTACAAATCTTTGCGGTAACGCATTTAATAAAGCAATTTTTAACTGGTCACTGTAACTTTCAATTTCAATTACTTTTATTCTTTTGTCTAATTGTTTCAGAAAATATATAGCTAAAGTCATAATCTCTCCAGAAAACATCATTCAACATTTAGACAAAATATTCTAAGGAAAACAATTGTTTTCAGGCACAGAGAAGTTCCCCCCCACGCACGACCACGATGATAATTCTGGTCCTGGATAATGGGCATATGTATTTTAAAGGGGGGGGGGCTTTTTGAAGGCTTACTGCTTCATTGCCTCAAAACTTTCCGTTATATCATCGCCCCCCCCCCCACACACACTTTTATACTGTCTACGCCACTGATTTATTCTGTTAAACTATTGGGGTGTCCTTGGAGTGTATTACCTCACAACTCTCTCAAGGCACTTTTCAGTTCTTTTACGGTTTAGGAAGTTGAGAAACATTTCATCCGCCATGAGCATTTGAAATATGCTCTGGAGCAGGGGTTTCCAGTTTACAAGTGAGGATAGCGGCTGAATACACCTCTCTACTGGTGAACCGTACTCAAGACTTTTGGGGATTGAGGAGGTTAACATGCTTGATCATAATTAACCAACTAAAAAAAAGGTTCGAATTCGATTCAAATAAGAAATGGGCGATTTACGTTACGTCCTATGAGGAAGACGAATTAGCAACCAAGCCCAAGCCGAAATCGAACCGGAGCCCATACTCATAGGGCCGTATTCACCAAACTTTAAACCCTGGAGTTAACCCAGCAAAGCGAGCTACTTCAAGGGTTAGTGAGAAAATGGTATTCACAACTCCAAAATCATGGGTTACCCCAAGAATTGACCCTGATTCCAGGTGCAGATTCTAACCCCGCAATATCGGAGAGTTGACTCCGGTTTATAAATGGCGGATACGAGGGTTGTTTTTATAGGTTTGGAAAATCCCCAAAATTTGCTAATACTTGAATATTCTGTGCTTTAGCAGACAGAAACTGCTGTGGAAACCACCCATCAAGCTATAAAAGTAGCCAAAAGTGATAAAAAATCATTGTACAGTGTTTTCAAAAACTCTGGAGAATGACTGTGCTTTTTTTGCCGTAGAGACTGCAGGCGCCATCTGTCGGACTTATCTTGGTTTGCTTTTCCATTCCCTCTTTTTTCTGATTTGAACGCTTTTTTTTTCTTAATTATTTTTTATGTTGAAAATAAGTAAATAAATTCTGATCTTTCCTATTTATCTTCTTGTCTCTATTATTCCACAGATGAGGGGCGATTTGGCCAGAGCACTGTGGATCTACTTCGCCCTCGCTTTTTTTTTTTTTTTTTTTTTTTTTTTTTGTAACAAGAGGCGGGATAAAAATATTTACATTGAAGAGATTAATCATTTAGGTGTAAAGGATGAAAAAAAAAAGTGTTGTTGAGGAGTTAAACATTTTTGTCTGATTGTAGTGTACTGTACTTGGGAATAGCGAATTAACAATTTTTCAGACAAATGTGAGAAAAAAACAATATGCTTCAGCATCATTGAATTTTTTAAAGACATACATATTCTATGTATAATATATAAAGTACCTCAAAAAGAAAAACATCAAAACTGCATAAATTAATTTTTGTGTGTTAAAAAATATGAAAATTCCTAAATTTGAAAAAAGTATAACAGACATGAAATTTTATTTATAAAAAATATTGGATGTAATTTTGTATTAAATGTTTAAATCAGTGTATATATTTTTTTTATAATAAAGTTAAATTAATTTTCACATTTTAATGAGCAGTTTGCATAAAAAAAAAATTAAATATCATGAAGGAAGTGTGTGTGATGGGAGCTGGGTTCGATCTCGGGAACATTAAATCTAGTTCATTCCTTCATGGAATCATTACTCTGACCAATCACAGGCGAGCTTTCAAAGCTGGGTGAGACAACTCCAGAGTTAGGTAACCCTGGGTTGAAATAAGTTGGTGAATACAGTTTCCGAGTTGACTCCGAGACAAACCGGCAATGCAGGTTTCCCAACTCTCTGATCATGACGGGCTACTCACAGTTTGGTGAATACGGCCCATAGAAAGTGGTGTGCTAACCACCGTACAATTTGGGCTACAAAATGACTTTTAAATTAAATAAAACTTTTAAAATTACAGAAAGGAGGAGGAAAACTTACGTAAAAGCACAGAAAATGTTCAGCGAGAATTTGGATCTGTTTGTTGCAAACTCTAAAGAAGGGATGTCCGCCTCCAGCTATGCTGTTCAGAGGCTCAGAAAAAAAAAAGAGTAAAAAAGAATCTAAGAAGCGGTTTCTATTCTTTGGTTAAGCAAGTCAATGGACTTGAAAAGCGATGGAGAAAGGCAAGGAGAACGGTGAAATAGAAACCACGTGGACGCTCTAATTTTCATAGAAACATAGGAAAATTAAATTTGTTCGTGAATGAGCTGCATTTGAAGCTACAAATTCATTTTATAGAAGGCTTCGCGGGCGCGCAAAGAAGGTCAACGAGGACCGCCAGTTGGAAATTCCTGCTCTAGAGGATTTGAAACTGGCGAGAAAGAAGGCTATTCCATAGGTTCAATATTTTCATTTTATACAGTGTTTGATACTTCAGTGCGTGCGCAATGTCATCCATGGACAGAAAGTCTGGGCATAAGGCGTTCCTAAAAAGCCAAATGTGAGCAACGATAATCTCTTTGTCAAATAATAAGGCAATACCGATATGCTGCTGTAAAAGCATCTCCCTCAGACACGTGCATGCAAATTCTGCCATTATGTATAATGCTTGCTCACAACTTAATTCCTGGTCAATACTGACCCCATTCCTGAATATTCTGTAAAGTGTAATGTATTCTCTCGTTCTCCAGAATAACTGGTGGCCAGAATCACTCACTACATTGAAGGGAGATTGGCCAGAGAACACCACTCTTGACCACTGTTACTGACGCCAACAAATATTTATACCAATGTCATCTTTCTTGACGAATCTGAGGTTGAAGCGGGGAGCAATCAACAAGCTTGCATGTACACAAACCAGCTAAATTTCATGTTTCTGGCAGATGCATGTGCAAGAACCGGTAATAGAAACAAGAACTGAAGCTGCCTAGCTTGTAGTGAGATTTTTCTTCTGTCTAACCACGAGGGATACATCGAGCCTCTTGAAATGCGGTTTTACTTCCATGATCTCCGGCATGCTTTCGCATAACATTTCCACTTTCAAATACCCTTTTTAATTGCAAGATAACATTTTTTGACACTCTTATTTTTACGGCTACTAGTGGTGTATCCTGGGCTAGCTAAACTAGCTGCGAAGTCCTACGAATATCGCTATCAACTTTCATAAAATAATTAGCCTAACATTCTGAAATCGACAAATTTCAATCATCTATTTTTCCAATAAGAGGAAACAATATAAATGAAGATAAATCAGTGAAAAATTAACTTCTGTTTCGATGGGCTTCATACGTTAACAGTAGTGAGATAGATCATCTATAGAACACAGCATGCATCATTGATGGCCGCGACCATGACACTCCGATTTGCTTCTAGTTATCCAACTGCTCGTCTGCGATCATATGTGCGGCGATGTCTTGCATATACTTTACTCTTAACTGCTGCCGTGTACTACGCGGAATTTCACAGAAATAAGTTCAACAACATATAGAGCTACTTTCGCCAAACACCTAATCGCATGGCCTTTAGTGTACTGCCCTTTATGCAGATTTCTTACAGTCAGATCAGGTCCTGCTTTACTTCGTTATTAAACCCCGAATAATAAAACTACAATAGATTCCCTCTTAACCAGTCTATGGGGTAATATGGGATGGGAGATATGTAAATGGGACTGGGGGTGAGCCGGTTAAGCGAAAATCCGGTTAAAGCGGAGAATGGAAAAAAATTAAAATGATGGAAGTGCATTATAAGAAATGCTCTAATTTATTACAAAAGTTTTATACACTATTAAGTGGAAAGTTTTAGAATCATCAGTCTTTTTTTTTTTTTTTTTTCCTGCTGAAGACAAAGTTCGAGAATTTACTTCACAATTTCGCCATTTTCTTTCTAAAGCATCACACCGATGGAGAATATGATGCTTGTTCTACATAGCACAGCATAAAGCCTTTTTCCAGTAATTTTGCTCCATCTGTATGATTTGTGATGGAGGTCATTAACGCAGTCATTGTCGGAAATTTTCAATTTTTTGAAACTTTTTTAAAAAAATCAAATACGGCCCGTTTAAGCGGAGATCCGGTTAAACGGAGGCCGGTTAAGAAGAAGTCTACTGTATATAGCAAGAATTTCGTCCGAAATCGGGAAATTGAGGGGTGGGGGCTGTATTGTGAATTTCTGCTAGCAAGTATGGATGATATACTTGTATATTGTTGTGTTGCTGAATGGTAACTCCCATGTCTCAGGCAGTCAATCTCCTGTTTTGATCAGAGTCTGACTAAGGCAGGGGCAGGTGGGTCCAGGGTCCCCAATTATAAGGGGTCCGGCCCAAATCAAGAAATGACGCTTCTTAGTCTATTGCAAAAATGTGTAAACGTTTTCAAGGAAATTTACCTACTAAAAATGCAGCAATTTTCTAAAAAAGCTGTTGTGATACGCTAAGACATTCTTCCTTTTCTTCTTTTAAGAACATCATTTGAGTTATTTAGGAATTATAGGGTAATGCAAAGAGAAGTGCTATGCAAAACTTCTGCATGCTGCCCATCTTTGCCGGAAATCATGACTTAATAAAAAACAATCTGAGCACATCGTTTTCAAATCGCAGTCGGAGTTATTTTCATGGCAGGCGTTTAAATTGCATTAGAAACTCCAAGAGCCATCAAAACTACGTACGCTTTCCGGATTCTGGTTGGACGGGAATACGCGCAAGGAGTAGGGGAAAATTCAAATAGCTATTCGTCATGGCATTATGAAGAAACGATATTAATTGGGTATAATTAAAGCATAAAAATGATACCTTTGTGTGTTACTTGTGGATTCATTTGCATAAATCGGAATAAAGGGACCCTCCCCCCCCCAAAAAAAAAAAAAAAAAAAATGTGCGTCTCTGGCTTCAGGCTGGCTTAGTCGGGCTCCGGTTTTGACACATTTTAAAGATTATTTGTGTGACAAGATTATTTTTTAACGCTGGGTCAAGGAGCGAAACGGGGGGCGACGGAGTAAAATGGGGGTCCTGTTTAGATTCAGGTCATTTTACTCAAGAGTCAGCCGGAATGGTATCAGTTACAGAAAAAAAAAGGTTTTGTTTTCTTTTCTTTTCAAGCAAAATACAGAACTTTAAACTACAATAAAACGTGCAATGGCCCCATTGGTTTAAAATGAAAGCGGCTTGTTAAAGTAATTTTAAATGGGAGAAGATAACATGGACGCATTACGGAGTGTGTCGTGTGGTGATGAATCTTCTTTTTTTTTTTTTTCTACTGGCCGGCCTCTGCCTTGAAGGCTTTGGCCACTACTAAAGGCCACTGTCCACATAGAGCGGTTCCCGCCGTACAATGTATTTGAATGGGTATATTCGGACACGCTTTACTCCTAGCGACAGTGGACTGTCCTCCACCAAACAATAGATGGGGAAGGTGTGAAATCGCAATATTTTTTTACGGTCCCAATTACCTTTTGTCGGCTTAATACCGGAGTATCTCCCTTTCTCAGCGGTGGGAAAAATTTATTGCTTACAAGTGAGAATTGGCCGTTAAAGTGGCCCCCTTACTAGTAGCGCTTAGCGGGAACCGCTTGATGTGGACAGTGGCCTTAAGGCCGGATTTGTTGGTTTCTTTATTAGGGGGGCACCTCCCAGACAGCACATAAGCTTAAATCAAGCTTGACATTTCATTGAATTTGACGTATTAACACAAGCTTTACAGTTCAATTCATTTTAAGCTTGCAGCAAGCTTGGAGAAGTCATTTGAACTGTCAAGCTTGAATACAACTTGATGACTGCTTGATTTGGAAAGCCACATCCACATAAGAAATAATTTATCATCGGTCATAAATATACTTGACCATAGAATAAAAAAACAAAAACAGATTCTATATTTACAAATATGGAAATTCTTCAAAATAAAATACAATTATACTACAAAATGGATTTCAAAATCAGTCGTTTGTCAAGATTTTGGCCTGTATTGCCCAACATGAGTGTCGCGATATTGAAAGTTTTAAAACGCGTGCTGTTGTACATAACATTATTTAATTTTGATTCATCCCATAGAAAAATAAAAGAAACAGATCGGCATCAGCCACGCACTGATCGATCACGCCAGAAAAAGACGCGACAACCATAACGTCACTTCAAACTTTAGTCATACCAGCGCGAGGCAGATTGGAGGAATGGTTAGGACGCTGGCTTTCCAACCCTTAGGTCCCGAGTTCGATCCCAGCCGCGGACGCTTGATGGTAACAGATTAAATTAACTTGAAATTTCAGCGTAGAGGGGAAAATGCGTGGAAAAATAAAACGTGTGGGGCGAGTTCGCCGACGGGCGCCCCGTGTATTTAACAAATTTTTTTTTTTAGGAAAACTTTTTAAGCTTGAAATTAAGCTTGCTATGTTAAGCTTGATATGTCAAGCTTAATGCAAGCTGGGCAAATGTAAACTTGAGCACTTGATTCAAGCTTGCATTAAGTTCACACGCTTGAAATTTTCAAGCTTATTGACTTGATAAATCAAGCTTGCTGCAAGTTTGCTGTGCTGTCTGGGCTAGTAGGTGGACCAACGGTGCCCCTATGAAGGGACGGAGAATGACAACCACGCCCATTCGGGGATCGAACCCCGACTGCCGGGAGTTGAACCCGAGGTACGGTGCATGGTGATGAATGTAGCTTCTTTTAAAATCCACGGTCAAGCAATTTGCGCGGCAGACTTCATTGACTTGAACGAAGGAAACTATTAAAATCCCTAAACCAAAAGCACACACACTAAGAGAGAGAGAAAAATATATTTTCAATTTATTTTCCATATTTCTAAGTTTCTCTTCCCTCCCTCTCTTTTTCATAACTCTGCCAACTTTTACTTATATATATATAACTTAGAAAAAATGTACAGCAGATATATATACGAAATGGCATAAGATAACAAGGACTTCGAGCAAAAACAATAAAAAATGCCAAAAATTGAAGGGACGGAGCAGAGAAGGACAAAGAAAATAGAAAAGGAAAAAAAAAAAAAAAAAATCAGGGTACAGAACGAATGGGATAGAACGTTTTTAATGTGAAAGGGTTGTCGGAGAGACGGGGGGGGGGGGAGGGAACGAATGACAGTCCGAAGCGAAAGGCGGGAAAAAAGGAATTGCCAATAAATGTGGACAGAAGAACGTCCGAAAAAAAAAGTGGGTGGGTGGGGTGGGGGTCAAAGTCTAATGGCCACAGTTTCGTTCCAAGTCATTCAGCTGCGGTGCTTTTGATGTGGATTGACGTGAGGGTGGAAGGGAAAGCGGGCATTTTGGTTTCGAAAATGATCCGAAATTCTGCGTCGGTAGGTAGAAAAATGCACGAAAAATGACGCTGATTCAAAAGAAAGACCTTATTTTTATCTCCCGTTTCAGGCTGTAATGAAAGACATCCATGATTTTTTATAGTAGTTCCGGGAACGCCGGAATGGGCCGCTTCAAAGGGAGGAGAGAGTATTTAGCTCGGGAAGGCTAAAAGCAATTACGCTTCTTCTGAAAGAGTTGAAAAAAAATCGTAATGATTTGGAAGCTTTTAAGCGGATCGCAGAAAACGTAATCACGCCTGATTAGATAAATAGGAACGGAGAACTTTCAGTATTTTGTACATGGAAGATGAATCATGCTGAACACGTTCGTTGTAGGACACTTTTGAACAGGCACTACTGCTTAACCCTATGAGGCGCAACCCTTTCCCAATGCTGAAAAAAGGGCAGCCGTTTCCATCGCTCGACTTAGCTACCAGCAAGAGGGCGGACGATCCAAACGTTCATCGCATGCGACAGATCTAGAGCCCCTTTTTTGACGACAGCTGGCTGTTCCGCACAGCCAGCTGCGTCAAAGAACGTTTCGATCGTCCGCCATCTTGCTGGTAGTTAAGTCGAGCGATGGAAACGGCTGCCCTTTTTTCAGCATTGGGCAATCTATCCGGCTGTTCTCGCAATCTTCCATTTTTCAGCAGATGTCAGTGCTGTTAAAAAGAATCGTGTCCATTTTTTGACAGAAAATGACGTGCTAAAAAGTAAAGGATTCTCGCTAAGCTAGGGTCACCCGCAACTCTTTTTATAGAAATCCAATCTATTCTTAGTGACTGGCAACAAGTCAAAACGTCAGAGTTTGGTGTTCCCAGAGCGGGAAACACTGCGCGTTAAAGCATCGATTAACCTGCTTGCTCCCATCGTTTCAAAGACGCGAAGGCATTGATTCTCCTTCTGGCAACATCATTGATTCCCGACATGGCTATCTGAATGGAACCGGTGTGAGCCAGCGTTTGGGCTAGCTCACAAAAAGATGGGAGTGAAAAACTTTAAGCAAATAAGACACCAAAGTATTTATTTTTAATCGCTGCCCTTAAAGCCTAATTTATAAAATTCCTTTTGTTTGCCCTCTACAAAATAGCTATCAATGATACACATATCATTTTCAGGTACTACAGCATTCTTTATAAACTTTAATTTTACTTTTATTTATTTACTTATTTTTAATGATTAATATTTTAATTTTTTTGAAGGAGGAAAGTATACATGAAGGTCTTTAAAATACATTTAAACAGTGAACGCCGATGTGCCCCCATGTATTGCCATTTTTTAAAATGCCCGCATAAGAGAAATGGTCGTGTTCTATAAATTGTCTATAAAGAGTACATGAAATAGTAAGCAGATACATCTATAAGATACATACATTTTCAGCAGTCAATGCATATTTGCGGCAGTAAAAGTTCAGTGAGATGTATATACAGCCAGAGGAATAAACCGAAATATTTTCATTCCTGTCGGGCCGATGCCGATAATAAAAAAAAGTTAAATACACAAACTATATATATTTTAATAGAGCTAAAAATTAGTAAATTAATAATAAAAATAGATAGGCTGTAGTCATGTCAATTCTAGAAATCAAACTTGAATTTATATGGCAGAAATCACGCTTTAAAAAAAAAAAAAAAAAAAAATCTTGATTAGAGAGCAAGAGTGTTAAGTGCTTAATTTTAGAAAAAGAGACCATGTGTGATCTGATTAGTAATGCTGAATGAAAATTCGATATAGATATATGAGTAGATGTCCATGGAATAGCTAGCGTACTCGTAGATGAACCAGTAGGTGGAAGTTTCGAAATCGGACTGGTTCAGATATCGCTTGGAAGAGACATTTCTAACATCTTCGACAGATGGCAACATCGATGCCATCATTTTTTTTTAAACTTTCCAATAGGTGTCTCACTGCGACTTCACTGACTGGTCACATTGTAACTACGGTGCCTGTGGGCATTACATTTGCATTGTAATAGAGACTACACAGACACGGCTCACTGTTGTAACATGGATGACTAACAGCTCCCAGACGTCATAAAAGTGTC
The DNA here is from genome assembly GCA_038373885.1 of Cheiracanthium punctorium. Lineage (NCBI taxonomy): Eukaryota > Metazoa > Arthropoda > Arachnida > Araneae > Cheiracanthiidae > Cheiracanthium > Cheiracanthium punctorium. The sequence goes on along the minus strand of JAWZYV010014639.1, from coordinate 1,509,393 downwards.
ACAGCGGCAACCGTCGTTGCAGTTGTGACTACGCGGGCGGACATGGGGACTGTAGAGTGACCATGCAACTGTTTTCTGACTAATGCGACTATACATGGTCACTTTTGGGCCCCTAACGACAGTTGTGCTAATTAGGGAATGGCCATGCATTATCAAGTAGTATAAAGGACAGTAACATGGTATCTTTGCTTTCTCTCGGTTTGCTAACACTGAGATCGGTTTAGAAATTTCAAGAAATTAATTAACTGTTTATATTACTTATTATACGCCTACATTTCAAAATGGCACGGCTTCATCCATCAAAAGGAGGAAAATTCAATTTTGTGGGAAATCTAAATGGTTACCTCCTACTTGAACTACAAAACCTGCTAATATTTTTCATTTTCATACTCTGGAAAATCATATAGGGCAATGATTATCAGTCAGAAAATTAATTTTATTAAGGGAAAAGGCAAACAAAATGGAACACAGCAAATTTACTGGCTAAAGTCGCAAAAAAGAGGCATTGTCGGCCACAACAGAAAGAATATGAGCCCTGCAACACATCAAGTGAGTGCACCTCCGGTGTATCGAAAATTCGAAATCACAGACGAAAGGTTGTGTCAGATTCTTGAGGTTCTAATTCATCCATTCATAGCAGTATCGAAAAGCGCCATCTTGGATTCGATGCTAGGAAAAAAAAAATAAATAAAAAAAAATAAATAAAAATAAAACGGATAAAAGAGCAGATTCATGACTAAAAATTGTTTGTCCCTGAGAACCAATAGGCAGCTCGGGTAAAAATTACGTTAAATTATCTTCGCAGAGTTTTGGAAAATAAATTTAACAAGACAAGTCGTTAAATTATTAAGAAAACGTTATTATTAAGAAGACGTTAAATTATTAAGTAAATTATTAAAAAAAATACGCTAAATTTATCTTCTCAAAGTTTTGGGAAATAAATTTAACGTAACAAGACAAGACGTACGTACAACGCTCTTAATAACTGTTAACATAGAAAACTGAACTGCACAGTGTTCCATATTTACTGGCTCAAGAGTTAACTCATTATTATTTGCCGCCAAAATAGGAAAGGGTTTCATAATATCTCCAGTGTAAGGGTACTCTATTAGCACCTCTTCCGCAATTACATCACTCGATAATGACTCGCATCTAGAGGAATATGTTAATTAGAAGGGTGACAGCAATGATCACAGATAAATCCCCGATAAAATTTATTAGGACTACGAGAGAATTCGTGTCATTTTAAAATAATTAAATTGCTAATTGTAAAGATGCAACCTCGTTCAAAGATCGCATCCTTTATAAGAATACTGCTCAGCAATTGTATTTTTTATTTTTAGCCGATGAAAGAACAATGCACGTCTGTTGTTATACCTATAGTATAAGAAAACACTCAAGGACTCAAAATTGAAAGAGCAATCGGAATAAAGTTTTACGTCACGTTTCATTTAGACCCTTTGAGGCGCGGTGGCTGTGCCACGAAACCACCTTATTCCAGCGCTTTCACTGCCAGTCTCGAAGAAATAGGGTTAAAGGGTCCAAACGATGAAAAAGTGCAGGCGTTGCCATCGATCCCTTTCACTATCAACAACATGGCAGTCGCACAGCCAGCTGTGTCAGAAAACTTGCGTTAGGCAGTCTGTCCAGCGGGTCTAGCACACAAAACTTTTGACTGGGAGAATTCATAGCAGTGGTGTACAAAAAGGGGCGGCTTGAGGTTCATTCAATTTCACTCACCTGAACTCCCCGATATAACCTGTTCGACCTTACTCCACAAAAATGGAACGACGGGTATGACTCTTTTGCACATAGTATTGCTTCTTCGTACAAGTCCTTAAAAGTTCCACAGCACTCAAATTTTTTTTTTTTTTTTGGGGGGGGGGGGGTCAGACACTTTCATCAGGCAAGCAGTAAAATATTTTTCAATGATTCTGAAAAGTCCCCCCCCCCTCCCACATACACACACATACCACTTAAACAAGTAAACCATTAAAAAAACTCTTTTAAGTACAATACAGTAGTGATGATTCAGCATTTTAAAGTATAAACTTACGGTTGAAGAAAATAAAGTGTGCAGGGATGCAGTCTTAAAACAAAAAATCTGGAGTGACTCCACTCGACTTTCCGAACACTTACGATTAAGATCATTACCAAGCATTTAAATAAATTTTAATCGATGAATAATTCAAACATATATACCAAATTGAAGCTCGATCGAATGTACCGTTTACACGCTAGCGCACTTTCAAGAATTTCTCCCCATAGGCCATAATGTAAAAGAAATCTTTGTGGTAGCCCTGTGAAAAAACTATAAGTCCTATAAACATCAAAATCAATACCGGTCTTACAATGGTGGTTTATAACATGTATACCCAATTTGAGCTCAATCGAATGTACCGTTGAAACGCTAGCGCACTTTCCAAAATTTTCCTCCATAGGCCATAATGTAAAAGAAATCTTTGTCGTAGCCCTGTAGAAAAACTGTAAGTCCTATACACATCAAAATCAATACCGGTCTTGCGAAGGTGGTTTATAACATGTATACCCAATTTGAGCTCAATCGAATGTACTGTTTAAACGCTAGCGCACTTTCAAGAATTTCTCGCCCATAGGCCATAATGTAAAAGAAATCTTGGTCGTAGCCCTGTAGAAAAACTGTAAGTCCTATACACACCAAAATCAATACCGGTCTTGCGACGGGGGTTTATAACATATATACCCAATTTGAGCTCAATCGCATGCCCTGTTCAGGAGCTATCGTGTTCACTCACATACACACAAACACACATACACACACACGCACACACATACATCTCGTAAAAATAGCATAAATGAATTCAGAAGACCTCAAAACGTGTAAATACACCAAAATCTCGAATTCGAATTTTTTCATGATTACAATACTTTCCTTACATGGTACATGTTCGGAAAGTAAAAATGGCGGGGCGCCATTAATGAAGCCTGTAACATACGAAAATTTAAGAAGGTGCGTGGCAACGTTTTCTGTTCTTTACTTTTTTAATAAAGTGTTTTATTAAATTAAAACTTACCTGTTTGCAACGACAAAGAATAAAAAAAAAACAATTTAGAACAACGACCATAGTTTCTTTTTTCCTTCAGTATGACTTGTGGAAAACTCGTGATTGACACGACTAGATTTCATTTTAGCATGTCGTCAAAACAATTTGGGATGGACGCGAGTCGGCTTTTTTGCGAGACGAGAGATTTACAGCTTTTTTGCGAGACGAGACACACATTTTTAACATTACGATATAGGTATTTTTGCGAGACGAGACAAGCTTTTAGGCTATTTTGAGAGACGCGAGACGCTTATTTTTCGTCTCGCGTCCATCCCTAAAAACAATGAAAGAAGTAAAGTGCCACTTAAAAACTAAAGAATGTGCAAATATGAGTGCTCACATAGGAGTAGGTGCCACTGTAAAAATAATTTCCGTGAAAATACGGAAAAAGTACTGGCAGCTGAGACGCCAGCACTATTTCCGTACATTTACGGAATTTTATTCCTATAAACTATAGTAGAAATTCTGTTCTAGAGAGGCGCTGACCCTTGATGTACGGAAATTGTCCTGTATTCAAATATAAACCGAGAATTTCTCTAAAATTTCACGGAAAGTTTTCAGTAGTTGTTCCATTATGGGAGTTCGAGCTCCCTCCTCCCCCCATTGCAGCCATCGATATAATGAACAATTTTATAGCATACAGAAATCTTTCAAATTAATTAAGTCTCGAAGTGTTTAAAACTCAAAATGAGCCTCCCAAAATATATGGCCGCCCATTGTATAAGTTTTTGTTTCTCCCATTTAAAGCTGTTGAAGAGTTAATATAATTTTTATCAAGTTATAAAAATGGGTAAAAAATTGTAAAGATATCACGAGAACAAAAATTTCTTACTTAGCAGAATCGGAATGCAACACTGTTGAAAATTTAATAAAAGTTATTTAACGATTGACAAAAACAGCCACAGTTTGAAGAATGGTTAAAAAGCTGCGATTATAATAAAATGAAAAAAAAAAATTATACAAATTATTTTTACAAGGTTATATTTATTCTCCCTGTTTGTTTTTACAAAATACTTAAGACTTCTTCACTTACAGATATATTTTTATACATGTATAACAAAGACCACTTAAACGCATTTCAAATGTATTGTTTCAAGTAGTTTTTAAAGATTTCATTGTTGAAAACGATCCTTCAACAGTAGATGATGTCACAGGCAAGGTGATTAAAGTTTTTAAAAGTTTATGGATAGTCTGAAAAATATCAACGTTGTATGCCTGCAAAGCTTCTACAGCAGTTAATCTAGTCTGTTGTGCCAGTCATTTCTTTTTTCACAGCTGATATTCTATAATGATCAGCATTCTTAATACTTCTAATTTATTTTCATCTGTAGATAGGAGGTCATTTCCAGTGTAACTAAAATATTTCATTATCTCAAAACTTTTGTTTTCTTCCGAAATTTTCTTAAAAAAAGCCCCATTCAAAAATTGATTACTATTACTCGAAACTATTAATTAATATACACTTCCTTGCTTCCAATAATAGATGCTTGGGATTTTTTTCCCCCCAGAGTTAAAATAACTTAAAAGCGACTATTGCTTCCCTTTGCTCATTCTCAGAACAAAAAATTCAGAAAAAAGTTTGAAGCAAATTTAAAGTTATAAAATATGAACTAAGTAATTCGAGCAAAAGAAAATAGATGAACCGAGATTTCCTGATTGCTGTTCGTTTTTGAGTACGAAATCCGGGAGTATCGCTTCTGTTCGGAGGGGATAATCCAGCATTCCAGAAGTATTCTACAGGAACTAGAAGCCAAAGCCCGTTGTGGGGACAATTACAACGGGCGCTCGAAAAAAACATTTGACGAAAGCATGTGTACACACAATATATCTTTATCCACCTAAAATAAATAACTTCGTATTCAATTTTTATTATTGACCCAAATCGAATTTCATGCTCTTCTGGAAACGCGCGAAAACTTTTCGCATTCGAACGATTTCGTTTTGTGTAGCACCTCTAATGCCAATGCTTTCAAGCAGACGATCATTTTAATGAAAAAAAATTTAAATTAAACCATGCTATCTGAAAAATCTTTCAAACGAACTGACTTCCCTTCAAAGCTTGATGACCGCGACTTCAAAGATGACGTCATTCTCACTTGAAATAGCTAATTTTGCCACCCAAATGATTCACTTTTTAAAAAATAAAATGGAGCTGAAAATAGGTCCCCAAAAAATCGCTTAAAAATGAGAGAATGGGTGGATTTTCAGATTTTTAAAGCAGTGCAGATTGTTTTCTATATTTTTATACATAATCATGAAAATTTTCAAGCGGATCGTACAAACGGTGTAGATGTTATTGCTTTTTTTCGTATTTAACTTTTTAATCTTTTTCGAGTAATGGAGGTAAAAGTTTTATATCTTGGAGGAGTTGCCCGGAATGGTTCAAGAGTAAATCAGGGATCAGCGTAACTCTATAGTAGGATGACCCCCCCCCCCTCCTTTACCCTCTTTCCGACACTTTTTTATTTGTTTGTGACACTTTTTATTTTAAAATTTTCATAAAATAAATTATGTGCGCTATTTTAGTGTACAAATTATTTTATATTCCATTATGTAAAATCATTATTACTTTTATGTCGTTTATTTTGCCAATATAAAGCAATTTACAAATATTTTCAAACGAAGGATCATTTTGCCCTTTGGCGAGGGTAAAATGATCCTTTGGACACTTTTTCAAAATTATATATTTTCTTCATTATACAATGTAGGTTTTAAATATTATTAAAATATGTTTATAATGCAAAATATAGTGTAAAACATATTAGGAAAGGACCAAAGTTTTATTTAAATATTTATGTTATTTTACAAAAATTTTTCACTTAAGGGGACAGTTCAGCCATTCAAGGCATGAAATCACAAAAATGTGATCCATTTTCTGAAATTTCTGGCACTAAAAGTATTCAATATTTTAAAATAATTTTTTCAGAGTAGGTTACATAAGATATTGTTTTATATAATAAAAATTAAAAAATACTAATAAACAGTTTCTTTATGACTTAAAAATACATAAATAAAACACAAATTTTCACGTCTTCAAAATTACTATAATGCACTTCGCGCAGGATAACTGTAGCAACTTTCCATATTTTCCAACAAATTTGACCTTAAATTGAAGATAATAGTCCTAATAACAATTTGAACTACAATTATAAAAATAAAATGGATAGAAAAATATTTATAAAAAAAATATATTCAAAAAATGCAAAAATTTTATTTTTTCCTAATTAAAATTAATTATTGTTCTTGAATTTTAAAATATCCTTATGATTGTAGTTCAAATTGTTATTAGGACTATTATCTTCAATTTAAGGTCAAATTTGTTGGAAAATATGGAAAGTTGCTACAGTTATCCTGCGCGAAGTGCATTATAGTAATTTTGAAGACGTGAAAATTTGTGTTTTATTTATGTATTTTTAAGTCATAAAGAAACTGTTTATTAGTATTTTTTAATTTTTATTATATAAAACAATATCTTATGTAACCTACTCTGAAAAAATTATTTTAAAATATTGAATACTTTTAGTGCCAGAAATTTCAGAAAATGGATCACATTTTTGTGATTTCATGCCTTGAATGGCTGAACTGTCCCCTTAAGGGGATCATTTTAGGCCACCTACCCCTACATGGATATGCAGTCGATATCTTGCCCGTCATTTATAACCGATTAATAAACGGCATCTCGTCCATCTCTGTATGTTGATGTTACATTCTACGCTTAGAGCAGAGGTGAATAGCCTTTAATTTGTCATAGCAAATGCATGTGTCGTCATAGCATGTGGGTCATAGCATGTGTCGAAGTCATAGCAAACGAGAAATTGGAATAATTATAATTAAAGAAAAATAAAATTGGCGATCCACAATTACATGTATTGCATAATTTATGAAACTGCGCAGCGTAATATGTTAAAGAAAAGTTGTAATTATGTATTATTTATATTAATATTCATTAAAATCCAACAAAATGCAGGTTAAGAAGGGAAAAATGCATATTTTAATGGGAACTGAGAAGGAACCAGGTATAGAAGGCAAGATTAATGTGACTCGAGATTCAGCGATTCTGAACCTTAGGGTTAATTTAACTTAGGCATTGAGAGATATGTTCTATGTCTTATAAATTTAAAACATCTCAGCTAAGTTAATATGAGCTCCTAAAAGCCCAAGTGGTGTAACTCACATTTTTCTAGTTTTGTGATTTTTAAAGTTTTATTAGGGTTATCATAGTAGATTCAGCATTGCACAGCAAATACTGCTGCTCCTCACACGGTTGCTAAGGGAGTTAGAACTTTGTGCTGAACACCGTTTGTGCTGTTCATATAATGGCCGTTGTTCAAAATTTTAGTGACCTTAACCCATTACACACAAAAAAAATGGAATTACACCATGTGGGCTTTAATGGGCTCACATATCTATACATACATAAAAAAATTAAGGAGCACGCATGCTACTGTATTTTCACCCATTAAAGCTGTAAAACAACTACATAGCTACCAAGTTTTTTCGCTTTTTTTGGAAGATTTTTTACCACTATTTTCTTTCTGGTAATTAAATGTAAAAACAAATCCGAAGTTTTAATATAAAATACTGTTAGGAAGTAGTGGTGAAAAAAATCTTCAGCAAGCAGCGTAAAAGTTGGCAGTTATGCAACTGAGCAGAATTTTGCGTGGTTATGTTATGCACACATACACTATGGCTAATTAGATTGCGATCTATAGTTTAAACGTTGATAGGAACGGCAAGTAAGGTCCTAAGCGAAAAATATTCGCTAGGGGCTTGGAACTGTTGACACAGCGAACCGTTATCTGGTTTGCAACTCAATTGCCCACAACGCCGGCCAAATGAGAACAGAAATTATTCAGTCTAAGCTACTACTGATGAAAACGTGTCAGTGAAGGCTTCTATACATTAATGGAAGGTCATTCTCATGGTATAAAAATTAGGATTTTGAAATTTGTACTAAAGCTATGATCATTTTAAAAACAGGATCGGAAAGCTTTATGCTGGAAAACCACCTTTAGAAGTTTGTGCTTTTGAACGTCATCAAAAGGACAGCATACGAAATAAATTCACTTCTTGGTCATAATAGAAATGGTCTGTTATTATGGTCTGAAACAGTGGCGCACCCAGGATTTTAGTTTAGGGGGGGCTGGGCTACAAATACTGCTGAACTCGGTTATAGTGACCTCAATTAAAGTTATAACTCTCTTATAACGTCAAAATATTCTGTGCCAGTCGACTTGCCCGTAGAACACATCCCCACGAGCAATGTAACTCATTTTAGAATCAAATAATTATATGATCTTTTCAGTGACGTTGTAACCAAGTTTAACCGTGTTTCATGCTCTAACTGTAAGTTTTATTTAAAAAGTAACATCTTTTTTTGATAAAAAGTATTTTAGAAATAATTTGAAGACAATTAAAAAAAACAACTCATTAGTGACAATTTTCAATACTTTTCACTTCTAATTTCCCATCTTTGGGGGGGGGGCTTCAGCTCCCCATAGCCCCCTCCGTGGGTGCGCCTATCTGAAATGGTCTGCTGAAAATTTGGTCTGTTATCGCTTTGGATACCTTCACACTACGAAATAGACTTGAAGGGGAAGATTGCTTGTAGCACATGCACGTATACTCTTGTAACAATAAAGACTTTTTAACCATTTCTTTTTTAATTCCTCAATACCTTGTGTTCTTAGCCGATGATTAATCATCGAAATGTCCGAATTCGATCGTTCGTATCGACATTAAAAAGTGGCTCTCTCTCACTAAGCCAGATAAATAAACGCGAGTAATAACAAATATAAAATATTAATAAATAAAAAAAAAACTATGAAATGAAACTGTACACTTGAAATTTCGTGGTGTGAATTTTGTCACGGCTCAGGCTTTGGAGAAGATCCTTCCGAAGATGAAAAGGAAAAAATAAAAATAATAAGTGGATGGCCTGGAACGGGAGGAGGGGGAGGGGGACAAGATCTGGGAGATAGGGGCGGGTGGGCACGAGAGAACATTCGATGGCTACTCGGACCTGAGAGTGATGCCTCCCTTATTCTTTTAAGACAGCATCAAGGGGAGGTCGGGGAGGGAAGGTGGAGGCGAGAGAGGGTGTTTCGAGAGAGAGAGAAAGACAGAGAGAGGCAGAGAGCAGCTTCAGTTCTTGTCCCTTTGGAGTGTCATTGGTAAGGGAAGAGAAAAAAGTTAAAAAAAAAAATAGATTAGGAGCAAAAAAGAGAAAAGACCATTCGGTCTGCTTCAGGAAATAGGGCTAATTTGTTTCTTCGGACACATTTTAACTGGCTGAATGCGTGGTTCTTTCACCGAAAATGCATTCTTTTTTGGCAATACCCCCCCCCCCTCTTCTCTTGCTCTTAACGTTCTCGGAATTCTCTTACCCCCCCCCCCCTCTCGAATGTTCTAGATTTCCACCTCATTTCCCCCTTCCTTCGTTTTCAGACTGTTTTATTTATTTTATGTATTTTTGGTGCCTTTTATTTTATTTTATTTTTTACTTCTTACCCCTCCTCCTCCCCCGAAAAAAAATGTGTTCCCATACCCTCCTCTTGTTCTTTCTCTGTCTAACCCATTTCGTAATTTCGGCATTAAGACAGTCGGAGGCATCAGATTTTGCCTTTTAGCTTTGTTTGATTTATTTTTATTAAAAAGTAAAAGAAAATATAAGAAAGAAAATAATAATGCATATCCGAACAAAATTGTAATGCTGTATGAGAAAAAGGGGAGAGAGAGACACACAAAGAAAAAAGGGGATGTTATACTATAAGGTGATGTGACGTAATTTGGAAGGGTGCTTATGATTGATCAACTCGATAGGCTTCCGAAGAATGGGTAACAGTAAAAGTAAAAAAAAAAAAAAAAAAAAAAAGGCCTTTCTAGCTTTCTTTTAACGAAATTATGCAAATTGGAAAGAGCGCGCCATTGCTCGAAATTGGGAAAAGCCCATCCCACTTGCTGAATATTTACCAATGAGAACCCGGAGATCGTGGATGTGGGGGTGGGGTGGGGATTTCTGGGAGAAATCAAAAGAAAACTTTTTGGAATGAATTAATTTTCGCACACGGGACGTGAGTCACCCCTTTGGATCGTCTGCCCCCTTTACCCTAATATACAGGGGGGGCGATCGCTAAAAGGCGGCTATGAGCAGTCCAAAAAAGGGATGACTAAGATTCGTTGCCAAAACACAGCAACCAACAAAAAAATCTCTTTGTTATTAATTGGGAGAAGGGGGTAACCCCGAGGGAAAATCAAAAGGAACACACCCCCATGCGGGTCGATTTCTCTAATAATAATGCGCTTCCTATCTTTGTGTTTACTTGGAGATGCCGACGGGCGCGGGTGCAGTCTTTATGAAATTTAGGCTTATCCCAGGGAAGTGGAGCATGTTGTTCGGTGAAAAAAGGACCCTGGAACACGAATAAAAAGTTTTGGAAATCAATACTCTGGGCTCAATACTAAGATAATATTATAGCAATATCAATGTTTATTCGAATTATTATGCATCCGTAGATCCTTTATGAAAATCCGGAATTTTTCCTAGCCCCCCCCCCCCCCCCCCCACGTCTCCTCTGGTAGGGAGTGACTCAATATGCAAATGGGACTCTACTCTCTCTGAAGAAATATTTTAAACACAAGTGAACTTTTTTTTCCAAAAATAAATAAACCAGAAATTAGATTTGCTTTAATTTTTGTTTCCCAGCTTCCATAGCCACGTCACGGAAAGCGATTCTGTGGATCTCAGTTTTAAATGGAAATCGTGTAGTATATTCATAACGGTCTATGAATCATAACTGCAGAAAATAAGCGGAATATTTATCAGTATGAGAAATCACGGGACGCTGTAAGCAGGCTAAAGCGTGGATTTTAAGGACTGAATGCGTTCACATACTGCGTGGCCCTGTAGAAGAGAGACAGTATGGGCTGAAATAAGAAAACTTCAAAAAAGGTCAGTTATGACCCACAATGGACACATAAAATAGGTTAAAAGGAAGGAAAGGGATACAAACATAGAACACGAATTACAGCAATAACAGTGCAATTGTAAATGTGAGAAAAAAGAAGGAAAAAATAAAACTAAAATACCATTACGAAAAAACACTCAAAATACTGGTGCTAAATGATAAAATAAATAAAAACTTCGTGAAAAAAAAGCACACATAAAATGTTACTTAAGATGTTACGATCGTTTCGACCTAAAAATTAAGTAACCAAAATTAAGTAAGACCAATCCTTAAGTAACATTTTATGTGTGCTTTCTTTTTTTTTTCACAAAGTTTTTATTTATTTTAAAATACCATTGTTGTACATACTGTATTCCTGAAAATGAAAGTAATAAAAAGAATTTCAGCATTTGAACCGACTCATTACATTCATTCGTTAATTTAAGTAACATTGGCATTTATTTTATTTCTTCAGCAGTGTATTTTGATTGGATCTTTTGATTAATAAATACATTATTTTTTTTTCTAAGGGCGGGCACTTGAAAATCAGTCATTCGACACTACTAAGGCTTCAAGTGCGGGTCTGTTTATTACGGAGGCGCCTAATAAGTGGACCAGCATGACCGCCTAGCCGGGAATCGAACCCGAAACGTGATAGAATGGTTCTCTAGTCACTGCACAAAGTGGATGGCTTAGTAAATACACAAACTTACAAAGAAGAAAAAAAATAGCTTATAAGGGATATATCAGTGTGAATAAAATTATAAATAGGGTCATTAAATCAATGTCGTAGTTTTCAAAACAAAAGGGAAATTACAGTAAGAGAAAATAGTTTCTAATACATAAATAGTAAAGAAAAAAAGTGAAAGTATTTGCCTATCAACTAGTTCTTTTTTTATTTTCACCTTATTATATTTTAATTATACTTATAAGCACTATTATATTACTTACAACACGAAACGAACAAAAACTGACCATTTCCCCACATAATAGAGGGGTCAAAATAGTCACCAATATTGCAATTTCTCTCAATTTTAGACAACAAAATCCTTCTTTGATTGTTCAACAAATTAAAGTAGTGTTTTGATTTTCAACAGAAAATATACGATACATAAATATTGAAAATGTATTTTACCTAAAACTGCAGACGTCCAGTGACTATATATATATATATATATATATATATATATATATATATATATATATATATATATATATATATATATATATATTTATTTATATTTTTTTTGTTGTTGTATCATTTAGAAGAGAAAATACCATGGATGAAGTATCTGCATAATTTTTCTATCCATATAATGTAATTATTGCCTCTATATGGACTCTTCATAACTTGTTATAATGCTAATTTGATTACGTGTACAAGATATTCCAATTTAAAATTGAATAAATGTGTTATACTTTGCTCCCAACATATTATTCCAGTGAGTTCTATCATGAACAAAATAAATAGAATAAACACAGGTTGAGTAGCAAGTTTCTCCCGTTTTTGAAAGGCTTATAAAAAATGTATATTACCAACACTTCAACAGCTAAAATTTATGAAAATAAGAGTGTTTAAATTTTGAATTAATTGTTAATGCAAATCTATAGTCAGTAGATTGCCAATCACACAAATTATCTTGAGTGACTCTTATCAACGTAACGTGATATTTTTCTTGCACAGATTTAATTTTTTTCCGGTTCTTTGAAAAAAAAAAAAAAGAACGAAAGAAATTGGGTAGCCCCTAAAATAAATAACTCGGCTGTTCGAGCCTCGTCAGGGGGGAGATCCCCCCTAATTTTTTAGTTTCATTATTGCCATATTAAAACGATATTAATTGACTATGTCATTTTATCTCCCATCTTTCGAGTATTTCGCCTGGTAACCTTATAATGAAATTTTCAGGATTGTAACCTATTTAAAGAAAAATACATAAGATGCCTATTCTACAGCTTACGAAATAGTATAACAATAGATTAAAGCTGATGGGAACTAATAGTATTTAAATATATGTAAAATTATGTCGCATTTTTGGGACACATTTTTCGGACAATTTTCAATAAAGGATAAAACGACAAAGTCATTAAAAATTTTAGCATAGAAGAGCTATTTTCTGGTGGTGATCACAGGGATGACAATCCGGACAGATTTTAAGCACTGGACAAAACCTCACAATATGGAAGTGTCCCGTATAATACGGGACGGTTGGTCCTTTAACAGAACAGAAGTTCGCTTAAAACATCTTCCGGTTACAGAATCATACATCATCTGGACCCTTCGATGACGTTACAATCCAGTTCAACTATGTATATGTATTGAGTACTAATTTAATAACCTCACCCTTTTTTCCTTTCAAGATTCTTTTGAAATATGTTGAAGACAGTTTTTACGATAAACTATTTTTATTCATTAATTGAGTGATATTTATCTATTCGTTAAGAAATATCACTTTCATTTACGAATCTTTAGGGGAGGGGCTTTATTCCCCTCTAAGAATGCGTACAGACACATACACAGCATAAAATCTATATCTATATATATATATATATATATATATATATATATATATATATACATATATATACATGCACGTACATTTACCATTACATCCTAAACTAGAACAGATTCTATGGTACAAAACCTTTATTACCTATTTATTTGAAAGCAGTGAACGGGATTGAATACCAAGAATTTTGTACAAAACACATGGGAACATCTTTATTTAGGAATAATATTCAACTCGCAATTTTGTCCGTCTCTTTTTCAATCGAAGAGACCTTTACTCGTGTAAATATTCATATAAGTTCGGGCATAATGCACGCGTAACCAAATTCAATATACGGGACGATGATATACCACCGAAATAATACAAAAACAAAAAAAAAAAACACATTTAACATCGTGATGGCAGCAAACAAATCTGAAAACTCAGGTAACACAGCTAAATGGTTGAAAGTAAGCAGCTTACGTTGGTACAAGGCGAATTCCAAACAAACCGAAAAAAACTTTTCCGCCACAAATATTTAAAACATCCTCACAAATCCAATATTTAACATAACAGATACCCAGGTCTATTTGGGACTTTATCGTCAAGCGTACATTTTTATGACATACCGAGAGGGAAAAAAAAAAAGTTCTGAAAAGGTTTTCATCGGCCGGTTTTTTTTTTTCGTTAAAAACTAAGAAATATGAAAATTTGCCATTCGAAAATCCTCTTATGAAGGAACGCTGAAGGGATAGAACTTTAAGGGAAAACTATACATGTTTGGGCATTTAATGGTCAGCAGGGTTGATAAAGGCATTCGGCTCAGCACGAAATAATGTGCTTGTGCCTCGCGCTTAAAGTTATGCAGGGGAGCAAAATAATGTTGGTGCTGGAAAAACTTTGTTAAAATGCCAAAGTTTTGTGTTTTGGATCTTGCATTTATTTGGGGTTTTAAAGAAGAAGAGAAATCGGAACACATTTTCTAAATAAATTCTTATCAAATGTAAGAATGGGGACAAATAGAGAGATGTAGCATATTTATTTGTGTGCCCTTAAAAACATCACATTTATTAAAACAAACAAAAATAAACAACTGAACGTAATATTTATTTTGAATAAGGTAATTCTCTTAAGCTCTTCACTCAGGAAGAAAATCTAACATTTCAAATTAAAGAGCAATCTCAATTATTTTAAAAAGCTATTACAACTAGAACGGCAAAATACCAGGTTGTAACGAAAGTTTTCCGCCATATCTGCCTGAAAAACTAACTTCTCACTCCTTAGATAACTGATTTTGAACTTTCGGTACCAAACCTGCACAGTGTCACATGATACAACAATAGTAATTAAAGCTGTACTCATAATTTGTTGATATTATGTAGCTGACTTTTTGCAACACAAATGGAAGTAAAGGATGGTTCTAATCCTCTAGAGTGATAGTTCCATTTGGGACACCTTATACTTAATGATAACTCTATTTTTTACAGATTTCACAACACAGTGTTATAAAGTAAGCCTCTTTCTTTCAAATGCCAAAAATCGTTTGACAAAATAGGAGCCAATACGCCAACGCGAACTGTGTGCTGACGATGTTTGCGGTGGCGGGAAACTTTCGTTACAGCCTAATAGAAAGCGGATTTCCAAATATTTTTTCCAATAAAAGCCACATTCTCAATCTCTTGTTTCAGCAGTTAAAAGTCGTTATCACCCATTAAGGAAGACTGTCAAGACACTTGTAAAGGTAAAGGATGCCTTACAAGTTCTTTTCCGCTATATGAATTTCGAAATAACAAAAAATATTAACAAATTCAACTTCTGAAATTTCAATAGCACTCAAATATTTTCTTTCGTGTATACATATTCGCATGCGTTAAAACCATTTATTCAAAATGAAAGCATCGACGGCTATGCATTCCCATTCGGAACTACAAAAAGTCTTGAAGAATCGTTTTAACGGTGTCAAGAAAAAGTCCACATGTGGACCTCTGGAGCGAAGAGGTGAAGTAAGAAGCGACAGATACAGAGAGGCAATCGCTGACCGCTCTTTACAACTACTTAACCCTTTGAGGCGCAACCCTTTCCCAATGCTTAAAAAAAGGGCAGCCGTTGCCATCGCTCGACTTAACTACCAGCAAGAGAGCGGGCTGGCATCCAGCCAGCTGTCGTCAAGAAAAGGTCTCTAGATCTGTGGCACGCGATGAACGTTTCGATCATCCGCCCTCTTGCTGGTCGTTAAGTCGAGCGATGGCAACGGCTGCCCTTTTTTCAGCATGGGGCAGTCTATCCAGCTGTTCTCGCATTCTTCCATTTTTCAGCAGATGTCAGTGCTGTTCAAAATAATCGTGAGCGTTTATTTTTTGACGGGATATGACGTGCTAAAAGGTAAAGCATTCTCTCGTGGAGCTCTGTCACCCGCAACTATTTTTATAGAAATCCAATCTATTCTTTGTGAGTGGCAATAGTCAAAACATCAGAATTGGGTGTTCCCAGAGCGGGAACACTGCGCGTTAGAGGGTTAAGCGAACAGGTCAACAATTCATTAGAGCAGAACATGCGCAAAGAGGACTGTGCTGGAAACCTTTAATAATCGTTGCGTTGAGTATGATTTATCCTTCTTGTCTCCCAATATATGGAATTTTTTTCCAATAATCATCTCTCGTTGCCAAGTAGACATGCTATCGGAGCATTAAAATTTCACTCATTGGCAAGAAATGCGAGAGAAACAAGCCGCGCATTGATTGGGTGAAGTAGGTATGTTTCACCCCTTCCCCCCCCCCCCCCCCCCCCACACACACACACACACCTCCGAAAAACTTTCTCCGCTCCTCCTGAAATATGAAATTGTTATGAAGTGTTAAAAGCCAGGCACCAGTCCAAGGAAACCAAAACTCGCCAAGTACGAAAACTTTTTTTTTTTTCTTCCTTTGCGTCTATCGCGAGCTAGCAGTGTATGTATACATCTCCTGATTTCCCAGCTGAGATGGCAATCTGGAAGATGCAAAGGAACGAGCTGGAAGAGGTGTGCCGCCGCCAAAAATATAAAGCAGTGCGGTGTGCCGAACCTGATTGTAACGCAAGAAGAAACGCAACCACGTGTGTGGCGTTCCGAACGAAGTGTTTTTTTTATTTTTTTTTATTCCCGGAGATTCATCACGAAAGAAAACAAAAAAGAAAAATCGTTGGAGAGGTGAAAGCAAAAGAATACGAAGATATACATTATATGTATAAAAAAAAAAAAAAAAAAATCTGGAGTGACTCCACTCGACTTTCCGAACACTTACGATTAAGATCATGACCAAGCATTTAAATCAATTTTAATCGATGAATCATTCAAACATATATACCAAATGGAAACTCAATCGAATGCACCGTTTAAACGCTTGCGCACTTTCAAGAATTTCTCCCCATGTGCCATAACATAAAAGAAAGTTTTGTCGTAGCCCTGTAGGAGAACTATAAGTCCTATGCACACCAAGATCAATAACGGTCTTGCGACGGTGGTTTATAACATATATACCCAATTTGAGCTCAATAGAATTTACCGTTTAAACGCTAGCGCACTTTCAAGAAATTCCCCCCATAGGCCATAATGTAAAAGAAATCTTTGTCGTAGCCCTGTACAAAAACAATAAGTCCTATACACACCAAAATCAATACCGGTCTTGCGACGGTGGTTTATGACATATATATCCAATTTGAGCTCAATGGAATGCTCCGTTCAGGAGCTATCGTGTTCACTCACATACACACAAACACACACACACACATACATCTCGTAAAAATAGCATAAATGGATTCAGAAGCCCTCAAAACGTGTAAATACACCAAAATCTCGAATTCGAATTTTTTCATGATGACAATACTTTCCTTACATGGTACATGTTCGGAAAGTAAAAATAACGGAATCAAGTGTTAGAGCCAAGGTACGAAAATACACTGATCAAAGGAAGTGTTCTTACAGGCGTACTGTACCGTCTTTACATTTTTCATTAGTGATACGGGCCCATGAAAGCCCAAGTGGTGTAACTCACATTTTTATAGTTTTGAGATTTTTCAGGTTTTATTAGGCTTATCATAGTCAATTCAGCATAGCGCAGCAACCGGTGCTGCTATCTACACGGTTGCTAAGGGAGTTGGAACTTAGACCGTTTGTGCTCTTAACAGAACGGCCTTTGCTCAACACTTCTGCGACCCTAATTTAATAAAACCAGAAATTGGAGTTAAACCAGTTGGCTTTAATGGACTCATTTATGTGTCAATGAATGCACAAAAGCTACATATGAACACAAAATGCGAGTAGAAAAACAGCTTAGTTTATTCAGCGTGGCTACAGAAATTCAGAAATAGTTCCCTGATTTATCCCTGATCGTCGCACACCCGGTGACGATTAAAATTATTGTGACAGACAGTAGAGAACTTCAGAGTGGAATAAGGATATAAGGGTCAATACTATGCTACGAAATTCGAGCCTCTTGGTAAAAAACGCAATCACAAATCTACCACTAGGGGTAATGAATCATTAATTTTCAATATGATTCGTTACTGAATCGCTCCAAATACAGAAGTTTTGACCATCGTACTTGCATTCAAAATGCCTGATTAATTCACATGTCTGGTTTCTTGTATGGTCCATATCTTGGTGTGGGTTCGAATACCTGTGGTTTTGGACTCGCATAGTGCCCACATCACTCAAATCTTCGATTTGTAAAGTATCTGCATAAGTTGAATATTGTATGATCCGAGAGTCAGATGCTGATCTACAACTAAAAACAGTGTCTTTCACTAGACAAAAACAAAACGTTCCCTGATTGTTGGATATTTTTATGAAATTCCCTGATATTTCCATGATTTCCCTCATTTCCATGATCTGTCGACATCCTCTTATTATTAACAGCAAAATGAAATGTCAAGATCACAGATCATGGTACTGTTTGACTGCGGATTAGATAAAAACGCAAACATCCGGTTTAGAGGCTGAAACGGGCAAGTCCATTAGTTGTTGATGGTGCCAGTTAGAGATACGCTAGCGAAATTACTTCGAAACGATTTAGTCTCACATGTTCCGGCCATTTTATTCTACAGGAACACTATATGTTTACAAATACAGCCACAAAATTCAGATGGATATTATCAAATCAATTGAACTAAGAATTCAATGAGCAAGACGGAAGACTCGCTTTCTCCCCTCCTCGACCGGTTCATTTGGATTCACCTGTACTGGCAGACTGCCAATTTTCCACGCTAAACACGATCAGACTATATGTGTACATGCTTTCATAGCGGTCAACCTGCGGTTTGAGTTAGCATTTTACGTTTAGGTTTTGTATGCACGATCGACAGAAAAGATGACAGAACTGAAATCTCCACAGAAAGATTTAAGTTTGAAATCCCACGTTCTAAAATTATACACTCTCAAAAAAGGAAGCAGTGTTTTGGACTTTGGACAGAATTGTACTATTTCGAACGGAAAAGAAATCAAAAATACCTAGACCTTATCCTGCCACCCAGTTTAACCCTTGGAAGGGCAACCACTTTCTTATGCTATGGCAACGGCTGTATTTTTCCGGCGTTGGAGTCATTTGGACAGTCTATGTAGTTTATCAATGCATTTTTATCGCATTCTTCAGTTTTCAGCAGATGCCAGTACTCATCAAAATAATTCTGAGATCCGTTTTACAAATAATTGATAATTTCTACTGGAAACTATGTGCTGAAAAGAAAGAATTCTCGTGTAACTGCGTCACCCTTTTCATAATTGATGTATAATTTATTCTTTATTGAATCAAAACATCGAAAATGTCAAAAAATTTTGTCTTCAGAGAGAGGACATCGCGCATAAGCATTTTTAAAACTCTGCTAAAAGAGATCCAAATGTTCCACAATCAAAAAGTGGAAAAAAATCTCTTTTTTAAAACGAAATGGATAGAGTGAACTTTGAGCTGATGCCGCGCAGGTGGTGTAGTGGCTTAACCCTTTAACGCGCAGTGTTCCCGCTCTGGGAACACCGAACTCTGACGTTTTGATTGTTGCCAGTCACGAAGAATAGATTTGATTTCTATAAAAATAGTTGCGGGTGACATAGCTCCACGAGAATCCTTTACTTTTTAGCACGTCATTTCCCGTCAAAAAAATGGTCACGATTATTTTGAACAGCACTGACATCTGCTGAAAAATGGAAGAATGCGAGAAAAGCTGGATAGATGGCCCAATGCTGAAAAAAGGGGAGCCGTTGCCATCACTCGACTTAACGACCAGCAAGATGGCGGACGATCGAAACGTTCACCGCGTGCCACAGATCGAGAGACCTTTTTTGACGACAGCTGCCCTTTTTTCAGCATTGGGAAAGGGTTGCGCTTGAAAGGGTTAAAGGGCTGCAAATAAATATAGAAAAATGCTTTCAAAAGAATTTAGTCGCTGATATATTAGGATAAAGTTGATGCCATAAGATAGTACGAAACTTTTTAAGCCTGTGAGCTCGCTGAATATTATTGGCAAAGAATCAAGAAATTCGTGCAGAAAAATAACGCTTAAGATGTTATTTCAATCAAAGCAGCGTAAAGGAAAGTATTTTATGCTACTTTTTTTCCACGTGATATTTGAAAGCTATCGTTCAGAATATTTTCCAGAATTTCCCGAAAATGATGATGAGACGTACTAAGCAGTCAAAACCGGACAGGATCCAATCACAGGCAATCCGCACTATTAACCTATATTAAGCTGATTATTTATTTATTTATTTCGAGAAAAATATTTTGAAATTAAGCATTAAAAAAATGTTAGTAGTATTAAATACAGTCGGACCTCCAGTTAACGAAGTCGCTCAATCCAGGAAAAATGTTCTCTATTTGGAAAATTCGTTAAATAGAGACTTACTTTAATGCCTTACGATGCATGCAACTGATTTTAAATTCATAGACAATCAATATTATTGGAATAAATAGTTATTCATACTTTTTAAAAATAAATAATAACAATTTGCATTCCCCCCCCCTTTCATTTATCAAAAGAAATCTTCAAGGAGAAACAAAAAAGGTAAAACAAAACGGCCGAAATGGCACTGTATTTTTGATTTTAAGTAAATCATTTTACGATAAAATTAATGAATTTTAATGTCATTATCGTATTCATTATAATAAGTAAATTATGAATACATTGCCATCATGCGTTACTATCGGCCCTAATTAAATTGAAGCACTCTTAGTCTTTCAATTGAACTGCGGAAAAGCCTGTTCATTTTGCCTGCTTTTTAACAGCAGTTTTACTACTCTCAATGAGTTAAGGTACCTGGTGAATCCAATTCAAGGTCACTGATAAAAATGAAATGTAGTAAAAGAACAAATTTAAGTTTGAATTTTCAGAAATATTTAGCGAGACAGCGAAAAAAAAGTCAAACTCCAAGAAAAACTTCGTTAAATAGAGAATGAATTTTGCTACTCTGGAGGTTTTTTTACGAAGAAATTCGCAAAATGTTCTTGGTTTCCAGGAAAAATTTGCCAAAGCAGAGGAACTCACAAAACAGAGGTTCGTTAAATAGGAGGTCGACTGTACTTCTATTGGTTTTGAGACACACGTCTGCCTATTTTATATAAAACACAAGGCGTTGCATAAATGCAAAGCAATGCATTAACATGAAGGTTATAATCATGACGATATGAAATAAACATTCAAATATCACTAAGGATGTTGCATTAATATAACGGTAGGCCAACATGGGTTAAGTTTGCTCGAATTTTTTTCAGTAAGGTTAGTAACTTCCAATTTTTCTTCACTTTCTGATTTAATCCTTTAAGGCGCAGTGATCCCGCTCTGGGAACACCAAACTCTGACGTTTTGACTGCTGCCAGTCACGAAGAATAGATTGGGTTTCTATAAAAAGAGTTGCGGGTGACAGAGCTCCACGAGAATCCTTTACTTTTTAGCACGTCCTTTCCCGTAAAAAAAATGGTCACGATTATTTTTTAACAGCACTGACATCTGCTGAAAAATGGAAGAATGCGAGAACAGGTGGATCGATTGCCCAATGCTGAAAAAAGGGCAGCCGTTGCCATCGCTCGACTTAACTACCAGCAAGATGGCGGACGATCGAAACGTTCATCGCGTGCCACAGATCTAGAGAGTTTCTTGACGCAGCAGGCTGTGCCCGCGCACAGCCAGCTGCGTCGTCAAAAAAGGGTCTCTCGATCTGTGGCACGCGATGAACGTTTCGATCGTTCGCAATCTTGCTGGTAGTTAAGTCGAGCGATGGCAACGGCTGCCCTTTTTTCAGCATTGGGAAAGGGTTGCGCCTCAAAGGGTTAAACAAATGCCTTATATCCCTAAGCCATAAGGTAACATAAATAACACGATAAATAAATTATCGATAATAAATAAAACCAATAACAGCTCTCAGTTCGAACAGAAACCGGAACTGCTTATTACCAACTGTTTTAAGCTGCAGCCACAAGACAAAGTGCTGCGCGATGGAACTTACTCTAAACCAATCGAACTTGACTCAGGCTCGGGAAAAATTGGATCATTAGAAAGCACGCGGCAGTAGAGAAGTTTCTTAAAACCAAGAATAAATAAGGCACCTGCTTCCCAGCAAATTTGTAGTATTTTGTCTGGAATAAGCAAAATGCATCTATATAGGCAAAATCTCGTACAAAACGAAGCATACGAGACAGTAAGAAATTTAACCAGAAAGGAAACTTTTCCTGACCAATCATTTTACTTGCATGGCTTATTTTTTCCCCAAATTCAAATTATAAAAAGGACGGAAAATAGGGCTAAGGCTTTATAACACTTTTCGCAAAGTTTCAGAGTACAATAATCAACATTTTATCGAGAATTAAGGGTAATTTATATTTTTCTTAGTTAAATAAGATTAGCCCTTTGAGGCACAACCCTTTCCCAATGCTGAAAAAAGGGCATCCGTTGCCATTGCTCGACTAACTACCAGCAAGAGGGCGGACGATCGAAACCGTTCATCGCGTGCCACAGATCGAGAGACCCTTTTTTGACGCAGCTGGCTGTATTCGGCACAGCCAGCTGTCGTCAAAAACGTTTCGATCGTCCGCCCTCTTGCTGGTAGTTAAGTCGAGCGATGGCAACGGCTGGCCTTTTTTCAGCAAATGTCAGTGCTGTTAAAAATAATCGTGACAATTTTTTTACGGGGAAATGACGTGCTAAAAAGTAAAGGATTCTCGTGGAGCTATGTCACCCGCAACTATCTTATAGAAATCCAATCTATTCTTCGTGAATGGCAACAGTCAAAACGTCAGAGTTGGGTGTTTCCAGAGCGGGAACACTGCGCTATTCAAGGGTTAAAAAACAATATGCCACAGACATCTAGAAAATAATGGGTGGAACTAGAATTTATCAGTCTATGTACTCCCTATGAATACTAGATCATACAGCGTGACATTTCTGAACTCACTTATCCCATTTTTAGACCTCTTCTCCATAATCGGGTGCTGTACCCAGATGAAAATATCTGCGAATCGCTGCGTACGCTAGCGGGTAGGCTCACAAACGGTCGTTCTAGTGCTCCAAAAATTGAACGAACATTTCTTGTAAGGCTAGTCATTCTGCTGTGATGAGCCAGAATACTACGGACTAGAAATTCTCGACCCTTTTCTTCTAATACTAGTTGTCTGCATCACGTACACGCATCATTCTACGATCTATTCTTCTAGATTCGGGACACAGAAAACAGCCACCTATTCATTCTAGATGAGAGCTGTATTTTTTTCCCCCCTCCGTGTAGCAAAATTCAGATTTCGGAGTGTTGAGGGTGTAGGCACCAGAGATGAGACGGGCTCAGCCCGAGCCCGAGCCCGAACCGGGCTCTGAAATTCACAATTGCGTACGGGCTCGGGCTCGTGAAAAATTTCTCCTTTATTGAACAGACTCCTTGAAACAGATTTTAAAAAGTGATTCATGAGGAAAATAAAAGTACAGTCAACTCCGGTTATAGTGAACCTCTGGGGACCATCCCATTTCGTCCACTCTATCCGAAGTTCACTAAAACCCAGGTGTCTTCATGATGGATAGAGATACTGCGTGTGAATCGGGACTAATTGTTTGCGTTCACTATATCCGATGGTTCACTATAACCGGAGTTGGCTGTACTTATAAAAAAAAAATAGCGTCATGAGATCCAACATTATTTGATAAACATATGGATAAATAAAGAATTAGAAAGTGCATTGAGAGTTTGCAACTCTATTTGTCTTTAATTTGCACAAACGGCAAAATTCATTGTATTCTATCAATGAAGTAATTGGATTTTTTTTTTTTTTTTTTTTTTTACCTTTAACTGAAATTTCGGGCTCGGGCTCGGGCTCCGACTTAAATAATATTGCTCGGGCTTCAAAAAATGAGCCCGAACTCATCTCTAGTAGGCACCTGGCCTCAATTTCTGTCTACGTTCCTGGTGTCACTTTACATATCAGAAACCCCAAAGAAATGGTTAAGTTAGAAGTTTGTTAATAGGACACATGATACATTTCTAACTCTTTTTTTCTTTTAACTTAACAGCAGATTTGAGGTTGTTGTCTATTCTACAATAATCCTTAATTTATAAGAGCGATGAATCGACTCAGTAGAACGCGTTTTCGGGAAGTAAACGTAAATTTCCAACATGGTGGTCAGTGTGTTTCAGATGTAGAAGTTACTGGAGTGGGGGATATCAGGGATTTACTCTTGAGAGTCGGAAGTTAGTGACGTTACATAACAATTAAATAACTAGACTTATAAGACAACTGAATTTCTATTCGTAAATACAGTATTTTTCTTAAGTCGAGCACGGTAAGTTACAACCTTTGTTTTGGAAACTTATTTTTGGTGCCAAATTGGGCGATATTATGCCAAAATTCGCCAAACTTGAACGAGAGTTTGGTATGGACTAAACAATCATAACAGTTATAATGGCAATGAACAAAACTTGAATTCTTATCACCAAATTGCCTAGATTACAGTTACAGAAGTAGAAGAAAAGTTACGGAACATTTGAATATAGTATGAAAATGTCATTTTTTTAAAACCAAAAGAGCATCCCAAGCTGCCTTATTTTTAATTTAATATCAAAAGTCCCATTTTTAGTTACTAACAGGCATCCTGCTCAAGGGATCCCAAGATTTGCTTTTAACAATATTATCTGACTTTTAGGTGTAGACTGGGTCTTTTTTTAGCAAAATATAAACTAATATTCAGGTGAAAACCGGTCAAAGTTATTTACAAGCAAAATCAGATTAATCGTTATAATAAAAAGTAAAACAATAAAATTATATATAATAGACTAATGTAATATTTTGATTAATAAAAGTGCTAATTTTGTAAAATAGCTAAAGCAAAGCCAAATGATGCTGCATACAACACAAAAGAGGTGTGCCAGCACTAGAAAACAGCAAACTTTTTTTGTTATTTAGAGCCAACTTTGCGTGGGGTCATTATTCTCTAAATTTTGAGCACTCACAACGGGCGAAATAGTCTGGAGCAAGTCCGATGATACCAGAGAATTTTCATAGCATTTTGGGATTTGTCGCTAAATTGAGTAACTTTTGAGATAGGTTTTCAGGTAATATAATGCACTATATAGAAGACGTTTTAGATACTAAGAAAGGGTTACTTAAAATTCTTATAAAGAGCGCTTTTCAAAAACTATGAGACGTAATTAAATTGTAGGTCATGGAGTGTCTTATGGAACATATTTAGTGCTTTTTCATCATGTTACCTATCCAGCTATAAAAATGAGTACAAAAATTTTACAAAATATAAACTCACCGAGAACTTCCCTAATATAGACAATAAAAATAGTACACTAACATTAACATATACAGATCTTAACAAAAGAATACAAATGACTTGTAGTTTCTCAACAAACACAACGGAAACTTTAAAGCAAAAATTTTATGATGTAGATGATAATTATGAAAGATTTCACTGAAAAAAAAAAAAAAAAACTTTACGCAAGATAAAAAGTGAATAAAAAAACAGTGTAAAAAAAAATAACAAGAAATCTCTATTTTTGTTTTCATTTCAAAAAGATTATTTTTTGCAGAAGTACGTAGAACTGATTTCGAAATTCCATACAATGGAATGATTCATAGAAAGTAGCTTCAAAATCCGATTAATTTTATGCCAAAAACAAATGTACTTTCCAGGTACTTTCGTCGTAATACTTTCCAGCTCACCAACTATACAACAGAATATGCAATTACAAGGTTACTACTTCGTCAATAATAATTTTTAGCAGTCTTACGTTCTCAGAACTTAAAATATAAGGTAACAATGATTTATCTCATAGAATAATGACTGTAGACTAATTGAATAAGATTGTTAATGAGTATGAAAACAACAAAAAAGTCAAAAGCTGCTTTAAAACTGTTTACACTTTTGTGTTCACGTATCAGCGGTAAAAAAAAAAAAAAATCAAAGTCCATAGAAATAACATTCCATGAAATACACTCATTTTCAATGTTTCACTGTATAAAGAAATATAATTGAATATATTTTTTGTTGCTTTACATTTATCAAAAGTTTTATTAGTAATAATACGTCACAAAATTAATTTCATTTGAACTTGAACTTTCGTATGTGTACTAAAGTTATCCTAAAAATAACGACATGAAAATGAAGATTCTTTAAAATTCCTTATTATAATAATTCAAAGTAAAATAATTCAAAGTAATACAGGTAACTATTAAAGGGACAAATAATAAGAACAATAATTTGCCCAAAATTATGCTCTGAATGCAATCAAATAATAATAAGATAAAAGATAAGATTTCGATAAAAGATTTATCGAAAAAATAGTGAATTTCAAGAAATTTACCTTTTTTTTCTTCTTCGTGACTCAAGCATAAACGTTAAAATCTAGAAGTACGGAATTTGAATTTCAAATGAAATATTTTGAAATGAGAATTTCTATGAAAACTAATTTTTAGATTTTAGAAGCATACATTCCTTATACACATCTTTTTCAACTATTAATCAATCTTTTTTTTTTGTTCTCTTTGTGCTTTCAAAATATTTTCTCATACCTCATCATAGTTTTAAAAAAAGTTTCCCCAAATTCATTTGGCTAAAAATTACCCCGGATTCCCCTTTATTTTGTGCGTATAAAGTCCTATTTTCCTTTATATAAACTCTTCTTTCAAACTAGCACAGCACAAAATTACGAAACATTTTTTTCCTAATGCATGTGGAAGCAAGCTGAAGAAGCTCTCCTAGTTAAGTCTAAATATCTTATAGAACTTTCAAAAGAATAAGCTTCAGAATTTCTCATAAATCAAGTGGCAGCACCATGTCATGGGGACAGAGCCCTTGATTATGATATTGTGGAGAACTCTTTTAATAAGACCCAATCTTGAGATAAGAAAAAAAATACTTTATTTAATGCAAGATATGAAGCATACCACAGGGAATAGGTTTCCCTTGTTTATTTTATTTTGTTATATTATATATATATATATTACCTACCTTGGTTCCACGGAATTGGATTGTTTTGTTCCGTTGTTTCGTATATGCGAAGAAGATTAAAAATTGATATCACTTGAGTCATTGGTTCTACCCAGGAAAAATTAAATAAAGTTTCCCGTTTGCTAGGGATTTCAATGAGTTTTGGTTGGCTGACTGCATGCAATCACAGAAAAGGGACAACATTGCTAAGTTGCGTACAATAATAATGACGGAGAGAAGTTTATATATATATACACACACACACACACACACATACGGCTTGGTCAGTCAGTTTGAACAGCAAAAACACGTGCAATATTTCTTTCTTTCGTTTTTTTGGCTATTATTTTAAAAACAAATCTTGGTCTGTATTTTGTAAGGACTAAAAAATAAGTAATAATAATAATTATAATAATAAATATACATGTAAGGATAACAAAAAATTTTGGAAGATAGAGATAAACTTTCTTTTAAACAGTGCCATAAATGCACGTGCAGAAAAAAATGGTATTTTTTGAGGCACAAACAAATTTAAAAAAAGAAATACCAGGCACAGCAAAGTAAAAGAACTCCTAATTTCAAACTGAAATCCAATTACTGCAATATTTTAGAATAAATATTATAAAAGTAAAAAAAAAAGATATTTATGAGAATGTAGAAGCTTCCCAGTAAGTATACTGCACTAGACATCAACACATTTCATTTCAATATTAAGCTGTGGCAAACTATTAAATTTCATAATACATAAATATGCAAATATTGCAAGATGGTTGTGGTTGTGTGTGACTATGGCAACGCTACACTAGGGCGAACTGCGAGGGGTGTGCCTTGGTAGGGGGACTTTCTAAGGGGTTTTAACGCGTATTCCCGTTACATCTGGAGAAAACCTACCAAAACTCCAGAATATTAGATCGACAGCCACGCGATGGGATCCGAACCCGGGACCTTCACACTTCGGCCATCTACCATTTTCAGTGGCATAAACACTGTGAAGCAAATATTGCAAGAAAAAAAGCTCTATTTTACAGTACATTACAACATTTTGAGAAATTGGAGATTTTTTTTTAAAGTCGCGAGAAAAAAAAAATAGAAAACACTTTTTGAAAAGCAAAAAGCAATCCAGAAATCTACAAATTCGTTAGTCCTAACACATATGCTTTACCGTATCAAGAGTAGCATGTCTTTTCAGTAAAAATATCACTTATGGATGTCAGCTTCTAAAATTTTGCCTCTTTTACAGAAGTAGGATACTGGAGCAAAATATAGGAAATGAATACCAGAAAAGGAAGTAAAAACAGTTGTGCTCAAAATTAAAACTTAATTAAAACTTAAGTGTTTAATACTTTCCCAGTTATTGATACCAGCATCATAATGTGATACATCATCCCAAAATAATATAGCAAATAGCAGCGAGCTTTAAAATGGAATTATTTCTTTCAGACTGTCAATAACAAATGCTCGTTTATCTTTCTAAGCACTATGCTTTTTATTTTTCATTAAGATTAGTCAGGAAGGATAAAGAAATAAGCTGAAGGAAGTGATGAAATTAAATGGGGAAAATATCCTGGAATTCTGTTAGTCACTGAGGTTTTATTTATCTCTAAGATTGAGTGAGTTTCAAATATATGTGTATGTGTGTGTGTGTGTGGATTAAAGGAAACAAGACTACTTCTTTTACTCAGTAGTCATATTTTCTTACTGATTGCCGAGACATAAATCTTCCTCACTGACATAATAATTATTTTTAGTAGCTGAAATAAAGACATAAATAATTAACTTCAACCACCTATTTATGAACGGGTGAAGAGTTGGTAGTTTCTTTGGTAGTGACCAAAAAGAAGTTCGACATCAATCTAAACTTCATTAACGTATGAAGATATTATTCATAACTGATTTTATATTAACAATAATTGGTTTTGTTCAGTTTTCTTGCATTTCTAACAATCTCTGAAATCAAAATGTAAAAAAATGTTTGTTCAAAGGCGTTCATTTTCTCCCCATTTATAATTTTAAACCTACTAGGCTTAACTAGTTCACTGCTTCCGTTACAAAGACAAAATAGTGAAGAATTCCCAATAAGCTAAATGTTTATTAGTAGCAGTAGTCTTCTAGCAGAAGTTGTTTTCTAGCAATAGTCTTCTAAAAAATTACCTCAGTGGGTAGTTTGTTGGAGGCAGTAGTCATTGCTCTCTGCGATTCAATTTAGCGCGAGCACAATCGATCATCTTTAAAGTTGCGACTTTGCGACGCTACGGCAGTAAACAGGTTAAATCTGGTTTCAAGGAAGGTTACACTAAATAGAAAACCCCTACACTTATGAACAAAAACTAGCTGGAATCTGCTGAGGAGCGACAAGAGCTTAAAACTTTTACTCTTTTTCGAGGGTTTATCACTCAAAATATGAGAAAAATAAATGGAAAACAAAAGTATTATAACAACACAAATTTTATGTTGAAAATATTGACAACTTCTACCTAGATTGGTCAGTTCACTGTGGTATGATATATTTAAAATATGAACAGTAACCAAGATACAGGCATTAAAAGTTTCAAACAGAATAACTATAAACAAACTCTTGAAATCCAACCTGAGTGATGAAATGAAATGCACTAACTGTTACTCTTTTCTTGATAAAATCGTATAAACATTACCTGAAAAAGAAATATAAACATTATTTTTTTCATAAACAAATAGAATGAACATAATGATTCATATTTATTTATAATTTCAGAAAATAAAAAGCTTTAATGAATGATTTGAAGTGATAAAAAATTGTTTCACTAAAGTTCATGGCAATTGTATTCAGTAGCAAGTCCAGGGTAGGGTACAAGGGGTTTCATTCTCCTCCTTTTAAAGACATTGTTTAAGGGTAACATTTTGCTTCATAGCAAACTTCGTCAGTTCAAATGAGCTTTTTCAATAAATCAGACCGTCCGAAAGTGATTTACGTTGCTTTAACATAAATTTTTCCTATATTGTACACGTTATTTATGCCAAGAAAGCTGTTCTTTAAAATAACTCCCCCGACCCCCAGCGGAAAAAAAATCTGTATTTGCCAATGATAGAAATTTTAATTTACAATTGAGTTTTAGATTCCAGGATTTATGAACAAAATACTACGTAATCAATTCTTTTCCCTTGTTAAAACTGACTTACTTTGAGTTAAAAATATGATAAACATACATATTTCTAATTTGTTTAAATGTACGAAAAAAGAACAACAACATAAAACAAACATTATTTGAATTTGACTTCATAAACGTGGGTTCAAACAATTAAACCCAAGTTTTTACATTACTTAACACAATTATAAATATTATTACTTAACACAAATTAAAAACTTAATAAAAAGTTTCAAGAGTAAAACGAAATAACTTAAAACATGAAAAATACGTCCCACAACAAGAACTTAAAATGGCATTCAAAACAGACTCAGCAGTTTAAGTAAAACACAAAGAACAGATTGAAATAACCGCAGTTAACTTAGAAAGCGAAAGGAGATTTCCAAATTCCTGATTCAGAAAACTGCAGAAAAAATTAGAAATAAAAAAGTAATTATAGTAAAAATACACAAATTATTTTGTTTTTGTTTCTCAGAAATGTCACTGAGCTTATGCAACAAACGAACGATTGATAGAAACATTTTAAAAAGCATATTAACACAGCAATTACTCGGAATATAAACATAATGAAAAACAGGTTCTAGGTGTAAAGGTTAACTCAATAATATTATACAGTTTAATTAAGGAAATTTTGTAGAAACTAAATGGATATCTCTGAAATGGAGAGAGAAACTGGATAGATATAATCTTTTCCCGTGATAAGAAAGCTGTCAAGTGTCATTAGTTTTTTTCCGTAAGTAAATATTTATGAAGCATATAGTAATTTAACGTATCTGTTACAGAATCTATACAGGAACAAAACATTTTAAAAATGAAGTTACTGAGTACTTCTATATGATTTATGCTCAAAGTATATTAATACATGAATAAATGAATTTTCCAGCAATTACAATCAGGTTTATAAATTTTGCACTGTTACATTAAAAAATGTTTTTTGGGGAATACCTTGAATATAATGCGTGAAGGAAAAACCAAGGTAATGCCATAAACAAAAGTAAGCGAAGTGTTAGTTGTATGCACATTCATGCAACATAAACAGATAACCATTATGTAACTTTTGTTTCTTTTACTTACAATTCAATCTTACCACACAACTTAGAGTAACAAGTTAAAACGAATACCTCATTTGTATATATTTAGTTTCTTGAAATAATCTTAACTTGACAAAATAATTTCAACAGTTGTAAATTTTACATGTAAAATAAAGTAGTCTTTCAAAAAGTATTTTTACAAGTACTTTATTATTGTAATAAATGACCCTCAGTTTGTTTGCAGTCATTCAAATCAACTTATGAACAACAGCAAGCTTTGTGCGAAGTGTTTGGAATGAAATTTAATAGCGGTAATCTGAAAATATTATTCACCCAGTTCGAATGTTGAACTAATAATTAAAACTCATAAGAACAATCTGCACAGTCACATGGTGAATAATAAACTTTCAAGCGAATTTAGAACATTAAGTTTGCACTTGTAAGTTTGATAAATTCAATTGAAACAGAAGATAACACAACAAAAGGATAACTACTTTGGCGAAAATGATTTTGTCAGTTAAAAGTAACTAATTAGAAGAAAACATGTAGAGATTTTTCAACATTTTTGAACAAATCCGCAATTTTTTAGTGAAAAAACACAACAAGATAGAAAAATAGAATATTTCAATTTTATGAGTCAGTTTGAAAATTCTAAGTATTACTTTACAAAAACGGTAACTAACTTTGATGCATAGTTTAATATCAAGATTTTGCAGTAAAGATGTAGGTGTAATGTTATGCAGCAAAGAAACATAAAACAAAAATCTTATAAATATTGTAGAAATATATTGTTTCCCTTCTGTGATGTTTGTTTGTGAGCATATGAATGTACTATATTATTTTCCACTGTTTAAGCAGTAAAATGCAAATAATAATTAAAAAGCAACAACAGTTACATGTCAATTAGCAGAAATACAAACTTTCCAACAGTAAGAATGATATAAACCAATTTTTTTTAAAATCTTATTTTCAAGGGGAAAAATCATCATAGAAATTTGTGATTTATAAAGGCGAAATTATAAATGAAATAACCCTGAAGTAGAGGTTTGAAATCAATAGTATATTTTTCTCATTTACAGGTATTCAGTTTAAATAAAACTATGTAACTATTTTCAATGAACTGTCATTTGAAAAAGAATATCGGTTTCAATAGTTACAATGAAATTATCGTTACACTTGCGGCTAATTTTACAAACATTAAAAATATAAACTTTCTTTACTGGCGGTATGCAAACACTGAAATATACAGTTTTAAGATATTTTATGACATTGTATTAGAAAAAAAAAGTTAATTTAATTCATCAATTCAATTCATCAGTGCATATTTGATAAGGTTGCATTTAAATCGTTGATTCGCATGACTGCAAATACATGGTTATAGAATTTCTAGAAAAATTTTACCAATGTGTTATCCATACGGTAAAAACCTTCGAGTCGCTAAAAAGAATGCCGATCTCTGCACGGTAAGATACCGCATTCTAATTTTCTAGACGGTCCTGAATAAAGCACGGTGATCACGGCAAGAGAAGCGGCCATACGTCGCAGTTTGACAAACCATATTTATTCAATCATTAAATCATTAATATGATGTAGTTATACTTGAACTGATAATAAATTAAAATAATGTGTAACACATTTATTAAATATCATTACAGCATAAAGATAATAAATTAAATAACTAAATTTTCTTAGAAAACGAACTACATTGTAGTTGGTTTAATATTGAAACTAATAGAAATGTTCCTAATGCAAAAACTATTAGAAAATTCACCTTTAGATCTAATAGAAAAGTTAGTTTTATAAAACAGCATTTTATCAAAATGTCAAAAAAAGTTTCAATTATTAATTGTAATTTTATTTTAAGTTTAAAATAAAACATTCTTAGCAAATTTCATGCTGTAAAAATTAATGAACCTGTTTAAAAATAGCGATGCAAAGTTTCTTAATTGATGTAAATGATTTTTCAGCTATACACTAAAATCATAGCTGATTTTTTTTTTGAAAAACTTAATATGAAAACTAACATTAAAAATCTCTCAAACATTTTGGCATTATATCTAAAGCCAATTAGATAATCCACAAAAAATATATTAGATAAATGAAATGTAATTTTAAAATAGTAAACTACTGTAAGAAATACTGTTTAAAAGATTTTAAAAAATTAATTTTATCAATACAATATAGTGAACAACTGATTTGACGCAGTGAATATTTCTAAATAAAAAATGTCAAGTGTCACCACAATCATAGAAAATTTTAATATAAGTTTAATTTATGTATTTTATCAATTATTATTAGTACTGTACAATCCTTCACATAAAATTTTCTTTGAAATTAATCTGTAGGGAAAATAAAAATTTGTTCAGAAAAAAAGAATTATTGTTCGTCGTGTTCAATCGTAATATAAATAAAATTTTAATTGTAAATATATATACTACCATATTTTTATTTGACTCTGGAGAATTGTAAATCTATTCTAACTAATTAAACATTGTAAAATAGCTAGTGCAAATAAGAGTATTATGTAAGAGTTTAAAATTGTTATAAAAATTCTCTTTTTACGAATAAATATTCAGTTTGTCTTTAAAATAGTCATATAATAAACTGCAGCCAGATTATCCTAATTATAAATTAAAGAAGCGAGAACACATAATAAACATTTTAATTCAATGATCATAAACTGCTTTCGTCAAAATAGAGAAAAAAATCTTTTTGCACAAATACTGTATAAAACCAAATATTATAATAATGTATCAAATATTATAAAAAGAAATGTACAACCGATAATTAAAATTAGTGTAATTATCAGTTGTACGTTTATAGTTTGCACATTTTTAGTAAAGTTTATAACAATTGTGGACAAGTGCACTTTTGTAATTTATAATACGTACACATCATCAAATTAATGAAATCTATTACTTCGTAAAGTTAGAACTCTCATTGTTTATTAAAGTCAATTATTAACATGAAAGATATTGACTTACAGTCGAGTTTTTGGATAGAAGGATTATGAATTGTGATATAGATCAGATTTGCGTAGCATTTGAAGAACATACGTTAAACTTTCTATAGTAAATCTGACAAATTTTTCCAGATTAGACTAAAATCCTCATGTTTAAAGAAATCGCCTAGGTAATATTGCAGAGGTAGTAATAGAGTTAATGAAAGCGCGAATTTGTAAAAGAAAAGTAAAAAGTTTAACACCAATATTAAGAACAAATTACCAGTATACCAAGCATACCAGTCCTGATAAATCACTGTATGAAATAGCACTATGATTGTATTTTATCAAGTGATTTATCAGGAGTACTTTGTTTTCAAGTTCAACATTATGACGATAAAGGACAAAAAGTGATTTTTATTATAAATTAATAAGTTAACTCTAAAAAATTAACGATGCACTATTTATTTAATAACATAAAATTAATAAACATAGGAAAGCTATTGAAAATATTTTTAAAAATGTAAAAAAAAAAAAAAAAAAAATATTTTTTATACAAAGCAGTCCAGTTTCTTAACATAATTTTACTACGAAACATAAATTGAAAACTTATAATAGTTCTTAGATAATGAAAATATTTTCTTTGTTAGAATTATATCTAATTTTATTACAATAAACGTAGAAATATTTTTAGTTTCAGGCAAAAATATTGGACTATTTCAATATATTTGTTAAAAATGAATAAACTAACTATGCGCAAAACTAACGTCAAACAATGATAACTCGACAAATATAATTTTTTCCCTAACCTGATTCGTTGATACTATTTATTTTATAAATGACGTAAATCGTATTATATCACATATAGATGT
This sequence comes from Cheiracanthium punctorium, assembly GCA_038373885.1. NCBI lineage: Eukaryota > Metazoa > Arthropoda > Arachnida > Araneae > Cheiracanthiidae > Cheiracanthium > Cheiracanthium punctorium. The sequence goes on along the minus strand of JAWZYV010014639.1, from coordinate 1,474,472 downwards.
TGAGACCTATACATACTGTGATACGTAGTTAAAATTTACCTTTTCGAAACTTACTACAAAGAACATCTGTATAATTTTCAAGCAACCATTTACGAAATTTAACATATAGCAATTTAATTATGCAAATTTATTAAAAGTGCGAGTCAATTTTCTATATACTTTTTAAAAATAAGTCATAATACCATTAATCTTTAGCACGAAAACACGAGTGGTGGCAAAATGATATGCAAATTTTATGTATTCAAAACCCTAAATGCCTGATAAAAATAACAACAGAAATTTTGAAGTGAGTAGAGTGTAATATACAAAAATTTGGAGCGAAAAAAGAAATAGCCAACGTACGACGGAGAGGAGATATAAATATTTGCTGTCTTCAACAAAGCGTTGCATAAATACTGCAAAGGGGTTATATCCCAAAGAGCTTCTAATTTACGACTTTGTAAACACTCGTTGAATTATGCAGTTTTTACATGAATATATCACATTATAATAGGGAATGTATGCATTTTCTCTTTAACATCAAAATATTGCGTTTCTTTTCTTTTTTTTTTTTCTTATCGTAGGATGAAACCCATGCACTCATTCCGTATGTCATGAGTAATGACATCAGCCTCTTTAATTCAATTCAGTATTCATTTCACTTATCTGAAATTTAATTTTCAAATTAGCCACTCTACATTTATACAAATTACTGTCGTCAGCATCCGTATGAAATATGAAAAAATATAATAACATCTTATAACAAAAAGTGTGGAATTATGTGCATTCTATTAAAAGAATTTCTAAGTTTGCAGGCTACAAGAAATGTCAGACGGATGCAAAGATCAAGTACTTTGGAATGTGTCACAAGGACACGAATTCTAATTCGCTAAAGGTCTATTGTATTGAATAGTATTAGTTTTAACCCTTAAATGCCTAATGCACTATAATTATTATTTATTAAATAGGCAATAGAGAGCTTTAAAAAGAGAAAACTTTCTTCATAAAATTTTGTAAAGTTAAACACACAAGAATTTTTAAAACTTTGCAACTAAAGTTAGAATTTTATTTGATTTACGTTTATGAAACTAAACTGAGTTTGTTGATAAAAGACAACACAAGTCATTTAAGGGTTAAATTCGTAAAATATTGTAACACTAGACTTGCTTTATTCGCTGCATAATAAATAATATGATGCGACACACAAGATAAAACAAACTCAGTAATGCCATGCGATTAATTATGTATAGAATTAAATATAAATAAACATGAATATCAATTGTTTTATGAAATTTTTATTCGAATGTGAAATATTTTACAAAATTTAAACTCAAGAAATAAGTTGAGAAATTAGTAGATTACGAAGTACTTCGTAAGAGATCATTTTCATATTTTATTGGCAATCAATTCGTTCCTTTAGTATTCTAATATTGATAAATTTGCATCGATAAAAGTGCTTTAATAAGTATAGATAGCCATGTCGTTTATTGGATGAAATCTAACATTGTTGGGTTACTATTACAGCGATTTACGAGATTGAAAAACCACTTGTTGGGAATCTATATTTAATCTTAAATTAGCAAGAATATTAAACTCTATTATTTCACACATTTTAAGACGCACATATTTTAAGAACTGATCGGCAATACGCACAGCGCAAAACAGATTTCATTGTCGTAAAAATGCTACCAGGTATTTTTTTACAAACAAAAATTTTTTAACAGTTCGTCAAATGAAGAATGTACAAATTTCGAGTGTTTTTGGCCTTGCTGCTCAACCGTATCAATGCCTAAAAGTTCAATTTTGGATTTATAATTGATTCCAATGTTTTTATACATTTTATGGAAAAAAAAACCGATAAAAGATTTTTTCCCAAAATGAAATACGATAAATTTAAGTAAATTAAAAAATACAAAATAAGAGAACCGATGCAAGGTTGAATTGAATTTGCTAGCAGTTTTTTAAAATAAAGTGCGTGGAACATTTAGTTGAATATTTAGTTTTCCAACTGAATGTCTTAACAATAACCGCATATAAAGTTATATGCAAATATTTAAAATACAGATTTTGCAATAAAGCATAGACGTTTTTAAAAAATATTCATTATCTCATTAAATTTAATTTTTAAAAATTAATAATTTCAATGCTACATGAAATACTACTGTAATTAAATTAGATAAAATTTGTGTTTGAGACTGGAATAGGGACCATAATCCTCTTATTACTGAGTTCGAGTTTAACATTCGAGACCGAGTTCAAAAACTACAGGATTTTTTTTTTCGAACGACCATAAAAAGGCTGCGGCACTAAAAAATATTTCCTTTCTCACGGCTGGATGTTTTTACCCAGAAGGCTGTTGCCCTTGAAGTTACGTACTTATATGTAGGTCAGTTCTTTCAGAAAATATATACAAACTGTACGGAATGATCGTAGGTAACTGTGAAAGAGTGACAGAGCAAATAATCTAAAGAGTTTAAGAGCAAGCCATGCATTTTGTACTCAGCAAAATAAGAAGTATAATTTTGATTTTATTAGTGAATCCATATTAATTTGTGTCTTGTCCTTGAATTTTGACAAGATAGTTTATTTCCAAAAAGTATTTAAAAAGTAATAAAAACAATAAAAAAATTTAGGGTTAGTATCAAAATAAAAATAACTAACTTTTTATAAACACACATGCATGTATTTACACAAGCTTGATATTCATTTTCATTTTGTATCTTAAAATTGCATATGTACATTTTAATTAGTAAATTTAAAGTAAGGTTTTGTACTTTCCTAATAACACATGCTTTTTTTTTTAATTTTTGGACTATAGCAGTTTACCATTTACTGCAGTTGGATTTCACTTTTCGCTCTAGGAATCATCCAAAACTATTTCCATACAGATTCAACAGTATTTTACATTAGTTGTACCATCATAAAATGAAGTATGTGCAAACCTTAGAAGAATGCTTCATTTAAAATAACACGTCAATGCAGAAAAACAACAACTTCACTGTTATGCAAAAGCGCTATTGTAACAGCCACGTCCAAAGACGAACAATTTTACGAATGCGCAGTTTGGTTTTACTAGGCATTAAAAGAGAATTTTCAAGTAACAACTAAGTTCTATAACAGCTACTTTTCAGCTGTACCAATAGTAGGTGTAGCTCATTTTAAATTTGATTTGACCATCGAGGATTTCACCGTCCTATTAGTGAAAATTTAAGAGATTTCGAAGAAACTACGCAATATGTAGCAGCAGTTCTATCAAATATCTATTACTTCTATTATTATTTTGATTAACCCTTTGAGGCGCAACCCTTTCCCAATGCTGAAAAAAGGGCAGCCGTTGCCATCGTTCGACTTAACTACCAGCAAGATGGCGGACGATCGAAACGTTCATCGCGTGCCACAGATCTAGAGACCCCTTTTTTGACGACAGCTAGCTGTGCTCGCGCACAGCCAGCTGCGTCAAAAAAGGGTCTCCAGGTCTGTGGCACGCGATGAACTTTCGATCGTCCGCCATCTTGCTGGTAGTTAAGTCGAACGATGGCAACGGCTGCCCTTTTTTCAGCATTGAGCAATCGATCCAGCTGTTCTCGCGTTCTTCCATTTTTCAGCAGATGTCAGTGCTGTTAAAAATAATCGTGACCATTTTTTTATGGAAAATGACGTGCTAAAAAGTAAAGGATTCTCGTGGAGCTATGTCACCCGCCACTATTTTTATAGAAATCCAATCTATTCTTCGTGACTGGCAACAATCAAAACGTCAACAGTTTGGTGGTCACAGAGCGAAACCACTGCGCGTTAAAGGGTTAAGAGTTCTACCGTTATTCCTAAAATTACACAAGAATCTTAAAATATACAAGTGAGTGACGGAAATAAACATGCTGTTATGTGCAGAAAATTTTCGCTTCATTTCGCACAGGACATTGCACCTTGTGCGAGGGTCAACATTCTACCTGATAAAAATAGGACGCAAAAGTTCTTTGAAAATAAGGAATGGCATAAAAAAAACGAACGGTTATTCGGCTCAACAAGTATGGTAACAATACCGTACCTTAAGAAGATGCATGGGGGGTAGGGGAACATTCACGAAGGAAAAAAAAGAGGGGATCCACCACCCCACATCCTGCACTGAAAAGGTCCCCCGAGTCGGTAACGGGACATTCACCTGGGGATTTCTGAAAAAAAGTTTTTTTAAGTGAATACGCAACAGGTTTTTTTTATAGCACAGGAGTGGTACATAAGTAAGAAGTTTCGACGAAAAAAATGTGCTTTTTTCTGTAGAAATTTTCTGGAGATGGGGTCAACGTATTTCGTGAAAAAAAAGTTATATCCAGGAAGTTGGTGTTAGGGTACTTAGTTGAACGGTATTGAATCACAAAGCCAATCATTTCCTACAGGTGCCGATTCCACGAAAGTCTTGTGAGAAAAAAAGGCCGGTAAGACTGAACTTTACAGCGGGGTCATTAAAGACAATGACTCCTGTAAGGCTTCCTGCAAACAAACAGTAGTTTTTAGTTTTATACGGATGTGATTTCAATATCCTTTTTCGGAATATCAATACGCACACAATACTGCACTGGTATTGATGTAAAACATTCATGTTTTCTTTATGTGTTTTCTTATTTTTTTCTTTATGTGCCAGGCCATTGACCATTAGACATTGGGGGATCTCCAGTACTTTCTTACAATACAATTAAAATTCTTTAGTGCAAAGCAACTCATCTAAATGAGAAGCAGTCATGGCTTGTCGAGAGTTACATAAAATGTTTTATGTAAAGTGGTTCTTAAAACATTTGCATCAAGTTAAATTAGTTGCTGGTAACAATGCATGATAAAACTTTTGAAGAGCATTACAAATGACGTCGCAGTTTATTAAATTCTCAATTCATAAATTTTTTTAAATAAAAAAGATATTTACTGAAATATTCAATAAAACGAATGGCACGGAAACTTGGTAAGTGTTGAGTAATACTTACTTTAGTCGAATTATTAATCTATTATTGTTTCGATTTTTACTATTAAAAGAGCGAAACTTCATATGCATGAAACATAAAAAAATAAATTAATTAGAGATAATTGTAAATTGAGAAGACTTTTTGTAATTCTTGCCAAAACTGTGTGTCAGAAGAAATGCGCAATGAAAAATTTTCCCTCTAATGCTTTTCTGGGGTCATGTACATAGTGCATTAACCGATATGTTAAAAATTCGCTCTTAAAACACCAATCAATTATTTCTTTGCATATTGCCAATGTTTGAAAGATAGATAAGCACGATAAAGCAAATTTCTTTTATAATTAACATTATAATTTCCCGATTTCATTATGCGGTAGTTAGCATTCCATTAAAAACATTAGGTTACATTAAACCTGCAAGAAAGAGTTTTTTCAAAATTAATCGCATAGGAAATCATATTAATATTTCTTACTTACTATATTACTAGAAAGCACACAATAACGCTTTCTCAGATACAAAAAATGTGTTTATATATAACTAATTCAGACTTTTAAACAGCAAATGGATATAGTATTTTAATATACCACACCTAAACTCGAAATCGGGGAATACTTGAAATAATTTTCATAACAAAATTATTTTCTAAAAATAGTCTGATTCAGTATTAATATACAATTTATCGACATCATATATTTCTATTTAATACTTCAACTGCTCACTCACGGTGCTTAAATAATTATAGCCATGATGTTATTCCAGCGTTTTGTTGGAGATCACGTGATGTATAAAGAACCGCGAAACGTCTCTATTAGTATGATGCATAAACTTACCGTGTGTGAGAATCTTACCAATTTAGGCTCCAAAAATCTAGACGTGAATTTCAGTTTACTAACAATTACAAAAAATTACACTAAATTAAATTATTTTAGGTTGTGTCATTTATTAATAAAAGGAACACATGCACCTGAAATAACGTTATTCATACCGATGAATGATTATGTTTTTCATTATCAAAAGGCAGGGACAGCAGATATTCCATTTTTTTTTCTAAAATTACTACCTTTATAAAAATGTTACTTAAAAATGGTACGTAAATTTAAATTGTTCATACGTGTAGTCTTAAAATCTAAGGGGGAAAAAAAACCATTCAACATTGCTGAAGCACTCGTGCTATGATGTACTCATTTTAGAGCAATTAAAATCACCGTACTTCTTGAAATGATTTGCCAACAAAAATAAATTTAACCAATAAGAATTATAATAGTTTGACTTTATTAAAACATTATCATGTTGGTAAATTTTTCAAGCTTAATCAGCAAAAATAAGCTATATTATATATATATATATCAATATATATATATATATATATATATATATATATATATCAATATATATATGAACCACACATACGAAAAAAGAAAATAAATAAATAAAAATAAAAAGAGAGAAATAGCGAAAGAATCCTAATAAAACAAAATACATGTATTAAATGAAGACATATGAACTCAAATTGAGTACTATTTAAACCAACTACTGAATGTGGTGTTATGAACTGAGGATTTAAGTACTCCAATACATGAAAGAGTTAAATGAAAGCTATTATTAAGTTAATTGTTATTTATCGGCCATGTAAGATTAATGTATTAGATTTCATTTTTGGCAAGCAAACAAAAATGAAGGATGCTATCACTTTAAAAAACTTGTATTTAGTAGCAATGTAAATGGAATTAAACCAGAGCACTTGTTCAGTCAGTCACACAGGAAAACACCATAACTAATACTTTTCTCATGTGCGTACGTGTGTTTGAAAGCAGTTTTAATATTGAGATTATATATATAACAAAGTCAATTTACAGTCATACTTTGAGATTATATACATAACATTCATTTTTAAAGTAACATTGAAATCATGTGCGGAAAATCATGTATGCAAACTTTTTTAGGAATTATTATCAACTGAAATTACTATTTATTTATATGTATTTAAAATTTTACAAGCAGCAAAATAGTGTTTATTAAAATAATTTTGAAATCAACAACTAAGTTAGGGACAAGTTCAGAAATTTAATAGTATAACAAACCTATAAATAAAGAAAATGTTCGTTAATATTTCTGCATAAATTAGATAAATTTACATAATTAGCTGTAATGCTCATAACTTTGCAGTTATGAAAAATTGTCTAACATATGGCAGTCATTTTTACGATGGCTTTAAAAAATTACAGCCATTTTACTTATATAAATGACCAAAAGGAAAGTGCATCATGAAAAAGTGCATATCAGATTTTTTTTACGACTTATAAAAGTTCTCGCAGTACCTACAAGTTAAAAGTTGATTATGCAAATACTTAGTTAATTTTAAGCTTTGATGCATAAAACTATATTGCTACTTACTGCAAATTACGGATACTTTATTTCTGGAAAGCTAATCTTAAAAAAAGGGAAGAGAAAACTTATACAAAAATAAATAAAATAAAATAAAAAAGAATAGAGAATTTGAGCCCCAGGAAAAAATAAAAGTATTATTTTATTTTATTTATATATAAGAAAGACAAAAGAGCTAACGCAACAGAAAGTCTGTCTAATATGATAAACTGGTGATTTTTAAAAAGCTACATAGCCACTTTACTAATACAAAGATTTTTTTCAATATACAAGGCTATTCAAAATAAAAGGGGCAATCTTCCAGAAGGGGGTAGGTTACACCAAGACAGTATAGAATCACATAGCAATGCGGGTCTGAAACGTCGCTTTCATGTACCAGTTAATAATCACTTTAGAAGTGTTTAAATAATAGTGAACTTTCCGACTAAGGTTTTTGAAAAACTAAAACTAATGCATCTTTCACATATTGCACTGGATAAAAATTGTTAATTCAGGGGTATTGTTTTTTCGTTACATTGATGAAATTGTAGCAGGAGAACCCATTGTTTATTAACCTTGCTACGAAATTAGACGCACACTTCAACACTTCTCGCAAAGTGATTATTATCAGGTACGTGAAGAGGAAGTTTCCGACCCCGCATTGCTGTGCGATTCTAATCCGTCTTAGTATATTCTACCCCTCCTAAAAGTTTGTCCCTCTAATCTTGAATTACCCTGTTAAGAGAACGCTTAATCTTTCATTAATTACAAAAAATGCAACATTACAGTCATACCTTAAATAGATATTATGGCGCAAAACAGATAAAGACCTGCACTAGAGCCTGCACTGCGGATAAACCTGCCCTTATTATATTCATAAAAAACAAAATACAAATAAATACAAATAAAAATAAAAAATAAATTTGACAATCAACTTTTTAATGGAAATTGCTTATTTAATTTTTTTTATCCTTTTCTATGTTTATTTATTTGAAATACTAATAGAAAAGAATAATTGCTCAGTAAGCCACAGATGAAACTTGAAATATAAAATAATATATTTTTGACTGATAATATATTTATAAAATAATATAGTTTTGAGCAATAATAATATATTTTTGACTAACACAGAGATTACCATAGATATTGCGATATATCCCATACTACAGCTGCATACTATTTTGTTTAGCTTTGATAAACTATGACAAGAGAATCATACATATTAGTTCAAAAATATGGAAAATTAGTTAATTGCAGTATTTTTTTAAACGGAAAAAATTGCTTAAAAATTACTATATAATACAATATTTACTATTTCAAAAATATTTGTCTAGTGTAAATAGTAGCAAGCAGCATTAAATAAAAGAGAATATGGCTAAAAAATTATGAATTCCCGTTTTTAAATGAAATATTTTAGGTACTTGATCAAATAGAGAAAACATAGCTTCATTATTATACAATTTGCTTGTAAAAAAAATATTTAAAACTTCTTAGGGAATGAAAACACTAATATTCTTGAAGACAATATGACCGCAACTAAGTTTCACACACAAAGAATACTGGGTTTTTAAAATATATTTTTTAAAGAACAGTTTAAAGGAAAAAGATTCATTAAGTAACTATTTCGCATTCTTAAATTAATGGCTCGAGCATTAAAATTATTCATATTTAGACAGCCTCGCTTTCCCTCTGTCATAATTTTCTCTAATTGAAGTACTGCAATATTGAGTCAGACAATATAGTAAAATAAAAAGTTACGATTAACAGAAACGGTTACATAAAGATGTTTTGAATAAATACTACGAATGAAAGTATCAGAGTTTAAATACACGGTTCTAAGATTAAAAATATTTTTCACGAGAATTTGTATAATATTTTGTAATTTTTATAATATTTTTGTGGTATGTAAATGCATACCACAGTTATTCACATAACATGATGGACATGAGTATTTTTACGAGCAATATTATCATGAAATATCTCTGTATATATATATATATATATATATATATATATATATATATATATATATATATATAAATTAATTTTTGATTGTATTCAATACAGGCAGTAGTAAGAAAAGGCAAAAGTTAAGACGGCAATTTGCATTGTGTTTTCTTATGTGGATTTTTCTAAATTGTTATTAAAATAAGATATTGTTATAAAATACACTTTCCTGTTTATTAACTTAAATCAGTGTTGTATGGATAATGTGTTGTTTTTTTTCCCTTAAACAATAAGAACAACTAAACAGTCGAGAATTTTTTGTTTTAATATAAATGAATATTTAAAAAAGCTTAACAATGTAACGGAGGCCACTGTAACTAATACATATTTTATCTATTTTAGAAAAGATTTGGACAAAGTTATGAATGTCATATGTAAAATGGGGTTTCACAATACGTAATAACTCTTAATTTTAGAGTGCTTGTGCATTGTTCTATTGACAAAAAAAGAATATTTGAGAAAATTTCTATTTCAACAGCAATTAAATACATAAATTCTTTTCAAAACAGGAATCATAGTGACTTTCTCACCTATTGTTCTTATTCGCAAGCGAAGCGAATGAGTACTTTGCAGAACGCAAAGTAAACGCTTTGATTTATTCACCAGCATTAAAAACATCGTGATCATTCAAAAAAGAAGCCGGCATTTTTTTTAATCTTAAAAAAACAAACAATAGAATTTTTTTTCGGTACCTAAATCAAAATATGTCAGCAATGAATGATATAATCAAATAATGGAATGAATGAATATGATCGTATTTTTAAAATATGGTGGTTAAGCAAACGATTTCGCTCTATGCGTTAAATTTATCAATTTCAATGCATTATGTGCGATATGAAAACATTTAATGAGGATGCATTTAATAAAATTATTTTATTTTATAAGAAGGGAAAAATGCTGAACATTAAAAAAAATTTCGGATAATACAAACCGACGATGATTTCCATACATTTTTGGTTGCAGTCATTCAAAACAACGTAGAGCGATGACCTTTATGAGTTAAAATGTCATGCCTTTATGAGTGATAACCTTTATGAGTTAAAATGTCACGCCTTTATGAGTGATAACCTTTATGAGTTAAAATGTCATTTCCTGTCTTGGTTTCATGGAAACTATTTAACACTTTCCGAATACATGCAGGGTTAAAAATGATAGGGGGTTCACTTTTTTGGAGACCTGTTTTGTTTAAACCAACAAGATTAATTGATTTTTGTTAAAACCAACAAGACCTGGCATGCATTCATACTCGTAATTATTTCAGATGGGCATATTTATTTAACTTTTTAAGTTAAATATGTTAAAAAAACTTATTTGCGTATGATTTCTTTTATTGTGGTTTGTCAAATTTATGCTGTGCATGTACAGGGATGTTCCAGCTGAAATTAAATTTTGGAGCAATTTGTGGAGCAAAAAAAGAGACATTTTTGGAGCAATTTGGAGCAAGAAAAAGTCACTTTTGGAGCACAAGAATGCCAATTTTGAAACGCAAAATTTATTTTTGGAGGGAAAGGGATAAGTCATTAAAGAATGCTAATCTAAAAAATGAAAATTAAGGAGGTTCTTGAAAACTCTTAGCTTATAACAAAAAACATTTTTTTTTTGGGGGGGGGGGGAGAAACCAGAGAGTCGGAAGCTTATGAAAAAAAAATTCAGTTATTTTATACATTGCTATACAAAATATCTATTTTAAATCAAAAATATAATATTTACTACACTATATTAACACATTTTCGCCTAGCGTCCCTTTTTTGGGGCGACATTTTCGCTATCAGTCTAAAACTTTATTTTTCCTAGCCTACATTCTCGAGTATGAAACCTCAATTCCACAAAATATTTTAACATGACCCGGCAGGATGTTGACATTTAAATTTTTACATAATGATTTTAAAAGAAATCATCCCTTGCTCAAGAAGTTGATATCAGAAATTTATCTATTAGTGCTGGTATTAGCAAAAATCAAAGAAAGTCTCAAAAATATCTGGGCGCAAATGGGTTAACTACCATCAGCGACTTATAAAAAAAATTTGGTAACAAAAAATTAACAATTTATATAAAATTAAATTTAAAACAGAGGTCAATTTTTACTTTGGAGGTTCAAAGAAAGGGATGCCAAAGAAAAAATATTCGTTTTTAAGATTAATAAAGATTGAAATTAGAATGTGTGATGATTTTTGTAAAAATTTGAGAGATTTACAAACGTTTTCGACGCATATGGAAAAATTAAAAATGTAGCAGTTTTGCTGAATTTGGAGCAAAAATGTCCAAAAATGATCTTTTTGCAGCAGATTGGCACATGAGGATTGATTTGGCACAATTTGGAGCAATTGGAGCAGCTGGCACATCCCTGCATGTACGAAGTTGATCCGTTTTGTATTGCTTTGACCTTTATGTATACGCTGAAAAATATCTAACTTAATGAGCTTCGACAAATTTAAATTACGCTCTTCTTTACACGGCCGTAACAATATTTAAATCCGTCGAAGTTAATTTATTTTTGTATTTCTAAGCATCATGCAACTAAAGGATGCTCTAAAACATGCAACTCGAGAATGCTAAACACTTCAGATATATTCAGTACAAAAAATAAAATCCAATAAGAGCAAATATTGTATTATTTGTAATAAGATTCTTATTACAAGTTGTAAACAAGATAAACAACAATAAAAGTATTATCATTTAAAAACACGGTTATTAAGCTGCTAATTTACTCTCGTGATATACTTTAGAAAACAAGAATTAAAATAATACGCTTGCAAAAAATTTTCAACACAAGTGGAAAATAAATTAAAAGGAAAATCATTGATATTATAGATCAAGTGAAAGTTTGGTAATTTCAGGTAAAATCGGAAACATTCTTTTATATAAAGAATCAAATTGCTAAATGCCAAAAATCAAATTATTGTCCTTTAACAGAATTTGCGGTTGTTTTATCTTTGTCTCGAATGTAGTAAATGTAACCAAGCCATGCATTTTAAATGATTTGTAAGTACAAGTTGCAATAGGTAATTTTAAAAATATCTTTGCTCCGATAATGCCGCGCGAGCGTTTCTTATATAATACCAAAGTGTTTTGCTTACATTGATCATATCTAGAAACGTAATCTGTGAGTCGAGACTTTGCAACGACGAGAGTAAACAGGTTAAACTATCAATTGTATATTTACGTCATAAATTCAGTTTCCAAAATAACAGCTTCGTTAAACGATGAAAATATTTTCAAAAAGTATCAAACTGCTTTTCTTATACTGTTAGATATGCCAATTTAATATGCAATAACGACAAATTTTTGATTTCAGAACGAACTTTGTTGAAAATTTGCATTTTATGAGTTATTATTATAATAATGGATATCAAAAATGGATATCAGCATGTCTCACTCCAATGACTCAAATTGAAGTGAGAAACGCTGAAGAAATGACACAGCATTTTTTTCATAACTGCCAAATATTGTTTTAGTATTTAACGTCTATAAAATCGTTGCTTTCGTGAAAAACAAAACTCCCAGACATGCGTAGAATGAGCAGACTTCTGCAGTTCCCCAAGGATTCTCTTGTATAATGTCATGTGAATTAATATATTATTTATTAATTTTGATACATTCACAACCTTGCGATAACTAGGCAATAATCCTCTTTAATATATATATAATGAAGTTTAATATTTCGCACACTGTCATATAATATTTTACAGAGACTTCTTGTAATGAAACTTAAGAAATAATAATTTGCCTAATATATATATCGAGAAGAATATATATATATATATATATATATATATATATACACACACACACACAAACAGTATAAGGCGAAAGTGAGGCTTTTGCAAATATTGGACTGAGATTTTGCTTTTAATATTTTATTGTAAAGTTTTTATAATACACGTAGCATTATTGATTGCGCATAATATAATTTAGTAAAAACCAGAACCATTTTTTAGTCTTTGACGTAACTAGTTTCTTTTCTATATAGCACAATAACCGTGTGACATGCGTCGACCCTCGAAGAAAGAAAGAAAAAAAAGGGGCTGTAATTCCCCCACACTAAATAACAAATTCTAAAAAATAAATTATTTTCTATTATGAGAGTAAAAAAAAATGTTTCGGATGCACAAAAAGTTCCTTCTTATTCAGTAGTTAAGTGTTCACCCACCCATGAAGTGCAAACACTGTAAATATCAATCAATACACAATTTAATGAGTTTTGCTTAGATAAAAACACATCCAAATTAAAATTACAGCGCAAAAATAATATATAGTTTTTTTTTTTAAATTTACTGCGCATTTCGTTCTTTTATTTAGAACTTTCTTTTAATTTCGCAGTAAACAAATAGACCTACTACATATTCTATTGCAGTCTTAAAAAGACAAAAAAAAAAAATGCCAGTACAGAAATTAGTATAGGAAAAAGCATAAAAACGATATATATTTTTTCTCAAATTTAAATGTTTAATTCCAATTCGTTGGGCTACAAGACTTAGGCCCACAGCGAAGCAAAGACCCATGCCAAAAAAGCAACGGTAGGCAGAGAAGAGAAATCCCTGCCGCCAGAATTACAGAAATAAGGCATTTCATTCTCTTTTCAGGCCACCCAAGAACTATTTTTAGAATACGAATCTCTCGCAGACTGCTTAACCCTTTGAGGCGCAACCCTTTCCCAATGCTGAAAAAAGGGCAGCCGTTGCCATCGAGCACAGCCAGCTGCGTCAAAAAAGGGTCTCTAGATCGGTGGCATGCGATGAACGTTTCGATCGTCCGCCATCTTGCTGGTAGTTAAGTCGAGCGATGGCAACGGCTGCCCTTTTTTCAGCATTGGGCAATCTTTCCAGCTGTTCTCGTGTTCTTCCATCTTTTAGCAGATGTCAGTGCTGTTAAAAATAATCGTGACCATTTTTTACAGGAAATGAACGTGCTAAAAAGTAAAGGATTCTCGTGGAGCTATGTCACTCGCAACTATTTTTATAGAAATCAAATCTATTCTTCTTGACTGGCAACAGTCAAAACGTCAGAGTTGGGTGATCCCAGAGCTGGATCACTGCGCGTTAAAGGGTTAAAGAGATGTGCATGCTGTATGAACTATTTTTGAAGAACGCTTCTTTTGCAAAAGTCATTAATACACATTAATTTTTTGTTGTTTTTTTTGTTGGGGAAATAGAAGAAAGTACATTTTAAAGGACCGCAGTCATTAGACCTTCATGTATTGAGAGACTTTTGGATATTCCTTAAAAAATGTAATAATGCTAGGCAGACTATTTTTAATATGTTACATGGTTATTACATAGTAATGGCGAATACAAATGCTGTAAAAATATATGCCTATTTACGGCAGTACAGACGGACGAACAGACAAAACAGAAATCATGTTCCTTAGAGCACTGCTGGAAATTGTTCAAAAACCAGCTGTTGGTTCTTTTCTTTTTGACCCGATCACGAGGCGAAAAAAACATTCGGCATTTAACCATTCCCAATCTTATAACAGAAAATAATAAAAAAAAAAAATCCTCCAAAGGCACGTTGCCATTCTATACTTCGCAATATTAAACACTTTTAATATGCCATATTCGGATCCGAAATACAATACATTCTCACCAGTACTTGCAAGTTACTCGTTAGAAACAGTACAAGATGAGCAAAGGAATATATAAGGTGCGGAGAAATTGACTTGAAGAAACCCAACGCCTTAAACCTAAGGTTTCACATCAAGTCTCTAGGAATTCAAGGAACTCAAATTTCGTCCAAGTAATTCAATTTCTTTTTATTTATTTTTTTTCCCCCCTTGCCGTTCGAGCTCGCAGAAAAAAAAAAAAGTTTTTTTTGATTAGGAACTAGGTGAAAAGAATGAGAAAGGAAGAAATCTGAGAGGACTCAGGGAAAAGGGTAAGAGTCGTTATAAGTTAAAAGGCTTAACTTTAATCGAATGCTGGCATGTAAATGGATTTTTCCAAAATTTAACTTCTGAACGTCAAGATTTGCATGCAATTTCAATTGTTAATCTAAAAATGCAGATTGGACGGGGAAATGCAGGAAAGGATTAGGAATTATACTTCGGATAAAATGACCGGCTTAATGAATGAAACATTAGCCGCGCTGCTCCAAGAAAAAAAAAACTTGGGGCCGAAATTGAAAAAGGGAGTCACAGGAAAAGCTTATGTTTATTTTTATCCAAATATGTTTAAAATATAAATGATGATAGAAGTTCTTAAACAGAAACTTTTGTTTTTCGTTAAGATGCTCTTAACAGTCAAAACTTTTATGACAGGCTAAATGATTAAATTAAGACGAGCAATGTTTGAATTAGATCGTTAATCAAATTGGCTCATTGTAAACAGTGAAATTCTTCAAGAAGGATAAAAATGGGTACAGAAAAAATGAAAGGAATTCACTAAAAACAACGACTATCACACTCCTAAAACGATAAACATGAACTTTGGAGTAAGCTCTAAATGAGACCACAGTCTAAATTAATTGAAAGTTAAACATTCACAACTGAAATATTAAACACTAAATCGAAATATAGATAATTTTTTTAAACTGCGTTAATTCTAGATGGAATATAAAATCAGGGTGTCCTTAGAGAATGAAGTTGAAGGACTTCTAAAAAGATGCAATAGTGTATGTTTACATGACTTTGAATTCCTTAAAAATATGTAGCTCCAAATGTCACTATCCCGCAGCAGTTAAACGTTTTAAAAAATATGCTGGACAATTTACAAGTACGGTCAGGTAAAAATTAATTGATTCTTTTGCAGGAAAACACTTAACTGAGACTAACAATTACAGATACAGTTTCCTTTCATGCGCTTTATGGAAAAAACTCATTGTTTATAATGAGTAATTCGACTAACAATTCATATAATTTTTAAAAGTATTATTAAATAGTGTGGGATCAAACTTTTTTTCTTCTTTAACTAAGAAGAACATGCGATTCCAAGTTCTCTATGTGTTCTCTATCTCTAGCAGAAATTTGTCAATTTGCAATCATTGTCATGTAATATTTTATAAATTTAATAAAATATATTAAAGGTTTTAATATTATTGGAGTTATTGGAGTTACTAAATTGGAGTTATTAATTTGTTTAATAATTTTGAATTTGCCCAATTTATTTACAAATTAGTGTACAATATTTTGTAAGCAAAGAGCATTTCTATTCTTAATATTTTGTGTCTCAAATTAAATAATATTACTTAGCATGTAACAGACTTTTCTATCCAAAATGAGTTCACAATTTCAATACATATTATTTCTAGCACTTTTTGTTCTTTAAAAGGTCGCGGATATTTTGTTCTTTAAAAAGGTGCTGATTAAAATAAATTTTTATTAAAGTAATCAAGAAAATGGTTTTTTTTTTTATTAACGCCAGACTAGACTGATTTAAATAATGTATCAATCAGTGAATAAGGATTAATTGGCAATAATAACTGTGCGCTTTCAAAAAAATAAGTAATAGTAAAATATAACTGAATTATTCTGAATATTTATCAGACGTGAAATCATTTGAAGGCGTTTTAATTTGATAACCTTTTATTTTACTTAAATCTGAAAATTCGACAACTGAAATTTTCAATCAAACTTGGCGTCTATATTTACTTTTATAAATTTAATATTATAATTTTACCAGAAAAAAAGGTGAATGTCAATGATATAATTGGACATGGTGAATATTATTTCAAGTCATTGCCTTTTTACTTTATACAAACATTAACAAACATAAAAAACATACAGATAGATATCACAATGAAAAATAGGATTAAATCTTAGTCTCTATAGAGTTATTTTATTTACGATGATAAAACTTAAAATATAAAACTTAAAGTAATGCATTTCAGGAAATAATTTGGCTTTATATGAGATTGGGTTGGAACAACGCAAGATCCTTACTTTAATACTGTTTCATCAAAACTGATAACAAAAACACAATGTTTTTGTTATGAGTTTTTAAAAAAAAAATTTTGTTGTTGTTGAAAAAAATTAACGATTTGCATTTTAGCAAAATAAAAAATGTTCTACATACAAATTTATTTGTTAAAAAAACACAAGAAACGCTAAAGTAAGGAAAGGCACAAGACTTCCTCTCTCGCAATATCTTTGGGAAAAAAAAAATATTGTTCGATCTCTCTCAATATTAGCAAGTTGTTTAGATGTTTAATTACTATTACTTAATGTTTAAAGTTTAAAATAAAAGTTTAGTTTACGGTTCAAAATGTGGAAAAGTTTGATAGTATTATTCTAAGAATCAACAGAAGTTTTTGCTCCCATAGAAATGATTCTCATAAAAAAAAAATTGATGGAAAAAACAAATTTATCCTCTTTTAATTCTTATTAATATGCTTTGAGCACGAAAAATAGTGGAAAGTTACTCCAAAAACACTTTAACATTCATTAGTTCCACAATATGAGCTTTTATTGTCTTAGAAACACCAGTAAAAATCAGTTTGTTATTGACCAGAAATTGCAAAAACTGTATTCTTTATGGTATTCGCATCAAGATTTTGGCATTTATTTATAATTGATTGGATTTATTATATACATGAGGAAACAACAAGAGTACACTCTAGCCCTTGCATTAACACAAGAAATTAAAAAAATCTACTAAAGGAATATCTCGTTAGTATGCTTACTGCAGATTAAGCAAGCAAACTCTGAAGTAATATATTTCCGAAGAAGGTTCTTTTAAAAACCAAATAAAAATATTAACTGAAAATTAATCATACATTTGAACTGCGAAATAAATAAAAAGAAATGTTATTGTTATTGTACTTTAAAATCTGTTCAATAAAAAAATGTGAATCTGGAAAAAAATTTGCTCAGTCATAAAAACTCTCAAATTTCGACATCAAAAATATAATTATAAGTTTGTAGATTTTGTGAGTTCCTAAATTTAACATTTATTAAAGTGTTCAATAATACACAGAAATTTAACTGCGAACAACCGTGCACTAACACAAAACTAGGAATGAATTTATTTTAAGAATGCCATATGATAATTCGTACTCATGATTGCAGGTACACTGATCTGTTGCAACTATTCTAATGTAATAATCTAGAAATCTTTTTTATATTATTACATTAGAATAGTTCTTAAAAGTAATCTTAAAAGTTCGTATGCAATAAGACTTTTTCTTTAAACAAATTATGTTCCGTATTCCTTTATATTGTGTATAGGGAATTTCCCATTTTTATGTTTTTGTGCAGGTTTATCAGCTCATAATTAATGTCAAAATCAATCAATTTGTAAAAAAAGGAACAGTTCATTCTCAAACACAGTTTGATGGACGCTAGAAGAGTCAATCGAAAATCAAGCGATGATCAAAGCCAGCAATTTCAATAACATTGTTTAAAGTATAGGGCATAAAATATGGCAGCGCAAAATCCTTCTGAAATCCCAATTTTCATTACAATGATTACAATAGGAAAAAACACTCAAAATACTGGTGTTGAAAGATAAAATAAATAAAAAACTTTGTGAAAAAGCACACAAACAAGTAATATCTTATGTGTTTTTTTTTTCAAAGTTTATATTTATTTTAACGATTACAATACTCAATATAAAAGATAAATTGTTAAGCGCATGAACACAGTAATTATTTTTCATTTATTTTACCCATTCGAGAGAATGGGTATATACTAAAAGTCGCGAAACTTAAAAAATACAAGACTATTCTGGCCTATTTTTAGCGAACAGTTTATACATTTTCCAGTTACCTCACTATTCGAAACTATGGATTAGGTTACATGTAATGTTGGAACAAATATATATTATAAGACAATAAATTCGTTATTCGGAAGCTGAAAAATCAACAGCCGCTTATGCATTGTTGAACGCAAAGATACATAAATAAAAGAGAAGTTTCTTGCATTCATGTTAGGAAAAATTAAGTATTTTTTAAATGCATAGATTCGAGGAAATTTATTTGTCTGAATTCTATTTGGGACATCAAAGACAAATTAAATGACATACAAATTATATTACACAGTAAAAAATTAATGTTTGTGTAACATTTGTGTATTCACTTGACCATAACTTGTATATTTTATATACCAGCGCCCTTCAAAGGGTCAATCAAAATATTATGTACGAAGCATTTTAGAACTGGTTTGATAAAATTATGCATCAAGACTAAGCATTAATCGTTTGCATGACTGCACGATTGTTTTTTATTATAATAAATCCATTACTTATCATGGATAACAAGATACATATTAGGCAATATTATTCTCTAATACAAAATATCGATTAAGCTTGAAAGAAAACAAAGCAGCAAGGATAAATTTTAAGAGTTTGTTAAGTAGACGGCTGATTTAAAAGTGGTTATCAAAAAAGTGTTCCAAAGTAATAAATAACCCTTAACCAGAAGGTATATAGCATTACGCAGTTGTCAAATGATTATTTTCTACGTACACTTTTTAGAGATTTTGACAACTACGACTAGTTTACTAACCAAATGATTGTATAAAAAGATCTCTATGTGATTCTAAGCATTGTACGATGAACTGTGATCCCTCCCCCCCCCCTCAAAAAAATAAAAAGAGCCACGTGAATCAACCAGAACATTGTCAAATAATAACTGCTAATAAAAACTTGTAATAATAAATAAACTTTTTGCACATAGCAGATATTGGCGAGATAACGACGATTAGTAGTTGCCTTTCAATGCTTATTCATGTACGAATTTTTATCTTTTAACAAAACTAATTTATTGCAGCAAATGAAAATCAAAGATCAGTTAATTTTATTACTGAGTGTTTTTAACGTCAAATATGACAACTAACCACAAAGTTTTGATTGAATAACTGCGTTTAAAAGGATTGGTTTAGACTACCGTATCATCGCAGTCATTTTATCGGCATGAGGAAAAATGAAATTTTTCTTTTTCAGATTTTAAAATTTAGATCAAAATTAATATGGTATATTGCTATCGATGTAATAGAACAGCGAAAACAAATTAACCCAGAAAAAATTGGAGATAATTAAAAATATTCATATCCTTAACCTTTTGCAGACCGCATTAAGATCCAAGCATGTTATAAATTAGTTTTTTTTTTTTTTTTTGCATATTTTGTCTTCTAATGTGTTGGTTAAAGAATATTAGTCATTTAAATGGGGAATAAAATTTTTTAATGCAATATTCGCTGTGTTTCCGATCGGGAGCATGTGTCATTTCTGACTATAATTTACATTAGTTTCAAAAATGGAATAGACTGATGGGTATTTTAAACAACAAGTGACATATTAAGCATGAATAAAAAAAGATTTATTTTTTAATTTAAGTAAAGATATGAATCAAGTTTGAAGGGAGAGCGTAACAGGATAGCTCTAAAAATTTATTAAAATGGCTATGTTTTTTTTTCCAGTTTCCCATTAATGATAGAAACGCAAAACCTATTTCAAAAAATCAAGTCATTTTTCAACTTTGTCTGCTCATTTTTTCACACAAGTCAATATTGATAAAATTTCATTTTCTAATAAATTTTTAATTCGATGTTCCCAATTGGGAATAGGGATGGACGCGAGACGAAAAATTGCCGTCTCGCAAAACAGCCGAAAAGCTTGTCTCGTCTCGCAAAAATTCCTATATCATAATGTTAAAAATGTGTGTCTCGTCTCGCAAAAAAGCTGTAAATCTCTGTCTCGTCTCGCAAAAAGTCGTCTCGCGTCCATCCCTAATTGGGAACATTGGCCCCTGTAAAAGGTTAATAAAACGGCAAGCAAAAGACTTCAATTACAGCTCAAAATATTTATCGAAGGTAAGTTTACTAAATTAATAAAATATCAACAAAGCTTTCCTAAATAAACCGGTTACAATTACTCTGGACATTTATCAGAAAACGCAATCTCTCGGTGCAATAGCCTCTATCACTTACTAAATCCCAAGAAAAGACGACCAGCTTACAAAAAATGAAACTGACGTTTCTTTTCCTCCCTCAAAACTCCAATTTCTTAGATGGCTCAAATATTATTTTCCCCTTTAACTGTAACCAACAGTAAAAAAGAAATAAATACTATCTAGAAACGGAGATAAAGAAAATGTTTCAAAAACATTCCGTAAAACTGTAAATTTTTTTGTACGTAACATTGAACGGCACTGGAGGCCGCTTCACTGGGAACTCATAAAAATTCAAAGACTGGAATAAATAAATTTTTTTGTTTCACCTTTATATTATTTTTAACAGGAGTAAAAATAAAATGCAACGTAAAATATCGTTTAATGACGAGGTTTAGTTTTAAAAGAAGAGAGAAATTTAATTTTATAGAATAATCTATAGAATTAATTGCGCAATTTGCGCATGTTCGAGAGTTTATCTACATACTTAGGGATGGACGCGAGACTACTTTTTGCGAGACGACAGAGATTTACAGCTTTTTTGCGAGACGAGACAAACATTTTTAACATTATGATATAGGGATTTATGCTTTAATGTTTGAAGTTAATACAAAATGATTCAATATCAGTATTTATATAAAACAAGAAGGATAATTTACGTCAAATGCACATGTTATAATAAAACTTTTTCTAACTGAAACGACTCTTTTTCACAAATACGATTATCTGGCGAGTAATTTAAGTAAATGAGGCAATTAAACTGAAACATCACATTCAATAATTATCTCTTTAACCTAATTCAAGACATTTTTAACGCGTGTGTGTCAGTGGCGTAGCCAGAAAATAATTTTAGGGGAGGTTATACAATGCCGTAAAGAAAAATATTGAGGTCCGGAAATAGTAAGCTACAGAAAGGCCCTTTTCAAGGGACATTGAGTCCCCTTATTCAGGACCATAATTACCACTGGGCACCCCGGCCAGTGCACTTGGGCCCAGAGCTTAGAAGATGGCCTACATACGAGAAAAGTGGACCATAATTCGGTTAAGATTGGAAAAAGTAGTGAAGATGGGGCACCATTATCCTTTGTTGCCACAGAGTCCCCTAATCTATTGTTAAGAATCTTTATCAGGATGTTTCCACTGCACAAAAACAATTTCTATTCTATTTCATGTTTACAATAACAAACAGAAGTTATGAAATCTCTCTAAAATTTCTAACTAAAAATTAGAATATATAGAGCTCTTCATATTTTGTAGACCCAGTTCTCATTGCTAAGAATAAGGCCCTTTTTTGAAAAATTTTAGGGGGGGGGGAGAGTTCTGACCCCCAAACCATCCCTCAACTACGCCACTTCTTATCACGTGTGCATACTTCTGTAAAAAAAAGTCTTATTATGCAGACCACTCTCAAGATAGAATTTTCTAGAGTAAATATCCCCCCTACTAGCAATTTTGCTCGGGCGACCACCGGCCACGTAGCCAGCCGATGATGGCCCGAGCAAAATTGCTAGTAGGGCCTAAAGTGTTGGAATTGTTACGCATGTTCTTGAAAAAGAAAGCTCGATCACGGACAGGTGAGTAGACGGACCCACAAACTGAAGCCTTAAACATTTTTCAAGTTTTTGGGAAAATGGTAAAAAAGTAACTCTAGTGATAAATATGTACTTTGGGAAAAGGAATATTAAATTTAGGATATCTCTTTTCCCAACTTTTTGAAAACAAATGCCTAACAAGTATTAAGGCTAGTTTTTCTTGCGAATGTTAAAAGATATTAATTCCGATATTTCCTTGTATTCGGTGCATGAGCAGTTCAAACCTAACACATCGTGATGTCACACATCGTACTACATCTAGATGAGATGCCAAGCAATGTGAAATGAATGCATAACAGGCATTTTGAAGTTTGTCACCAAGACATTTTTCTGTAAGATGTACATCCTTTATGTCGGAAGTCAACATAATTAAATGAAGAGCATATCTTATAATGGTAGCATTTTATTGAATGCTATTTGGAAAGTTAATACCTTTCTATATCATATAAAAATTAGTACCAAAAGGGTTCATTTTGAAATAGTTTTATGAACGAGCAGTAATTTGATTCAAAGTAATAGCTGTTGTTTTAAAAGACTGTTTATTATTTCATTGCAGAAATAATTTTAGCGTAACAGCATTTGGAAAATGAAACTGTGATAGAAACGGCTGATTGCTTCAAAACTATAACAAAATGAATAAAAAGAAACATTTATTTCATTATTTTAAGAACTGATGAAAGACAAAATTTAAAAAAAAAGTTACTTTTTTCTGTTATCCTCTTTAACATATGAATTTAAATGTGCAATGCATATAGTACATTATATAATTAAACTAAATAAATTAACGAAATCGGAAAATGGTTAAAACTATTAAAATCCTTTACGATGTTACATTATAAATAAAAGTACAATAAAATATACACTTACGTTCTTTTGGTTCATACAATACTATTGAATGTCGCTTTTCAGACATTACTATTGTCTCTTTTTAGCTTAACATTTGAAGAACATTCTTGTACTACGAACTACAGGGCTAAGTAAATGCAGGAATTTATTATAGTAATTAGTTCAATTAGAAAATTTAGATTTAATTCAAAAGTAAAACGTTGAAAACTAGATTATTTGCTATCTCAGTATTGTATTAAAATGTAAAAAGATTAATGCACTAAATTACAGTAATAAGATAGTTAACGACGTATACGCTATCAAAACGTTTTTGATTCAATAATAACTGAAATTTTCGTTAAGTGAAAAAAAGTATATACTTTAAATAAATATATATTGCGGTATTAGATAAATACATAGGTTTAAAAAAATATTTTATATTCATCCTAATAAAAATAAAGAGGAATATATATATTCACAAAAACGCATAATTGTGTTTGTTTAGCTAGCGATACTAGATTTGTTTAAGAATTAAAAGAACGCATTAAACATGGTGTCGAAAGTTTATGCAAAGATAATGTGAATACAATTAATTAATATTCCCGTGGTTCTTAAACTTTTCAGAAACGCAGAATATTTTAAATTTCACAACAGCTTTCCGAAACATAGTTGTTAAATATGTAACTGCATTTTCAACGTACACAACAAATGTATGATCACTTTTAGAACAGCCAGTTCACATTAGAAATACTAGCGTAAAATGTTTTCACACTTTGGCAAAACACTTTATATAAGTTGACACAGAGTACGGAGACGTTAAGAACCGGTGCTATGCACATTAACTAATTTAATTATTATAACAGAAATGCTTTTAAAACAGCGTTTTCTATGTTTAAACTTCATTTCAGACTGAATTATGTATCGTATTCATCGTTCAAAGGTATCACTGTAGTGATTTCAATGCATCGACGTTTTTACATCTTAAAACATTTTTAACATGTTTAATTTTTATAACAAAAATTTTATAACAAAAATTTAATTTTAAAACAAAAATCATTTTGAAGTGTAGCAGAAACAAATAATCCAATTTTAAATGTTTTATTTTTGAATTGCATCGAAATTTTCTCTTGAACTGAACTTATACAAAACACAATAAATTTAACAAAGAGTATTAAACTGAAAACATTTGAAATAAAATAAACTTAACATCTCTTAAAATGCATTCCATAATTTAAATTTATCTTTATAAAAATAATTTATGTAAAATGATAATATACTAATGAAGTATTTTAAGTTTCAAATGAGCTTGCTTAAAATGTTTTTGAGCCGCAAATATAGAAATGAGCGTATCAACAACATACTCGTTTCCTTTACACTGCATAATATGAACAATTTTCATACATTTAAAATATTTAAAAAGTTTCGTTAGAACATACTTAAAGTATCTGATAATGCACGATTTTGAATAATTAATTTGCTTTTTAATTGGAGATCGCAGAAAAAAAAATAATCAAAGGTTTCACTACGTTCATTTTACTCGGGAATAAAATTAATTTAATTGTATAATGTCAATGAAAATACCTTTGAAAATTATATGCTTAAAATGAAAGAGTTATCATGGGAAAAAACTTATTCATTTTTTATTTGCTTCTAAGTTCAGTATGTCATTTTGAAACTCCATCGAAAAATGCATTTAATTTGTGTTGATTTTGAATGATCGGTCAAAACTGGATAGCTTCAATCACATATAGGAATCCATTAAAAATTTTAGTCATACGCGTAAAAAGATATGTATCCATTTGTTGTTTCGTAGTACAAGAAAGTGAAAAAGTTATTTATAACTAACAAATGCTGCATAATCAGGGAACGTGTATTTTTACTAGTATTTTATACACTACAGTACTACACCCTTCAAGCAATATATAGGGTTGTAAGTATAAACACACTGACTTGCGAAAGAAACATTACTTTGGAACTTAAAAGGTTAAACTTATGTGAAAAAGCAATGTTATGTTTAGACAATCGCGTTTCTCGCATGTTCGCCAGACCTTACGCCGCTCGATTTTTCCTAATGAGGTATAGTAAAAGATGAAGTATTCCATCATAAATTATGTAACCTGGACATAGTTTGGAATGAAATTCAAATCGTGTACGTAAAAAGTCTACTGGCCACTTTGACATGAAGTACAGAATCATACATGACTTGCAGTTAAAAATGAATTCATGTTGAAAGCCACCATTTCATGATTTACTTAAACTACAAATCGGGACTATCAGTGATAAAAAGTACACTTATTTTTCGAATTTGACTATAACGTTACTTTGCCTGGAAATTTAACTAGTAGGTTGGAATATAAGTTTTCTATTAGAGTTCACAGCGTGTGTATACATTCTTCTAAAGCATTCCATATACATAAATGCGTATTTGGTAAGTTACATTTAAATATTATTAATAAATTATAAGCAGGAACATTTTATACAGTTACTTCTTTTTCGTCCAAATACTATTGTTCAGTACGAGTATTGTATAATACTGCATGGAAATAATCAGCGCGCTGCTGTGTTTGCGTAAACACCGAATCCTTCAACCAGTAAATGTTTTAATGCCGAAAAATACTAGGATAAACTATGAGTAAAATTAAAATATATTAAATACATTATCAACTAAAATATTCAACTTTACGAATAACTTTTTAAAGAAAAATACAAGTAATTATTTAGATCAAAATAACTTTAAATTATTAATGTGTAATACCGTCAGTAAAAAGAAAATGCAGTATAGCAAATGTAGATTTAAAAAAAGTGAAGATTGATTATGCAAATAAACTTTCTTTTTGTAAAATTTTAAAATGATTAAAATACAAGAAAATAAAAAGTTAATTATTAATACAGTCTTTAAGATAGTCAATTATTTGACTTCATATAATGTGATAAGTTGAATGATAATGATAAATTCGGCTATCAAATATAATATGACTAAGATGCAGATTCTGGATAATAGGAGTAATTGAGTATTAGCTTCAGAGATAAGGAACGTCGTATGAAGCCATTCATATTATATGGAGTTCCGTGCCGTTTGTTTATATAAATTACAAAAATAATTCCATAATCAGTAGGCACAATTCAAGCATAAAAAGGAATTGTTTACAGAAACAAAATATAATAACAAAAACAAAATAGCGTTCTCAATTAAAAATACATAAACTTATTTTCTTTTAAATGATAAAACATCAATTACACTGTATTAGAGCTTTTGAAGAGCTATTCCGGTATAGAAAATGTTAACGTAACGTTATGTTTAACTGGCTTTTTAAAAATACGATCTGTCATTAAAAAGTTTTTTGTCGCTTTCATTTTTTTATGGAGGTATATTTCTATTTTATACGTTTAAGACAACGTATAAAACGCTCAAAAACATTTATTAGACTTCGCATTTTGTAAACAAACTTTTAAGTTTACCATCACAATGCATTTATTTGTCTTTTGAAATGAAAGGTCAATACACTTCAAATAAAACATGCATAAACACTTTTAACGACTGTCTTCACTTAATAACTAGGTTAAAAAATGAAAATTAATAAAATAGCATCTAAATTTAGAAAGTACAGTTCTACTATATTTAAGGAATGCAAAGAAATTCCACAGAGATTTTTACAAATATTGAAAAAGGGTTAGAGCGCATGTAGTATGACTTACTTATACTCTTTTTTTAGAATACGATACCATATGAAAAAGTTTTACAATAAAGATAATCTTAATACTGAAGTTTTAAAATCCAATGCAAAATTCCCATTTCATTCAATATTAACTTAAGATTAACAGTTTTGTTGAAGCTCCTTAAGTTATATTGTAATGGTGTTATGGCAATAAGATTAGTCTTACTATCAATACCAATTTATAAATTAAGGTAACATAGAAAATTCAATTGTATTAAATTTAATGATACCACAGCATTGTACTTCAAATAAAATATGCATAAACACTTTTAACGACTGTCTTCACTTAATAACTAGGTTAAAAAATGAAAATTAATAAAATAGCATAGAAATTTAGAAAGTACAGTTCTACTATATTTAAGGAATGCAAAGAAATTCCACAGAGATTTTTACAAATATTGAAAAAGGGTTAGAGCGCATGTAGTATGACTTACTTATACTCTTTTTTTAGAATACGATACCATATGAAAAAGTTTTACAATAAAGATAATCTTAATACTGAAGTTTTAAAATCCAATGCAAAATTCCCATTTCATTCAATATTAACAGTTTTGTTGAAGCTCCTTAAGTGATATTGTATTCGTGTTATGGCAATAAGATTAGTCTTACTATCAATACCAATTTATAAATTAAGGTAACATAGAAAATTCAATTGTATTAAATTTAATGATACCACAGCATTGTACTTCAAATAAAATATGCATAAACACTTTTAACGACTGTCTTCACTTAATAACTAGGTTAAAAAATGAAAATTAATAAAATAGCATAGAAATTTAGAAAGTACAGTTCTACTATATTTAAGGAATGCAAAGAAATTCCACAGAGATTTTTACAAATATTGAAAAAGGGTTAGAGCGCATGTAGTATGACTTACTTATACTCTTTTTTTAGAATACGATACCATATGAAAAAGTTTTACAATAAAGATAATCTTAATACTGAAGTTTTAAAATCCAATGCAAAATTCCCATTTCATTCAATATTAACTTAAGATTAACAGTTTTGTTGAAGCTCCTTAGGTTATATTGTATTGGTGTTATCGCAGTAAGATTAGTCTTACTGTCAATACCAATTTATAAATTAAGGTAACATAGAAAATTCAATTGTATTAAATTTAATGATACCACAGCATTGTAGAAAAAGAAATGTACACTTACAAAAATTTAATTATTCGACATATGCGCATTCTTTTTCTTTTATTTAACTTTATTCTGTATTACTATCAAAAACAGTAATACAGAATAAAGTTAAATAAAAAAATTAACATAGTTAGTAACGATACTAAGTTACGTAAAATGTAGATTAGCAGTTGAAAAGCGTTAATGACGTATGTAGACACGTGCATACATTTGCTTATATTTTCCCATAGTGTTGCAGAAATACAGACATAAGACAGCTTCGTTTCCAATCATTTTGCATTTGCAAATCGTTATCAAGCAATCTGGACTAGCTCCAGAGAGAGTCAGATGTTTAATGACTTTTAAACTTTACGCGGATAATTTCCATAATGACACTATTAAAAAAAAAACTCTTCCATTCGCTGTTTTCAACATAAATATATGTATGGCGTTTGAAAGCTAATAAAAAAAATATTACAAAAAAATGTGGCACAAAGGACACAGATGTTAAAGTCTAAAATTTTAGTTTGAATAAATAAATTGCTAGTTTTTAATAATAATATTAAGCCTTTTTTGGTGTAATTTGTGCGAGCATCGTTTGTAAAGTGAAAAGGACTAAGCAATGATACGGTTTTGTTCGTTAATTGTGCTTCATTTAATAATTTATAACTATGATTTGTTCGTAGTAGTTTAGAAAATATACATACAGCAATACCGCGACTTACACGAATCCGGAGTAACGCGATTTGAAAATCTCGTGATTATTCTTTTGTTTACTTCCAAATAACTGCGGTTTACGATTTTAATTGCATAATTTGTTATACATATGTATTAAATAAGATTTAAATTTAAAGCAAAGTTTTATTTTTACAGATGCGAATAACATATCTGTAAAAATAAAACTTTACAGATATGTTATTCGCATGCATTTAACAATAATTGTATTATGCACAACCTCTTTTAGCTTGCGGGCCTCAGAAATTCAAAAATGTATGGTATCAACGGCCAACCAAGCAGTGTATTCTTTTTACTAATATAGTCTTAAGAACAATATATTAAAGACTAATCGTAATGACACAATTCCAAATATTTCAATATATGGTGACACACATAGGAAAGGAAATTGGTTGATTCCACAGTATTGTAACTGTTTACGTCATGTACACAAGTTCGGTTGATCATAACTAAACAAAATATTGAGTTAGATGAATGTTTTTCTTTTCTTTTGTTTTGTTAATAGTATGTTACATTGTTTACATATACACATATACACACAAAAAAAGAAAACGTTCGCGTAAACTTAATTTTTTGGGTAGTTTATAAATCCTGACATAACGGGTATGACATAAACGCTCCCAATACTGTGGAATCACCCCATGAAAGTTCTTGAGAATAGGATGGCACACATTTGATAAAAGTCAGTTATAACTGAAAATTTTCTGGTGCAATGTTTATGACCATTGAAAACAAATCTGAAATAATTAAATTTTCACTATTAATTCCTTTTCTTAAAAATTGAACTGGTGGATTCCGATTTGTTTTTCAACATGGCAACTGTGTTGGCGGGTGAAGGGAACAGGGTGTCATGAGCTAATAATGACCCATTAGCCAACCATTGTGAAAATCCCCGATTTAAATCAACGATTTAAAAACATCATTTGATTTAAATCGTGATTAAAATCATTCATTAAAATCAATTGCTTTAAATCATTGACACGCTGACTGTATTTATATAATTTCTTATAATACATAAATCTGTAATATTTCAGAACACATTTTTCCTTTAGCAAATTTGGAAACAGGAAAAGACAAGCAAACTGTTACTTTCTTTAACGTTAGAAAACCTATTGCCTCATTAATAGTAAAGATACAACTATGTAGTATTTTCCCTTGCGTTTTCATAGAAAACTCACATGCATTGATAATTTCGGACAGTTAAATGTTAAATATTGTAATTTTTCGTACAACGCTATTCTACTGAAACACAAATTGAAAAATACAAACCAATCACCGTGAATATATTAACGCCAACGCAATTTTTCAAATTGGATACTGCAGGCAAAATGAACTACAAAATGCCCGTATTATCCTTCATCGTGGAATTCAGGAAAGACCATACTGTCGGCACAAGATCAGACTGTACAAGGGTACAACCCTTGCTGTCCCTTTTTGGAACGCAGTTTTTAAGCTGCAAGCTCTTGCACTCAGTTCATCATAAGTCGGGGAGATAAAAAAAAAAACACAAGCGGGCACGCAAAGGCGTTTCTAAGACGCCGACGTCTGGACATATTCCAGACCGCTCGGCGAATAACAGAAGATATGCGTATCTAAGAAAGATTGAAAATATGACACACAACACAAAATACTTCTGACAACTTCCTTCCAAGTTTTACAAGATTCGCTGGCGATTCTGAAGATAAGGCTGAACCAGGAAATATAGCTACTAAGCAACAATAGCATGAGGCAAATGACGAAAATCTTAAAATAGTATTACAACTGCAAATGAAATGGATTTATAGGAGAAATCTATATATTGGTCAATCTCTGAGAACTGAAGTCCTGTTTCTAAAAAAATTGATGCCAATATTTAGTACTCTCATAGTTCGGAACCTTATAAAACAGTTGTTATTAATAAAAAAGCTAAATTATAAAATATCAATTATATATAATAAAGTACCACAAATTTACTTGGTTACTAGTGAATTTAAGATTATATTTTATTCATTACAGAAATCGTTTATGAATTCAGTTGGATGATAACTTTAAATGCATTACAATTCATTCTTAATAACTCTTAATAAAAGTTGTTCTACATTTCACCATTAAATAGTACTAAATCAGTTACAACTTTTCAATGGAGAAATGTTTCACCAAGATTTGATTGCACTATCTTGAATATCAGTTTCAACACCAAATCATGGTTAAACATTCCAGCGTAGAAAGATTTCAGCTAATTTAGCACCACTTTATGGTGAAATGTTGAACTACTTCTATTAACAGTGTATAAGCCAATTCAGCTGCACCAAATAAAAATATATAAATTTACATACTATAAAATGGTATGTCTCAACAGAGCAATGATAAAAAATACTTGAAGAAATGAAAGATAATTAGGAAAATTATAAATAATAGATGCAAAATATCTGGAACACTGATACTCGAAATAGTGTTAAAGTAAATAAAGTTTTCAGTAATTAATTCTTGTATACATATTCGTTCGATTCTATATTAAAATATAAATGCTAATTTCAATAATCAACTTTATTTTAAAAATTACAAATTAAATATATTAAAAGAATAGCTTGAAACATACTTCAAAAATATTTTTAGAACCGAAAGAGATACCAACAGAATCTTTATACTGAATAGAAATGAAAAATGATCTTTTAATCAACGAGAATTTTAATACAAACCAAACACAAAAGTCGAATGCTCAAATTCTGGACAAAACAGAAAAATATAAAAGATACAAATCCTGATTTTGCGTATAATTTTAATATAGTACAAAAATTTAATAATGTTTAGAAATCCAAAGGTATCTTTATTTGCTGCACAACAGCAGATAGAAGAAAACTAGAAGAAAATTTTGAAAATACTGAGAATCAAAATGTCGAATACTCAAGAATTTGCAATTCGCGAAATTGCCAGCAAATTGGTAATTTCACAGAAAATAAAGAACAAATCATACAAAAATTAGTAATAAAAAATTTGTTTCTGCAAGGAAACATGAATTGCTTTTCAGTATATCGATAAAATTTTAAAACGTATGTTTGCAAAAGATACCTATATCTGATTTTGGTTATTGGAGTGCCCCCTTAGAGAAAATTTCTGGGTTTAATCCATTCGAAAAAAGAAAGAAAAAAAAGCATAAGCTAATTTTTAGGAGAAGACCCCGTCGTGAAACTATTTTGTAAAAATAAAAACGTATGAAGTCGTTATATTCAAATAGTTAAACAGAAAGCCACTGAGCATTTCATATTCCAGATTATCCCCATAGTACAATTCGTAAAGACTTAAGGAATTGTGGTAGGGAAATTCAATTTTCTAATAAATGTTTGTGGATTATTTTTTTATTTTAAATTATTTTTTTTACTTTTTAGCATTTAAAAATGACTTTCAAAAGTTGCTTTTAGAATGCACAGATACATGAAAAGACAGTAAATGCAATGCTGGAAAAATCACCGTTGATATTTTAATTTAGGAGTAAAAATATTCACCGTTTAATTGTGCTCGAAAAAACAAACAAAATATTGCGTGTTTTCAAGGAAGTCCTGGCATGGGTAATGATCATGCTATTCGTAAAGAATTCTGGGAAATTTTTTCGCATATACAGGACTGTCAGTTATCAAGAAAAACTGAAAAACCTGGAATGGCAAGAAATTTTTTATTTAACAAAAACAAAAACAAAAAACAAAAAATTGGGGAAAATTGCAAATTTTGGCTATAAACTTGGAAAATCTTGCAGTGTGACGTGGAAAACTATCTGTATTTCTAAATTAATTTTACATTTGCCGCATGTCTCGAAGAAAAAATAGAAATGAATTGATATAGTAGCGCAAAAGCGGTGGATATGGTAGTTCTTTTTTCTTTCTTTTTTTGAGTTGGCATAGTTTTAAAGACAGAAGCTAAAGCTTACTCAAACTAAACTGAATGTAGAATAGAGCAAAATAGCTCCCTAAAGCACTATTTTATTTATATATTTAATTAGGTCCTCTTAAAAAAAATTCCGTATCCGTCATTCCAGGCTTGTGCAACCTATATCAAGTCATATTTAGAGCATTTTTATAACCCTGACTATGCCAAAAAACTAATAGAATAATTATTCACATTTCTATGAATACATTCTATAAGTATTTTCAGAGCGTAAATCAACTGCTAATGCTATTACTGCGTAATTGAAATGCCAATGTTTTTTTTTTTCCTGCACTGTAGAATGCGTTTGTTTTCCACTGCTTTTATTTCATTGCTATGTATTCGCAGACGCTGAACATTGGTATATAGCTGAGAGTGAAGGTCCAGGCTTCTGGCCTATTGCGTGGCTATCAACCTAATGGTCTGGAGCTTTGGGCAGTATTTTTTTTTTTTTTTTTTACACATGTAAAGTCAATGCTCGTTAGAGCAAGTTTTTTTGTAATCAATTTTTTACTTTTAAAATTTTTTTCCCGAAGTTTGCAATTCTATATATCGTCGTTGTCAAATGAATATCTGCTAAGAACACTTTTTTGACATTTTGACTATTATGGCTAGTTTACTAACAAAATTTTTGTATAAAAAATTTTCTACACGCTTAAAAATAAAAAAAGGACAAAAATTCACTCCTAAGGAGCGAAAAGCGAGACAAACCCAGTTTCAAATACTCCGGAGTCATCCTCGCTCTGCAGGAGTGAAATCTAGCTTCTTTTTTAAGCATACATGTGACCCAAACATTATACGATGAAATATGAATGTTAAAAAATATGCCGTGTGCATCAGCCAGAATATTGTGAAATAATAACTGCTAATAAAAACTGGTAATAATAATTGAAGTTTTTGCAGATATTGGTTTGACAAAGACAAAATTTAAGTTTTGGGCAATAAATAGTAAAATGAAATACAAAGTAATTAAAAATGGACGAAAAAGACAATATAATTTAAATATTTTTTGCAACTTTACTAGTTAAATACGAGTTTAAATAAAGCACAAATAATGGAAATGATTTGGAAGAAATGACGTTTTTATTACTTAATCATTTCTACATTTTTATTAGTCAGCCTAGTGTGATTGATGCCTCAGGAAAGTTGGGACGGCAAATGTTCAAATTTAAAGAGATAGCTGGCAAAAAGAAAGTTGATAGCAAAAAAGTTTGATTCCGTTATAGCATAGAAATTGAACGGAAATCAGAGAAAGCATTTCTTTTAGTAAAAATAAGTGTACCCAATAAACACTGGATCATTACGAAATAGCCAAAATATTTTATACTTTTTAGAAGCCATATCGACGATATTTGACTGTGTAAAATCTCAGTTCTTCATTTATTTCCATTTTTGGTTTATAAATAGAGGATCCTTGAATAAATCCATGGGGCAAAATTACTATTGGAAAGCAATTTTCAAACTGTGAGATAATTTTCTACTACTACATTAATATCATAATCTGCAAACAGATAAATTGTATCAAATTTTAAGTTACTTTTACAGTGATTTAGAACAAAAATACTTTTTACAATTTACATTTATTCAAGCACTGGCAAAATGAAGTATTTACTTATAAACTTTAAAGGTTAAACACACGTTTATTTTTAAACAAAAGATTTTTTTCACTGTGTGATAAGGGCGACATTCATTTTAGACAAGGACAGAAAAATTCACGAGACTAAATATATTTTAGTAAAAACTAATTTAATTATAATGACAACAGAGTTTATAGATGTTTTAGTTAAGGCAAAGCTACACGATAGCTACCTGCCTTTTAAAGGTGCTCTAATGCGTATTCACATTACACCTGAATAAGAAAACTCTTCCAAACTACAGACTGTTAGATCAGTCAGACGTTCGAATGTTTAGAGCCCTGGACCTGCACACTTCAGCCCTCCCCCAATGCTCAGAGCCATCTCTACTAGAGATGAGTTCGGGCTCATTTTTTGAAGCCCGAGCCCGAAGACTTTTAATCCGAGCCCGCCCGAGCCCGAGCAATATTATTAAAGTTTGAGCCCGAGCCCGCCCGAGCCCGAAATTTCAGCTAAAGACAAATAAAATTAACTACTTCATTAATAGGATACAATAAATTTTGGAGCTTCACACACCTTCTAGTCCCCCGTGCCGCTATTTTTTGAAATAAGTACGTCTATTTATACCATGAATCACTTTTTAAAACCTGTTTCAAGGTGTATGTTCAACAAAGGAGAAAATTTTCACGAGCCCGAGCCGCCCGAGCCCGAACGCAATCGTGAATTACAGAGCCCGAGCGGGCCCGGGCTCGGGCTTTCCGGCTCGGGCTGAGCCCGTCTCATCTCTAATATCTACTCGACTACTGGTCAGAAAACGAAATGTATATAATCACTATCAATACAAATTACATAATTGATTGATGAATAATCTGTATTTATAGGTAATGTTACATTTATAACGCGATTAATCGAAACAAAAAAAGTAATGTTAGAAGGTTTACTATTTTTAATATTACATCATATTTCGGAAACTAGAAATATAATTACGACTGAAAAAATCGCTTAAAATTAAGATTAAATTCTATTCAGAGAGCGGCAGAAAAGGTCATGCATATATATTTATATTAACTCTATTTGGAAGAAAAAGTAAATCTCCAATGACATTTAAAATAAATAAATATGTATAAAACACACATAAAATTATACTTATAACAAGATACGATCGTTTCGACCGAAAATTTATTCAGTCTTCATCAGTCGTAACCTTTCGTCTCATTAAACAGTGGGAACTGAAAATGCACAGAGATTAGCTACTTTTGAAGACTTCGATAGAGTCTATTCTGTCACTGAGTGCCGATCTCGTTTAATTTAAAAATGAATCAATTTAAATGCTTAAAACCAAGGAAAAGTTAAGAAGTTTTGCGTGATAGATATTTACTTAAAAAGTGTGAGTAGTTGATTATTTGTACAACATGAAACAACTCATAATTCTTATCTATTCTCGATTAAGTTAAAATTGCTTCAAAACAAATTTTGTATCATGTAAGCTCAAATGCACTACATTTTTTTCCCTAATTTCCCATTTTCCCTTTAAGTTTAAACACTTATGTGAATTATTCCATTTTTATAATTATGTTTAAATCAGTGAACTTCTTCAATTTTCTTATTTTAAAATGATGAGGTATTATGTGGTTCCGAGACATAAATTCCTTATATAAAAATGTTGTAAGAATTGGAGAAGATTTAAGTTGTAAGAATTGGTAAGTAAGATTTAAGTTGTAAGAATTGGAGAGGTTATGGAGTAAGTTTTCACAATAAGTCAAACTTATTTATAAATACATCCAATATTAAACATCTTTTATCTGGATAGGTATTTATTGAAACAGTGGAAGCATTTGATTACTTGTATAACATGAACACAACTCATAACCCTTATCGGTTAGGTTAAAATTGCTTAAAAACAAATTTTGTAGCATGTCCTAAGTTCAAATGAACTGAATTATTTTTTATTCATTGTATGTTTGGCAGACAAACATATATTTTTTCTTATTTCTACACATATAAAAATAATGTACACTAAAGTGGATCGAAAATTCAAGGAAAAAAATCTGGAGTGACTCCACTCGACTTTCCGAACACTTACGATTAAGATCATTACCAAGCACTTAAATAAATTTTAATCGACGAATAATTCAAACATATATACCAAATTGAAACTCAATCGAATGCACCGTTTAAACGCTTGCGCACTTTCAAGAATTTCTCCCCATATGCCATTATGCCATAACATAAAAGAAAGTTTTGTCGTAGCCATTTAGGAGAACTATAAGTCCTATACACACCAAAATCAATACCGGTCTTAGGATGGTGGTTTATAACATGTATACCGAATTTGAGCTCAATCGAATGTATCGTTTAAACGCTAGCGCACTTTCAAGAAATTCCCCCCATAGGCCATCATGTAAAAGAAATCTTTGTCGTATCCCCTGTAGAAAAACTAAGTCCTATACACACCCAAATCAATACCGGTCTTGCGACGGTGGTTTATGACATATATATCCAATTTGAGCTCAATCGAATGCTCCGTTCAGGAGCTATCGTGTTCACTCACATACACACAAACACACACACATACATACATACATACATCTCGTAAAAATAGCATAAATGGATTCAGAAGCCCTCAAAACGTGTAAAAACACCAAAATCTCGAAGTCTAATTTTTTCATGATTACAATACTTTCCTTACATGGTACATGTTCGGAAAGTAAAAAGGGGCTAACTTTTCATTTTTTAAGCAAAACTAGGCGGATGTACGCCTTTTGGAAGATTCACTTCTTCAAATACCTATTTTCAAAAATAAGTCTGTAAAAACATACAATATATTTGCCCAATTTTCATCCATGTTGCGAAATATTAGCATGAGCTTACTTAAAAAGACAATAATACCGATGCGAGATTACAACCTATCTATATGAGCTTTTAGAGACTCCCTGTTTACTTCTTTTTGCTTCAATATAAACAAAGGTAATTTCCCCTTTACAGTATTGTTTATAAAGCCATTTCAACAGACTCTTTGTTTTGGCACTATTTATCGGAGCAATTTCACATACCTCTTACCTTTTAGGAATAAAGGGTAACTTTTTTTGTGCCTCTAATAAGAGTGTTTATGGTAGCCAGCAACATGGTCTAAGCATTTAATGCTATGTGAAGAACTCGTAGTTGCTTAAATTTCGATAAATGCATTTAGAATGAAATATATAGGTACAGTAGATTATAATAAAAAGCAATTGTTTGGTGTAGGAAACGTATTAATAAATAATGCCAAACAGGTAACTAATACTTCATATTTAATAAGAACTGGAGTCTTTCAAGTGAATGACCTTTTATAAAAGAACTGCAGAAGGTGGCCAGATTATTAGGGGAAGTACTCCCATTTTTTGTATTTTCTGGTTTAAATTAATTTTTAGAGTAAAATCCAGGTTTTAGGTTTTGTAGGTTTTTTTCATTTATGAGAGTATTTTATTTATATCATAAAAGTACCATAATACGAAGATATATCTTATTTTGGGGGCAAAACTAAGAAAACGAAAATCTTATGAAAATGATCGCAGTATTTGGTAGTGCCACCTTTTGATAAAACTATAAACTTTATTTGGCACACGTTCACTCCACATATTTTGCATGTTGTTATAAGATAAGTAAGATATTATGAGGTTATTCCCCGATTAGAGTTTGAATCAACTGCCGATTAACCAATCGGTGATCAGTTTTTTTGACGTTCACCTACTTTGTCAGCTCTCGGATGTTCTCAATGGAGGTACATTCTATGCGGCCATTCGCACATTCTATGCGTATAGAACAATGCAGCGTGACACTTATCAAAAATAACAACAATAATTTTAAGCAGCAAAAAAGAGATAAAAACAGTCCTAGAACAAACTCATACTATCGAAAAATTACTTTTAAACAAGATAAAACAAGAATTTGAGTTGTGACCTTAATAATTTGGCTACCTACTGTATAGAAAAAGTAAGTACATGTTCTGCAGAGAGCAAAAAAAAAAAAAAAAAAAAACCGTCCTTTGCTTTATTCGATTCAATGCGGGCTTGGATGTATGTTAGGGTGCCTTAAAAAAATTAAAACATTGCACCCTGTGGCTTCTCCTATTCCTTTTGGGGTTAATAGAGAGCACATGAAGTTTCAGCCCTCTAAGTTAGCAGGAGAGAGTCTAAAATTCGAAAAAAGTTACAAAAAATGAAATTTAAAAAAAAAAACCTCAGAAATTTGATATGGTTATCTATTTACTAATGTAGGTTTATACGTGTTTATATACACACTAATAACAGTTAGAATAATTACAACTATTTTATTCTATACTTTTCCTAAAATGTTAATTTCTCCTATCATTCATTTACTCAAATTATAAATATAAATGAGCATTAACAGCATGGTAGCCAGTAGCGAGTTAAAAAAGAAGTAGCATAAAATGAAGAAAATTTACACTAATTCTGAGTTTCTTCTAATAGGGCGGTTAACGTATGTTCACGGTCACGGGTTAAAATTTTACTAAAATATTAAAGAATGCAATAACTTAAAATTTACAATTTTGCTTGAGATTATTTAACATGTAACATCGTGATAAAAACGTTAGACTCACAAAAATTAATTCTCCAAATAAATTGTTTATTAGGCAGTTATTAGAATATTTGCAAAGTCGTAAGTTTAACTTCCTTGATTTTTTATTTACAACTGATTTATGAAAACAATTCTTTTTTTCTGCTGTTTTCAATGGACTGGAGAAGATTTGAATTTATTTATTTATTTATTTCATAAATGAAATGCACACTACAGATTAAAATCCATTTACAGTGATGCATAAAAGAGCAAATTACATAAGACAAAATTAAAAAAGATAAAATACAGAGATAAAATAAATACCAGTCATGACTGCAAAAGTTCAAAACACTTAACTCTAAAGACTTTATAAGACATGTTAAAAATATCCAAATCCAAAGAAAAATTATAAAATTTATAAAATTTACATAACGAAAAGTATATGTAATTATATTTTATAATTGTATCCACAAATAAATGGCTATTACAAAGAGACTGTTCGGTACATTTACACAAATACTTTAAGAATATCACTGGAGTCTACCCTATTATTGACAACTTTGTAAAAAAATAATAAACAAAATAGATCACAACGCGAACTTAAACTAGGAAGACCAAAAACACTTCAAGTAAGATGAAGAAATATTCGGAATGTAAATAGGATTACTTTTGTAATATAAATAACGAGCAAACCGAGTCTGCACCCGCTCAAGAATTTTCATTTTATTTTTATAATACGGATCCCAAACAAGACTACAATATTCAAGATTAGAGCTCAATTTTTGAAATTCGCCGATTCAAATATCTTATTACTTTAAACTCTTGTTCTGCTCTGTCGCTTACAACTCTTAAGTTAACTATAAGAGAATGGAAACTACTTTCAAATTTTCATTCCCTTACATCCAACATCTTTTTTCCCCCCAGGTCAGAGGATTTTCTTCAACCAGGCTCCATCTTTGTTGAAAAAGTGGAAAAGCAACAATGATGCTTATACATTCAGTTGATGAATCTTGATCATGCAAGCCTTAGTCGTGAAAATACTATACAAGAGTTGATATAACATAAGGCATAAAAACTAACTTCAATGCAGCAAAAATCGTGTTTTACAATTGGATTCTAAAATTATGACAGACCAGAAGTACTGGTCATTTTATTACGGAGCTTCTAAAGAGGTTGTTTCCTATGAAAGGACGGACGAAATGACCAAGGCAATGCCATAACTTAAACCCGGAACCGTGGTGTGGTAAAATGGTTCTCTAATCACTACACAACCCGGTTGGCTATGTTGCTATAGATAGACTCCCCATCCTAGCTTCTGATGTTCGAGTTTTTACAGAAATGAATGTTTTGGGAATCTCTATACATGTACGGAAAATATGATAGTGGAGTTGTCCATGCAGCTGACTGACACTTGGTGACATTTATGGTACTTGACAGAAAAACATCTAGCATTTTCTAAGAAAGTACTTGAAGAGAAGACGATATCAGCATACTTAATAAAATGAAAAAGTATTTAAATAAATAAATAAAGCCCCCCCCACTGGTATCACTGTCTTCACTGTTTCAAACAACGCTACAAATAAGCTCAAAAACAAAGCTTCATCCACTGGTTGCACCAAAGTCATGGTTGTTTTCTCATTTGTTCAATAAAGATGCAGCCTGGTTATAAGAAAGTCCGCAGACATGGGAAGAAGATGCTGAATTCAAGGGAATGGAAACTTTTATAAATAGCTTAAAAGTAGTAAACGGCACTGCAAAACGAGGGGTTAAAGTAATACGAGATTTGAATCAGTTTTAAAAAATGAGGATCAAATTCAAAATTTTCTTCAGTACGTTGAAGACCGCAGGGGGAAAAAAAACTTGCCCTCAAAAATCAGTTTTGTATAAAATTTAAAATAGATAAACTGATAACATATGTCTTTAAGACAGTTATTTGAATATTTAGAACCTGCTTGGACAGTTAGTGTGAGCCTTTAACCTTTTTATGTTAATGTCACATGTTAAATAATCTCAAGTAAAATTGTAAATTTTATGTTATTTATTGCTTTCTAAATTATTATTAAAATTAAATTATTGCATTCTTTTTTATAACCTTATTTAATATTTTAATAAAAATTTAAGCTATAATAGTGAAGATATAGCAACCATTATAATAGCAAAAACTCAATATGCTATTTTTTCCAACTCGCTACTGACTTACGTGTGCTTATATTCTAACTAAAGATGTCTATAAACACATATAGCCCAGTTTTAACACACTGGCAACTATGTAAAATGACCGATTTTTATTTTTATTTTACATTTCTTTTTACATTAAAAAAAAAAAAAAACGGGGCTTTACAGGCGAACACTTCTGTTAACGTAGAG
The DNA here is from genome assembly GCA_038373885.1 of Cheiracanthium punctorium. Taxonomy (NCBI): domain Eukaryota; kingdom Metazoa; phylum Arthropoda; class Arachnida; order Araneae; family Cheiracanthiidae; genus Cheiracanthium; species Cheiracanthium punctorium. Next base: position 1,432,970 of record JAWZYV010014639.1, on the reverse strand, counting down.
GGCTGAAACTTCATATATTCTCTGTTATGACCAAAAGGTATGGGGAAAGATCCAAAAAACAATGTTTTTAAGTTTTATTAAAAACACCTTAATATATGTTGTAGAACGGAATTTCTATATACAAAATAATGATTATAAGGAATTTTAATTTTTTTATCGATTTCAGTCGTTAATTGATCATTGAATAAGCTACTTTTGCAATGAAATTTCAGACAAAAATCCACAAAGTTAATTAAAATAGTTACACAGACGCTTCATAAAATTAACTCCATAAGAAAAAAAATATCTAAAGATATTTTCGAAAATGAGCTAGTTTTTTGTTGCAAATCAGCATTATTAAGCTGAGAATATAAAAATAACCACAGTTTTTCCCCCATTAGTACTCAGCCATTTCCATTACATTCTTTAATTTGTACTGATTCTTCCGGTGAGAAATAAATTTCTGATATGGGTGCAATTACGAATAGATTCCCTTTTCTAAAGAATATGAATAAAGCAGTGAAAGATTAGCATTTGTCAGTTGCTATTTGTAAGAATTGTGTGGGAATCAAAACTAGGATAATGTACTTTTGTGAGCAACAGTGAAAATAGTAAAAAGGCCGAGTGTCCCGAAAAAATAGCGAAGGGCGCAAATGAGTTAACAATATTGATGCAGTATTGGTTTTCGTAAATGATAAATTTATTTAAAAACCATTATGTATTTAATTAAGTAAAACATCTATCACAAACGCGCCAAACACTGCAGTCATACAATAGTATCAGTTTATTTGTGTGAAAATTATATTTAAAAGCAATGCTAAAACATTGTTCTGAGAATTTCTTTCATCTATTTCAGTATCAAGTCGTGATTTTTATATGGGCATTAATAATGAAAATTACACTTAATAATTTTTTTTTAAAAACGAGACTCAGTCGAGCTGCTGATTCGTTTAATTGATGTTTAAAAAGACACAATATTTAAAAAGTAATATTCAAAAACTAATTCACGATATTCTTAATCCTCAACGGAAATGCATGCTTCAAAACGTTCATAAAAAAAATATGCTGTACTGAACAATAAGAAGTCATTTTGAATTCTTTCATCCAACATTTTTCTAAGCACAATCATGCGCACGCTGCTAGATAGTTTTCTGAAGATGTAAGTGAAACAAGCTAAAACTGTAAAAGGAAAACATTTAAAAATGTTTAGAAAAAACCAACCTGAAATCCCAAAGATTTCATATCTTAAACATAAAATTTTGTAAACACAAACAGCTATTGAAAAATAAGTGTTTACGATAGAAAAAAACATATCTCGTTTTTATTTACAACTAAAAACGACTTTTACATACATACAACCTGCTTATCGAACTAGTAGTGAGATAACCCTGACTCTTTAGACAATTCTTCATTTATTTATTTAGTCAAAATTTATATTTATACTTGCCAACGAGTCGGAACAATCCGCGAGACCGTTTAGAGTTAGTTAAAAAAATTTACAAACGTAATTTTCCTTAATTAATGACGTATTCATATTAAATATGGTAAAAAAATAGCTATCATAATTAATAGGAATGATGTAAAGGAGAATGAAAACTCACAACTGAACTAGAAAACATAAACCACATATTTGCTAAACTCAACTCAAATTATGATTCGATATTATGCAGGATTTTACGTTCCTACATACTCTACCTTTCTTCATTATTTCTCATAAAATTTGTAACACCAATTGCATATCCTTTAATGATCAATTAATTTAAATTCAAGTCGAAACGATAATTATTCGTTCAACAGATCGCAAAAAGATTACGATCAAAAAATGATTAGTAATTTGACGGATTGCATTTTCGAAAGATATTTAAAAGCTTTCCCGAGGATATAATGAAAATTTTATGCACGGTAACTCCAAAAAATAATAAATAAATAAATAAAAATAAAATAAATAAATAAACAGTTACAAAATATAAATCAATACAAAGTAAAATAGCACGTTCTTTAAGTTAGATTATGCAACATCATCAACGCAACTTTAGCCCAGACATACAGGTTCCAAGACGGTTGTAAAATGCGCTCAAAAGTTTACGATAGTAAACTTAACAAAGAAGCCGAGTTCTTAGATTACGTTTTTCAGACGGCTTGACGACTGCAGTAAAACGATGGAATATATTTCTAAATCCTTATTTGGCAAAAGTTTCTGCCAATTTTTACGTGTACAGCATTAAAAGAAAAAGGTTTAATTAATGACTAATTGACAAATATAACATTAACTAGCGACTACAAATTTTCATAAATGATAAGGTAAGGAGTACAAAAAGGCAATCAACCCCATTCCTTTTGTTTTTCGCTGTACTACACTGGTACAATATAAGAACTTTTTAAGATCAAGAAGATGAGCACTGACAATTACCATTCTTCAAAAATGATTTCGGATGGCATTTAATTTATAAATATATATTTTACCGCAGGAAAATTCAGCATCAACGGTACATGTTACAGCTTGAAGTGAAAATAAATAATTTGTCTTAGAAAATACTGATTATACTATGACAATGTGCTATGCCGTCTTTATAAAAGCAAATTATTACATCATTGCTAAAACAGAAAAAAATGACTCAAGTTAAATGCTTAAAAAGGATTAATTATATAAATATGGAATAACCTTTGGTTATATACACATTTTGAAGCATATGCATATAATGCAAATAAACATAATTACAAGTTAAATAATTCTATTTTCAAACAGTCTTTATCAAATTTGTTTCTTTTTTTTTTCTCCAGAAAATACATAATACGGAAATTAGTAAAATAGTTTGAAGAATCCACTGCTGCTTCGTATACTGTTATTTCGTAGAGATCAAATTAGATTACTCCCCTTTTTCTAAACTGGCTCATTTTGAACAGTAAGTAATTTTTAAAGAAAAAAATATAAAAGATTGTAAAATTACTAAAATAGATGTTATACATATATTTTCGGGTATTTTTTTAAAAGTTATATCAGATCACGTGTCTTATAGACCTATCTGATCATGCAAACTAATAAATTAATCGTTGAAAACGAAACAAAATTTTCATACTTACCATAGTCTACTTTACAACGATTTTATTTATTTATATTCATACACAACAACTCTGCTTTTCAAAAATTGAGTGTATTCGCTTATAGAATGAGTAATTTTTTTTTAATACACGTAGCTCAAACACTTTAATTTTACCGTTCCATTAACAGGGAATACAACTTCTAACAGCTTTGTGTTAATGTCATTCTAGATTTGATTTTTAATAAAATTTTCCTCACACAATTTCTTGATACGCTTGTGCATATATTTACTGTTTTGCCAACTATGACTGTAAAAATATTTCTAAGCCTTTTTCAAAGCCAACAACAACAGTATAAGATGCACTTCCATGAAAAAAAGCCACTTTTTTAAGAAGAATACTCCAAAAAAACACTTATTAATTCCAAACAAAGAATTTGAAGTACATTTATACTAACACAGACATCTCACTATCTCACATGTGATTTTTTAAAAAATATTTACTCAAGAAGTTAAAGATCTCGACATTCTATAAAATTTATAGTACTCAGTAAAAAATTAAATGTAATGACTATTAAAAAAATTAAGACTCCACTTTAGAAACTTTACAAGTGTAGTACATTTTTGTAACAAATATTATGAATTCTAAGTTTCTGAAATTATACTACAACGCATTTTTACGGGTGTTCTATTTATAAAAGTGTTTTAAATTGAACAAATAAGGAAATTCAAATAAATGATCAAAAGTTTTTAAAAAGCAGCAAAGATATTATTTACTCTACTTTATAACTCATGAATCTGACATTTTTCGGAATTATAATATACTTTTAATCTAACATACTTTAACATAACAATACTTTTTTTTTTACTTGCTCTACTAATTTTTATAAAAGAAATTGATTTGAAAATAATTTTCGTTTCAAACTGATATATTTCGAGGGACATCAAGAAAGAAAATGCAATAATCATGAATACTTTTGAAAAAGCTCAGTTACTAAACCGCAGTTTACAAGAACAGCGTGTTATAGTTTTAACATAAACTGAGCGAAATTATAAGTTCTAACGTTGATATAATCCTTCTGTGCGATTTCAGCTTGTTAAGAAATAAAAATAAAGGAATATATTTACTTTAAACACGTTTTTATAATTGAGATTTCTAGAAAAATGATTTAGAAACCCTGAGAGTAAAGGTGAAATATAACATTTCATGTTAAAGGATTAAATGAGCCTCACAGCTTACAGAATCATTTGTTAACGAGATCTGACTCTCTTTTTAATTAAAAAGAAGATGATAAATAAGTGGAAATTAGTTTACTTGAATTTAAAAGTTCTTAGAAAATGTTTTACCAAGATCTACGGGAAGTAGCCGTGATTGTTACATTTTAAGCATCATCGAATGTTTAATGGATAAAAACTAATAAGTTGATATAATCAACTAGTTAATAACAAGTAAGTTTTTATTTTTATTTATTTTTTGTACAAATTTGGTATAAAATTTCCAGTTTGAAACTACTCCAGAAAGGGTGTGAATAGCAACAACGCAAAATTTAAATCAAGATATACTGGCTGTTCGCTGATATAAAATAACAGTGAAAGAAACAATTTAAATCTATTTAATCATGCACAGTCGGTTATGAATGTAAAGAAACTAGCTATGTTAATACAGTAAATAAATTAAGTTCGAGTTTTGACAAGAAACGGTTTACATTTTTAATGATAGTAGAGATGACATAACACATTTCCTTCCTCTTTTTAACTATTTATGAAAACAAAGTTCAATTTATTAATATTAAACAAACATTTACAGGCTGCTTTGAAATAAAGTTCCTTTTGTTCATAACGTTTGAGGTATGAACAAAAATTAAGTTTCGTTAAAACTTAATTGAAATATCAAAAAATATTTAATTAAATAATAAGTTACTATTATAAGAAGAAAATTTGACGCAGTAACTTGAAAGTATTTTATTTAATATCGAGCGTTTTTCTCGTTGAACTGTCAGAGCTTTCTGAAAACATGTTAAATAATTTTTTTAAAAACATTTTAAAATAGAAGTACGATAACTAGTTACGTCTTAAAACTTTCAAAGAATTCAAACAAATCAAAAAAACAAATACTGTAAGCTTATCAAAACAATTCTCTTTAAATTTGTATTTTATCACATCATGGGTAACATTCTTAACTAAGACTACTTAGAGAATAGACTTACGATTCGAAATTTCTCTCAAAATCCAAGCAACTATAGAATGGTAATCAGAAAAAATACGCAAAAAATAGAAGATTATAATGAAATAATTAAAACTTTGTAAACTAACACATACAAAAAGTACTTATATTATATATTCATGTGTTATTGTAAAAGCTCCACTTTGAACTAACTATTTGCACTCACTATTATGTGTGTTATTTTACGAAGTTAATTATTCCATATTTTAAACACCCGTTTCTTTTGAGTGTTTTTTGTTATAGAAGTCTACTGTGATGTTTTTTGTGCGCTCACGATTAAATGCCAATTTTTATTATGGAGATTATATGACTTTACTGGAAAAACTTAATAGATATTTGCAACAAGAACATCAAGTTAAAGCTCAGGCCTGTTTTATTTATTTATTATTATTTTAACATACTGAAACGAAAGAGAAATTTTGACAAAAGGAACAGAATAATCTAATGGGAGATTTTAATTTTTTTTCTTCGTACAAGTTTGCTTTTTCATTTACAAGGCTTTTATTGTTAAGACTAGGAAGCTTAATTCTTCTGTCCGAGTGAACCCGTCATTTTACTTAAATGTTTACATTTTCACAAATTACCAAACTGAAAATGAATCAATAAGTATGGGTCATAGCGAAAGTTTAAAAAAGTAATCCCTTCAGTATAAAACAAATAGATATACTAAGAATTTAAGAACTGCCTGGTTTACTTAAATTTATTCATTGATTCAAGTGTCATCAGAATATTACGAAGTTTTCAAGTAGAAATGATAACCTGGTAGTTCTTTTTAACTTTAAGTAACATAAGCACAAACCGATTAATTTTCTTAGAACATTAAACTATTGAAGAAAGTTCCATGTGAAGACGCAAAGCACAATAAAACTAAATCAGTAAAATGTATCTCCACTGAACACTGAAATATACACATCCGAATGCAAACTAAACATCTATTTTGGTTTCACAAATAATAAACCATTCATCGAAATATTAATTATAATAAAACATTTAAAAACTTAACGATAGAAAAACTTTTAATTACTTGTACACATAAATTCATTTTAGACGAAAAAAATTCCCAAGAAAAGCAACACACTAAAAGTAATAAACTATGCCTAATTTGCTGTAATAAATTAATTTTTAGTTTAAAAGAAATTCAACAGCCTTTACGGCATGATATCCTCTTATCTCTAGACTAATAGAATGTATGGTTTAATTAATGATGAGTGTTTTATGCATGCATGCTTAGGGGTCGGATTCAAATTCATATGCTGGCACGGAATTCGTGAACAGCTACACCGCGGAAACCCAGCGCACGTGCCGCTGGAACTTGTTTCCTTTGTTCACCGTCTGCACTCACCGTGAAACTAGTTTTACAGGGAAAGAAAGACCAACTCGGTAAAGATGACGATGCGACTGCTATGGCAAATAGCGAGTAGAAAAAAAAGATAAGTTTTTGAGACAGCAAAACAATAAATAAAATTATGCAAATCAAAGGAAGACAAACGATTTAAAATAAAATTTATATAATTAAAGGGAATTTGAAGAATTAAAAGCAGATACGAAAATTGAATACGATAAAAGCATGTGAATCGTATAAGAAATCTTGTAACAGGTCGTGACTAAAGTTCTTGAAAAAAAAGCAAATAAAATTTTAAAAATGGTAAAATAAAATAATGTAAAATTTATATTTTGGAAAAATCGCAAGTTTTGAGTGCAATTAAAATATTTTTTTCTTAATTCACGGAGCATTTCTAAAAATAGAAAGGAAGGTACTACTTTTATGAATTTTTAAGAAAAATATGTCATGCTAATCAAAAACAATCAATGGATATTTTATACTAATTTAAAGACCCTTCCAAATGCACACGTACTTGAAATACACTACAGATTATTAATGAAAGTAGTAAAATAAAAATAACTTTGTATAAAATACATATAAGACTAGAATTTACTTTATTCATAAGAATATTTGATACAAAGTTATTTTATCCAAATATTTACATAATTTATAGAGTCTATAAAAGAAATAGAAATACTATATTACTAAATATAGTTGAATAATAAAAGTGATTTTGTATATTCAAAAATTTTGGAGGACAAATATTATAATTAAAGCGAAAATTGTCAGAGATACAAAATGTAATATAAACCATTTTAGAAGAATCCAAGTGTATACATAGTTTCTTTGTGTTTAAGAACTTTTGATGAAACTAGAAGTCAAAGTATATTAAACAATGCTACAAAACATGTATTAAAAGGCACGAAACCAAATACAAATATTAATAGTCTTATAATATTTAGAAATCAAAATAAAAGTGTGTTACTGAAAGAGTTTTTTTTATTATTTCAAATGTAAAGACAGTTAAAAGAATGGAGTTTGAAATTCAGAAATGTAGAAAAAGTAAGTTTATTTTTTATATTATCATAAGAAATAGAAAAAAAAATTATTCCATTTTACAGAACTTATATTTGAAAAAAGATATTGTGGACGGTAATAAATGCTTTTAGTTCTAATATAGTGCCTCTATTCAAATGTGACATTTAATGTAAATTAATATAAAGTTCACACATATATATACATATATATATATATATACGACTTAATATATAAAATACATGTAATCACAATCACTGTCAAGCAGTAGCTCAAAGTGGTTCATGCGTAATAAAAGTTTAACTGTTGTACACCCGTAGAAAAAACATTTAAGTCTTTGCCAGAAAACAATAAAAGTAGAAATACATAAGAAACCAAGGTAGAAATATATGAACCAAAAATGATAACATATAATACACCATCATAGCCCTAAGAAACAGCGGGACAATCACTTGCAATGAAACACAATTACAAGCAACAAAACGAAACATGTAAAAAAAAGGAAATATTTATAATCACTGCAACTCTCGTCAGGGGCCGTACATATAAAATTGTAAAACGGGAGATTTTCATCCATTCATTAAATGTAACATTTTAAAGTAGTTAATATGCATCTTTAACAAACTGAGATTATAAAAAGGTGCAGAAAAGTTTAATAGAGAATCACAAAATGTATATAAACTACTAATAAACAAACTGCATTAAGATATATGAAAATGTCTCGACAATGGCAAGTCATGCACAACACATAAAAAAAAAAAAGATATCACGACAAAAAAGAAGGAAAGCTAAGACATCAGTAAACAGGCACGTATAAAAAAAACAATATAACAATCCAATTTAAACTATCAACACTTATATAAATCATCAAAGTACATTTAAGAAATCTATACAGTACGAAATAGAGACAAATAATTTTCGAACAATGCAATAACACAACATTCCGATGTTTTAGAAAATTTTTTAGAAACATACCTGAGATGCTAGAGTCAATTGTTTCATCAAGCTAAACAGAATTTTGGACGAAAGAATGTCTCCGGAGAAGATCAACAAGCGCTTGAGCGACGAGAAAACTAATATATCATCCATGTTTTTCCCAGAATATCGGACTTAAGAGTAGCCAGTGAGTGTTAAAGTTGATCACTTTGGAGCATAAAGCCAAAAGTATGTAATATTTTCCTTTGTAAATTTTTATGTAAGAGCATAAAACATTCTAACAATTCAGCTAAAGCTTCGTCGTGAAGAAGTATGTAATTGCCCAGAAAGTGCAACGTAAAAAAGAACTTCGACAGCTATTTATTTTTTAAATATAACTCTAAAAGAGTATTTAATCTCTTTTCTCTGGGTAGCGAAGAAGATATTTCAGATATATAAATAAATAAACTATTTTTTTAACGATGTGAAATTTCAGACACGAGGAAATATATTACAAAAATTAACTAAAACGTTGCATTTATTATCATATCTTATTACACATCCAAGTACAACTTTTCTTCAGCATTTTTTTTTCTTTCTTCAAGCATTAAATTACTAACACATTAGTTTATGAAAATTCTTGTTCTAAGTCTACTATTGAAAATCCGCGTTCATCATTTTAAATTCAACGAATAATTAAGTTCAGCAAAGAAAATTCTCCATAAAACGTACTGCTTCAGTAATGCAAACCGTTGAAATATATATTTATATATGATACAACTAAAAAATACTTCAGTGCGTATCTATCACTTAATATTATTTCCTTTCCTTTATGACATCGTAAAAAAAAAAAGTAAAATTCTTAAAATTACACTCAAAATTATCCGGCATTGGAAATTCATCCTTCATAAAAATTCAATCACTATTCGAAAAGAAATTCTAAAATGCAGCATTCATTCTTCAAATTTAATTTCTAAATAACCGACATTTATTTTTTTTTAATTACTAGTGCTCGTCGTCTATATCACCAGGTCTTATTGGACGCTTTTTTAAGCACAATCGAAAACATTTTTCGCATTAACGCAACAGTTGAAAAAATCAGTAAGTGCGCAGAGCCGCTAACCACTCTTTAACAGGAGCCTCGCACGCAAACCAACAAGTCTCACTCCAACCACGCGACGCGAGAACGATTATTTCCATTCTTAATAGTTACCGCACGCGACCTGAACGTGCTCCACATAACGCCAACTTTCCTTTTTTTTACACGCTGTCCTACTTTGCACACACGCGCGGAGAACTTCTGGAGGAACACTCTCCTCTTTTCTATTCACCATGACCAAAAGGGATGGCCAGTCCTCCCCCCCTTCAACTCCCCCCCCCCCACACTCTACTCTCTGGCCAGCCTCTGCATATCATTCTTGCCTACATATCATTGAATTTTTTTTTTATTTATTCTGTTTATATTCGTCTGTCCGTCCGTCAGTCAGTCAATCCCCTCTCCTAGGGGTCATATCAGAGGGGGGGGGTCGTCCCACCCCCTGTGTTCGACCCCGTGACCCCTTGTGTCGGAGACGGCCGCCGCTATTGGGTATCTGAATATAACCTACTTTTTCAGCCAATGGTTGCAGTAAGGACAAAAACGCACTGTGACCCACCAACTGAAGTGAAGTGAGGGATAAAATAGAAAAAACCGAAAGAATTGAGGTGTGATGTTTTTACTATCCAAACCCTGTATAGAAGGAATAACGCACCGCACGCGAATAAAAGAATACAGGGCTAAATATAGAATATGCACGAGCCGAAAAATGTTTTACAGCCCAATCCAATGCACCTGGCTAACTGTACCACAGCCAAGCTTTGCAGGAAGGCTTTAAAAAGAATGAGTATAAGAGACGAAAAAAGCAAAAATTAAGAATAAAACTGCGTTTTTTCGTTTCCTTCCTTCAAATAAACAGAAATGAAATTTAATGAGAGATAGAATTTCCAAGACGAAATTATTTATTCGATATTAGATAGATGGTTTAGAAGTTTTCGGTGCTTTTACCAGTATCAAAACTCAAGAAATAAGTTCTTTATTTTTCGTCTTTGTAAAAGTAATCGAGGAAGCTTCGTTTAATTTCCCTCATTCCCATTTTAACTTCCAATAAGACAAGGAAAATTAAAAAGGAAGTACGCAAGAGCTTGTTACCACAATATTAAATCTTAAATGAAATTTAAATTATTCTTGATATCACTTGCAGAGGAAAGAAAAGAATAATTTCATACGTTAGACAGCTGAGATTTTTAATTTTCCCTCCTTTTTGTAATGTTGTGATAACAAATATATCTATTTTATAGTTTTTTGTAAGCTTATTTTGTTATCTTTATAATAAAACAATGAAAGCAGTTAACATACATTTTCACATAAATCTATAAACACAGTTGGTTAGAAATGATTCGAGTAACACCTTTCAAATCCAAGATAATTATAATAGTAATAACATTTAATGCTTTATATTCACACGCATAGATTCAGATTTTAAGATTGTTTAGGGAGTTTAATTTCTCTGATAGTTTTGGAACAAATTTATTCATATTCTGTAGAATAATTTCAATAATACTTGTCTCTTTTGGTATGAAACAGTTAAACTAATAATTAAAAATAAAGCAATTTTCAAGAAACATTAGAGCTTATGTTTTTCTACTGAAAAAAATGATAAGTAAGCATATCCGCAGCAGTGTACAGATAAAATAAAGCTTTTGATCTTTAATTATTGAGAAAACAAATGAGGTTAAAGGAAATATAAAATATTTTGAAGGTTTGGAAGTGGGTAACATATATATTTGCATTGGCACAATTAATTGCCCTTTTTGCAAACTTTAACATTTAATGAAAGGAAACTTGAAATAATATCATGATTCTCTTTATAATTTCTTATCAATGAGTATCAACTCCTACTTGAATAATTCTTTCATAAAAAAAAATAATTTAGTTTAAAAAAAAGTTCGTAAAACTGCATTTAATCGTAGATAAAATATATGCAATATGTCACGCTTTTCAAAAAACCTTAACTTTGAATTAAAAGTATTTTGAAGATTACAAACGATACTGAAGTATACTCCGTTATTTTTACTAGATCGAAGAAAGATTTCTTTCTTCAAATAAGGCAGCATAACTAATGAAAGATCTCTATTAGATGAACCAAACTATTTTTTGGAGGGATGAAATTAAATGACTATTTTTGCAACAATTTTTGATACATATCTTGCAAAATTTCAAGAGAAATTTCAAGTCATCTTTCGTCGCTTTGAGATTCAGAGAACACCTTGGATGCATGATGTAGTTTCTTACACTTTTAAGAGCGCGCAGAAAAGTTGCATGATTGATGGAATACATCGAACTCCAGGTTCTCTATTTTTTTTTTTTAAACTCCTATTCCACCCCCCTCCCCCCGATATTTTCAAGACATCTTTTTTTTCTTTATAATTTCTCAACTGTAGGGTATGAAAAAAAAAAAGTTAAAGAAAAGTCTGAGTATAAGAAATCAAAAGATTTTTTGAGGTTATTGCTCGGACCCGATGTAACCTCAGATAACCCTAACAAGCGACACGCGCGACCGAGGTGAAAAAAAAAAAAAAATAGAGAACTAGGGGAGGGGGTCTTGAATGGAAGTGGTAGTTGGGTTTTTTTTTAATACTCCCGCATCTTTCTACCTCTGTGGGGTAGACAGATCGCAGTTTAGTTAGGGTATGGAATCCGGTGTACTTTTTTTCTTTCCTTAAAAAAAGGGCTTTCTGTCAATGCAATTCGGGTAACTGTACCGGATAACCGGTAATCTGAAGTTAACACGCGCAGATTTTGAATTTACACAAACGCATCGCTAACAGCGAATGGATTTATTTTTACTTTTTTTTTTGCCGTTGTTCAAGATACGTTAACACATTTTTTGTGTTTTGCATTTTTAAAGTAAATTGGCTGATTTAAGGAAATAAATTTAATTCCACGAACTTACACAAATTACAGTTGCATATTGTTGATAAAATAAACTTGCATAAAATGATTAACGGTGTTGTTCGAAAAAATAATGTGATTTCGGTACATAAGTACAAATAAACTAATTATGCCAGGCACTTCAAAATTTTGAAGTCTCTTTACAAGCTGTACTACATACTGAAATAAACCATCAATCTGTATCAGTTTCAAAACTTTTAGAAAAAATTCTTAAAATTCGGAAATTTTCGCAAAGCGTGTCACTTTTCGAAAAATCTTGCAGCTCAGATTCCTGTTTAAGAACTTTTTTCTGAAAATTTCACAAAAGCCACAGCTTTTTCGCTTATTGCAGTGTGTAAAGCAGCTTATGAAGAACCCTCTGGAATTTTTTGGAGACCCTGGTCAGTAGCGGATCCAGGGGAGGGGCTAGGGGGCTTCAGCCCCCCCCCCAAAAGAGATTGCTCAAGTGTAACATTCTGCTTTATTATACACTTTATGTAGCTAAAATGATCATATTTTATTACTTAGCCCCTCCCAAAAGCATAATACATTGTTTTAGACTAAATTTTTGATTTATAGTACATTTTAATTGGGTGAAATAAAATTTTCAAAAAATTTAGCCCCTCCCAAAAAAATTTTCTGGATCCGCCACTGACCCTGGTGCTATTAGTTTATTTCAATTTGTGTACCAAGACTAAAAACAGATTTTTTTTCCCCTTCGATATACACCCTCAAATAACTCATGCAGTAACAAGTGCGGTTAAAGTTACAAAAAGCTATTGATAAACATTAATTTATTGATAAGTAAATTCAAATGACTTCCACCAAATTAATCTCAGATAAATACAGAAAACTCACACTTCGATCAACACTCAACAGCAGTAATTTTTTTTTTTAATTTTGATCACAGAGTCATAAAATAGAAAAACAGTGGAATCTAATTCTAAATGTATAGTATAATAATAATACTAATAAAAGGTCTAATAATAATTAAAAAATAATTATAAAATAACACACATGAATAAGCCAAAGCTGTTTGATTATTTGTGTTTGATTATTTGTGTATGATACACAAGTCTGCTAGAAATAGTTCAACCAAGTTAAATTGCATAACACTTACAACGGCGTAGCCGTTGTTGATAATTACTTTGCAATAGACAAAAAGGGATATGAGAAGCTAATAAAGAACGATGAGTTATTTTCCGACATGCAGCAAACAAAAAATTTCCCAATTTTTAAAAATAATTTAAATGTGTCAAAACTGAATTTTTCAATACTCAAACAATTTTCAAAAATGTCAGTTAAATATAACTATCTTATTAAAATTCTTCTAACTATAATTTTTAAAATAAAAATTCGCCTGTAGTGTAACTATGTAAAAAGAAAATAAACCACGAGTTTAGCTAAAATATGAGCACGAAACAAGCTTCTCAAAATCGAGATTCGAAGATACTTCACGTGAAAATTTACGTAACTTTTTTCCAATAAGACTTGCAAAGAGATTTTCTGGCTAAGATTCACAGCATTATAAAAATACGGGAAATAAAAATACATAAACTGGAAGAAACCTTAACATAAAAATAAGTCGTTTCGCAACTTTAAAGGTTTGCGTTTCTTTTACATGCCATTGAGCAGGCAGTTTATACGGATAAATAGTAATCATTTATGATAGAATCATTTTTATCAGTGAGGGCGAAAAGATCATGCGAAAAAATTTGATTGACTGATTTTGCAAACCTTTTACATGCATAAAATCATAAAAAAAAACCTTCCCAGATATTTGATTATAAAAAAAAAATCATAATTATAATACCTTTGTTTCGCATGAAAGCAAAATAAAAAATCTGGAGTGACTCCACTCGACTTTCCGAAAACTTACGATTAAGATCATTACCAAGCATTTAAATAAATTTTAATCGATGAATAATTCAAACATATATACCAAATTGAAGCTCGATCGAATGTACCGTTTAAACGCTAGCGCACTTTCAAGAATTTCTCCCCATAGGCCATAATGTAAAAGAAATCTTTGTCGTAGCCCTGTAGAAAAACTATAAGTCCTATAAACATCAAAATCAATACCGGTCTTACAATGGTGGTTTATAACATGTATACCCAATTTGAGCTCAATCGAATGTACGGTTTAAACGCTAGCGCACTTTCCAGAATTTTCCTCCATAGGCCATAATGTAAAAGAAATCTTTGTCGTAGCCCTGTAGAAAAACTATAAGTCCTATAAACATCAAAATCAATACCGGTCTTACAATGGTGGTTTATAACATGTATACCCAATTTGAGCTCAATCGAATGTACGGTTTAAACGCTAGCGCACTTTCCAGAATTTTCCTCCATAGGCCATAATGTAAAAGAAATCTTTGTCGTAGCCCTGTAGAAAAACTGTAAGTCCTATACACACCAAAATCAATACCGGTCTTGCGACGGTGGTTTATAACATATATACCCAATTTGAGCTCAATCGCATGCCCTGTTCAGGAGCTATCGTGTTCACTCACACACACACACACACACACACACACACACACACACATCTCGTAAAAATAGCATAAATGAATTCAGAAGACCTCAAAACGTGTAAATACACCAAAATCTCGAAATCGAATTTTTTCATGATTACAATACTTTCCTTACATGGTACATGTTCGGAAAGTAAAAATGAGCCAAACTAGCACAGTAAATAAAACATTCCCTTTGACACTGTAATTCAAATAGTCATATTACTGGAGGGGGGAAAAATGAGAAAAATACAGAAATTGAATGCAACAAAAGATGCATTTTGATGCAATGTACAAAAAATACAAGAAATTGTAATACAATGTGTAATTTGTTAGAGTAGTCATACGTGCCTATAACAGGTATATAATACAGTAAATTTATAGATATCTTAAATAGTTTTAAAAAATGAGGGACATTCCTATATAAAAGTGTAAAGCATAATCTTACATTTAAGCTTTTTTAAAATGGGAATGCTTTTAAAATTAACTTGTTAACATACACATCAAACTTTAGCTTAAGAATATTTAAATTGCTTTTCAGTATTTGTTAATATTACCCACTGCTTTCTGGAAAAATTAGAATTATGATCATAAAAACTAAACAATATTTTCCTCACCTAAAAAGTTGGAAATTTTACGTCAATCTATACTAGTAATCATACATCTGACAGTGGCAAATCCTTTAGATTTTCCTCGGATTGTGAACTGTTTTAAAAGTAGGACGATGTAGTACTCCGTCTACCAAATCCATTACTACCATATTTCCATTAGTTCATAATAAAGATGGTCATTTCCCGTCGAATCAACTCATCCTTGATCCCGTCGAAGTCTTGGAAATTTATGACTTTCAACAAGTTTGCACAGAGATAGACTTTATATAGACAAAGAAAAAATGGAAAGTATGAATATGTAAAGCTGCAAAACACCGAAAAAAAAAAATACCTAACGGCCATGATTTTTAATGGCTATTTTAGTGTAGTTAAACTTTAGTTAAATTTTAGAAAAAATAGAAAAATTTTACTTTTTCCCTCTTTCACTTTCCAAGAAACCTTAAACAGTATGAGCTTGAATTTATATTATAAAAAGAAGTAACAAATTTAAAAATTAAATAATTAGGTCTATATTATACGATCAATTTATAATAAAACGTGCTCTTCGTAAAAACTGCACGTTCACTTATAGATTTGTGGCAAATTTCGCACAGAGTGTACTTTTTAAATACAATTTAAAATTTAATTAAAATATTTCAAGTGGTTTCGAAATGTATAGTGACTCAAAATATTTTCTCCCATTAAACTTAATTAAAGAACAAAAGGAGTTGACTGTATCGTTGTCCTATTTTTAGGATAACCTGTACTAATCAATCAATAAAAATGTAAGAGGCTTTTATTAATATAATTTTTGTGCATAGAGTTTTGTACAGTACAGTATAGCCTGAAAAATAAACATTTAAGATTTTATATATGTATAATGTATATACATTTTCATACATGTGGCCGGCCCACTGAATTGCTGTTTCATAGAAATATGATTATATATCCATATAAGTTCTGTGGTTTTTGTTAGGGCATTAATTATCATTATAGCAGCTGTTGTAGTCAGTGATATTATTTAACTTAGTTAATTTATATAATCCAATTACTCTCACTAATTACTACTTTTAATGTACGTAGCACGCACAGTATGGTTTGATTAAAAATATGTTTGAATATTACAATACATGTAATAATTTAGGTAATTATTAAGTTTTGAGATTAATTTTTGATTTTTTAGTTTTCTTGGTTTTGAAAACACTACGTTCCATTATTATTTATCTCGTATTTTGTAAATCCATATCTGTAGTCGCTTTTCTCGCTCCGAAGTGTAACGGGGTGGGCCCCAAGTGAATTTTTCAGCCTTTTGTTAAGCCACTTATCGAAACTCTGCCATTTTTTGTCTTTGGATTAACAATCTGCTGTGTTTGGCCCCCAATGAGAGTCGCACCAATTGCAAATATTTTCATTGTCCATTGAATAAATCTTATTTCTTATACTTCTGATACAACCATCTCTCTGATGGTATGCTTCAGTCATTAGTTTATTTTACTTTTGCTATATAAAACTGTTTTTATTTTTTTTTTAAAGCTTGGTACGATCTGGGTTAAATAGTGATAGTTTAAGATCTTAATGTTTTAAAAAACATTTGAGCTTCCAAGCTTTTTCATTTTTTAACTATTCATGCTCTCCACTACTTTAAACACGGTTGGCATGATAATGTAAAGTGTTTTTCAATTATTTGTGAAGTTCATCTTGCAAATGTCTGGCGTTCAACAGGGCTTGTAAAAAAGTAATTAGAAACTTGTGGAGTTATCACGAATGCTTAGTATATTGAAATTAAATGTTTTTGAAAGGAAACATAACATCTATGAACTTCGCGAAGTAAAGTACGTTAAGCACATCTGAAAATTAAATTTTTTGTAAGCATGAATTAGTGATAAGTAAACTTTAAGAAAAGTATTTTTCCAGCTTCAATATTATTACATTATTAGGTAGATACGAGGCAGTTTCAAGTTTCCATGCTTGTCGGACAGTAAGTTAGTAGATAAACTGCTGGAAGTCCAAAGTCACACCGGGGGACCTATTCTCCCCCACTAGGTCCTTATACAACAATCGTTCTCTGCTCCACATTGAGAAGGAGCGTTAAGGGGCTCTTGTGATTGGCTAAACGAGGTAAAACTAGATACAAAAAGCGGTTAGGAAGTCGTTAATTAACACAACTGAGCAAGAAAAGTCGTAACCTAATCAGAGATTTTCGGCTTACTACTGGCGGAAAATAGATCCCAAGACTTCTGGAACAAATACATAAGCAAAATTACACTAAATTTGTCACTTATTGCGTTGTTTTCCCCAAAAGGTGATGATTCAGCCGAAGAAAAAGAAAATACTCTGATGTTTCCAGCGGATTCGTTAACCCTTTCCCAATACTGAAAAAAGGGCAGTCGTTGCCATCGCTCGACTTAACTACCAGCAAGAGGGCGGACGATCGAAACGTTCATCGCGTGCCACATATCTAGAGACTCTTTTTTGACGCAGATGGCTGATCCAGCACAGCCATCTGCGTGCCGGCACAGCCAGCTGCGTCAAAAAAGGGTCTCTAGGTCTGAGGCACGCGATGAACGTTTCGATCGTCCGCCCTCTTGCTGGTCGTTAAGTCGAGCGATGGCAACGGCTGCCCTCTTTCCAGCATTGGGCCATCTATCCAGCTGTTCTCGCGTTCTTCCATTTTTCAGCAGATGTCAGTTCTGTTAAAAATAATTGTGTCCATTTTTTTTTGACGGGAAATGACGTGCTAAAAAGTAAAGGATTCTCGTGGAGCTCTGTCACCCGCAACTATTTTTTTTATAGAAATCCAATCTATTCTAAGTGACTGGCAACAGTCGAAACGTCAGAGTTTGGCGTTCCCAGAGCGGGAACACTGCGCGTTAAAGGGTTAAATATGTGGGCAAATCGACGCACGCAATTTATTTAAACTTTGGAATGATTTAAATAGGTTCGCCCTCAAACTCTCAAGTCCTCAACGTCCTCAAACGAGGAAAGTTCAATCTGCATGGAGGAAATACCAGCATTTAACGGCAAACACCTGAGCATACGAGATCTATTAGACGAACCTATCCCCGGAACCAAAAGCACAATCCCGAAGTGTATCAAAACGTAACCCCTTTATGTGGCCCCGTCGCAACCTCTAACCGTATTATTTAGCCACTGAAAGCCACACGCTATCTGCAAATCATAAAAGGAGCGGAGAAATACCTTCATTGGTGCCATTATTTTGAGCTCGGGCAATCCATCAAGTTATCAGGGAGTACCCCCCCCCCCCCCTTTTCGCTCTTAATCTATCAACAGGCCTTTTTCTGCTTGTCATATGCACGGTTATTTCCAGAAATGCGTTATGAGCAAGGCATGCTGCTTCTGATGCATGGGACTTCGGAGTGTATTCATTGCTTCCCGAGCCATTTCATCATGGCCGTGATCAAAGACGACAAGATGCACAGCCATGATTAAATTGGTGACATTTATGCTGACAAAAGGAAGGTCTTGGTCCTCACGCGGATGTCTATTTCTGACGCGAGAAAAGGCGGGGGGGGGAAGACCCCTTTTGTCGGCGAGTTTTATGATAATGAATCCATTGTGGGGGGAAATTCGCTCTCATTGGTCGCCTCTTAACGAGGCGAAGAATATACGGAATTGACGAGGTTGAGATTTGCCCTGGGCGAGTGTAAAATGTTGGTGCTCTTTGACAGTTCATGAGTAAAGCTATATATACAGCGAGTGACTAAATCACAAAGAAACCCCATAGTTCAGATTTCACTCGAATTTTATAAAACCTAGTGCAATTTTAAACGTTTTCGTATTACTGCAACAGGGAGGTTTAGACCCAGTCCAGTCAACTGCCTCATTTTTCTTCAGTGTAACTGAAAAGTAATGTACCCTATGCTGCATTTACAGTGTGTCATAATGAAGAACATTCATCATGGATACAATGATGTGTATAAAAGATCTAGAGAAGTTATTTCTTTCGCATGGGGCATCGATAAGTCATATATCTGTGCTCAAGAAAATACTCTGGAAGAGTGTTGGCGAACCAGTGGGACACGTGCCACTGATGAAAAGTTTGCATTTTAACTAAAAATAACAAAGTTCACTATGAAGTATCACGATCAAGCGGTCACCAAGTCAAAATAATTTGACGGCACGTGAATGGCCTCATTTCTTTAGAAAATGGCACATTGATCCATAAAGGTTCGCCACCCCTGCTCTAGAACATACAGAAGTGTTCTAAAACTTTAAAATCTTTCCCTTAAAAGCATTATTAGGGATGGACGCGAGATAAAAATAAGAGTCTCGCAAAATAGCCTAAAAGCTTTGTCTCGTCTCGCAAAAATCCCTATATCGTAATGTTAAAAATGTGTGTCTCGTCTCGCAAAAAAGCTGTAAATCTCTGTGTCATCTCGCAAAAAAGTCGTCTCGCGTCCATCCCTAAGCATTATACTTTTAAGTAATTTCTGTGCTATGTGCTATCAGACTTTTTGAACTTTAGCACTTCTTTGTCACAAAAAATGATAACTTTGACTTATTGAATTGCAGTGCACTCAAGAAAGATACAGAGCATACTAGTTTCGAAACTTCAAGGAAGGTGCAATCCTTGAAGGTCAATAAAAAACTGGCAGCTGTCGAACAGTCTCTGAACAACAATATCTATACATAATTGGCAGAACATCACCTCTTTTAACACAATTAATCGTTTTCCATCTATTTGGGACTATGAACAGGCACTGGCGAACATTTTGCCATGAGTGGACATATCAGCAGTAATGAAACGCAGCAGTAGAAATGCAACGTTTGCGCAAAATTGTGACGGAGTTAATCAAAGACTGATCTTTTCTGGAAATGCAGATTTATAAAAACTATTCCTACGTCCTGGGTAGCCTAAAAATCGGTTGATAAAGGTCAGGGGTTTAAACAGATCATACGTGAATTACTAGCAGTGTGACCAGATTGAGTAGATTTCTATTTTTTGAGGCGATTTTAAGTGAAATTTTAAGGTCCAGTAGAAATTATAGTAGATTCCATTTTTGAGAACGTTAAATCTACTCAAAAATGCAATCTACTACATTTTCTACTGGACCTCAAAATTTGACTAACAATATACTCAAAAAGCAGAAATCTACTCAATCTGGTCACACTGATTACTAGCAAAATCAGTCCGACCAACCCTATGGAACAGGAAGGAATCAAAATGTTTTTGTGTAGAGTTCAGATCTCTACAGTACTGTTTTATTACTACCTCCCTGAGGTTTTTCGGTCTCTTTGAGTGCTATGGCTCAATAATAATGAAAATAATTGTGAAAATGTAAGCCAAGATTTCTTTATATCATAATGCCAGAATGCTTGCAGCGTGAAAAGGTTCTGCAGGCTCAGAAGAGAAAACAATGTTTTATGCTGAAATAAAATGTATGCTGATATGCTGAAGTCATTGAATGCATTTGCTGTGATGTAAGATAATCACAGCAAATGCATTCCCATATCTAACCATATTCCCATATCCCCCTCGTTAGATATCCAATATGGTTAGATATGTGGTTGGATATGGTTGGATATCTAACCATATATATGGTTAGATATCCAACCATATATATGGTTAGATATCCAACCATATCTAACCATATTCCCATATCTAACCATAAACGATGCCAGCCAGAGATCCGAATGTAAACCAGGATTTCTTTATATCATAATGCCAGAATGCTTGCAGCGTGAAAAGGTTCTGCAGGCTCAGAAGAGAAAACAATGTTTTATGCTGAAATAAAATGTATGCCGATATGCTGAAGTCATTGAATGCATTTGCTGTGATGTAAGATACTTGCATCATAGCATTTGTAGCATAATTAAAAATATGGAAATTTTTAAACTTTTTCATTATTTTCTAATGTTATGGCCAATAAAATTCAGAAAGAGGCCCCAAATAGTTAATCTTTTGAGTTCTTAGAATCCACAAATTTATAAGCTAGTAAAACAACAACCAGAAAAGTAGTAGTTGTACTAGCTAATATAACTTTGTAATAAATATAAATTAGACAACATTGCAAAAAAATTCTTTTTATTCATCAATAAGAAATATTTCCATAATTAAAATAACTCTAAACCTTGCACAGTAGACAAGAAAAAACATTGTTCAGAGAGAATGTACTCCTATCAACATTTTTCTTATGTTTTTAAAGATTTTTTTTTGCTTAATGTCTATTACAAAAATATGTTAAGTTTTTCGTGTTCATTTTCAGCATATATCATTTATTCCACGTTAAAAGAAAGTTAGAATGCGTAACTATTAAGATAAAACAAAGGGGGCCTTAATTCTTCCATTTATGATCCAATTTCATTTGCAATTTTGTGGCTTTGATGGGGAAAGTTATGACCAGCCCGACATCATAAACAAAAACACCTACGTAAGCAACACTTTAATTACTCAAAATATTTTTTTTTCCAATTCTGAAAATAAGCTCATAATTACTCCTCCTGACCCAACACAAACAAGAAATGCAAAAACCTCAGCAGTCATATGATTTAAAGCTCGCTATTCTATAGTAGTTTAATTAAGGGAAACGACAAAACACAAATAAGATTTGTTTGCAGAGGGAGAGAGATGCTGAAAGAGACTGGCCATGATAAATTAGATCGAAAAACAAACAAGCAAATAAAAAATAAAACTAAAATCTCGCACGCTTAGACTTTCAAAAGTTCCCTTGAAGGCAGTAAGTCAATCTATTGGGTTGGCAACAAAGTAATTGCGTTTTTCCGTATGTCAATATTTCGCCTGGCCAAAACTACTGAAGTTAATTATGCGAAATTCGGCACGTACGTGAGTTCTACAACATAGGTGCTAGATCAGAGAGCATTTTCCAAAATTCGTAATGTTAGGGGGGGTAAGGGGCCAAAAAGTTCTTTTCACATATCCCGCGTGATCTCAAATAAAATAGAGATATCCGTGAAATTCTTTCTGTAAAATACAGCAGTCACGAATACCTAAAAATTAATTTCAGGACATTTTTAATATTGTCCTCTAAGGAGAATAGAAGCGAAAAAAGGGGGAGGGTGGTCATCTTTTATGGACAAAAAAAAAATACTGCCAGTGAAATTCTTACTTTAAAATGTAACAAATATGAATCGTATGTTCAGGCACAGATTACTTGTAATTAAAAACGTGTTGAAAACTTATTTGCTTGAATTTTATACAAGAAAACGCAATTACTTTGTTGCCAACCCAATAAATAAATAAATAAATAATGGGGAAAGATTATAATGTTACCGATATCCACCTTACTATTTTCTTAATTATTTTTATTCAATATCTTACATATTTTCAACAGAAAATTAAAGTCATTTCTTAAGCTTAAGGGATAGGAAGCGTAAATGCTAAAAAGTCCTTGAATATCTTGAGGGGAAAAAAAACTAAATCAGAGCCAGCATATATTATTCAAATGCATCGAGAAAAAGAACGAGTCGCAGTTCCTTTAAATATCTCCTAAAAATTAATGCAAACCCATTTTAGGCCATTACAAATTGACTCCAGCGAGACTTGGCATAAAATAAATTTCCAGTCCCACGCCCGCCTTCAAGCTTCACACCCCCCTGTTTAAAGAAAGATAAGAAAACTGCATAATGAGAAACTCGCAACGAAGAAAAACTTAGAATGCTCAACTAATATTCTCATCAACTTTCTATTTTTTCCGTAAGGGGGTGGTGGGTGGGAAAGGACTGGAAGCTTATACATATATATATTCTTATTTTTATCCCTCGCATTAAATTGCTGTAGGTCGTTCATATTTCGGGAGCTGAGGTCCTTTTCTCTTACTTTTCCTTTTTTTTAAAGGGTGGTAGCGAAGAAAAAGGGAAAAAAAAAAAGTATAGGATCCGAGTTAATAGAAGACTTGCCATTTCTTCTGGCAGGCATTTAACAGCCCGGTAATATGACCGAGGGCGGTCGCTTGCTACTGATTACGCTTTTATAGAAAAAGTGGAGGGCGAGGCACAGATATGTAAGAATGTTGGCTTTCGGAGGAAAAGGAAATTACGTCACGGAACTGGCATAAATACTTAGCTCGTAAGAGGTGCACCGTGGAGAATACATTTTGGCTAAAAAGCATTTATGTTAACCCTTTGAGGCGCAACCCTTTCGCAATGCTGAAAAAAGGGCAGCCGTTGCCAACGCTCGACTTAACGACCAGCAAGAGGGCGGACGATCGACACGTTCATCGCGTGCCACAGATCGGTACCTAACACACTTCACAGGTACCTAACAGGTAACTTCACAGGTACCTAAGTTAAGTTCTGAAATTATAGGAATAGCTTTTCTGTACACCCCCACAATGTTTTTTACTTTAAAATTTGATTTTCCTACCTGGAGTTACTTATTTTAGGCTATGGTAATGGTTTTTATGGAGGGGATTCATAATTTGGCTGTAGTTTTCACATGAATCGGTCTTTTTTTAACAACCGTTTTTTCAGGAATCATTAAAATTGCAATCAATACTAATACTGGACTTCCTATGGACTTGTTTTTGGTTTAATACAGCAATTAGACTTTAAAGTATGTCGCACGTCCATATTAATAACACTGATGTAATATTAAAAGGCTGTATTTGTTTGCGTTTAGAAGGATCTAGACCAGTGTCTCTTGAATGAGAGTGATTCAAATAATTACGTGCAAAACATCCTGTACTACTTGCAGTAGTCTTATATTATGCTCCATTGCATCATTACAGTAATTATTGATGCTTTGAACCTAGTTCTCTTACCGCGACTAATATTGTGTAGTTTTCAAGTTATTGGTAACCAGTTACAGATCTTCTGAAAACAAGCTTAACCCTTTGAGGTGCAACCCTTTCCCAATGCTGGAAAAAGGGCAGCCGTTGCCATCGCTCGACTTAACTACCAGCAAGATGGCGGACGATCGAAACGTTCATCGCGTGACACAGATCTAGAGACCCTTTTTTGACGACAGCTGGCTGTGCTCGCGCACAGCCAGCTGCGTCAAAAAAGGGTCTCTAGATCTGTGTCACGCGATGAACGTTTCGATCGTCCGCCATCTTGCTGGTAGTTAAGTCGAGCGATGGCAACGGCTGCCCTTTTTCCAGCATTGGGCAATCTATCCAGCTGTTCTCGCGTTCTTCCATTTTTCAGCAGATGTCAGTGCTGTTAAAAATGATCGTGACCATTCTTTTACGGGAAATAACGGCTAAAAAGTAAAGAATTCTCGTGGAGCTATGTCACCCGCAACTATTTTTATAGAAATCCAATCTATTCTTCGTGACTGGCAACAGTCAAAACGTTAGAGTTGGGTGTTCCCAGAGCGGGATCACTGCGCCTTAAAGGGTTAAGTGACTGAAAGTTCTAATTTTACGCGAGCATGGTTGCTTGCATTGCTTCATGAACTACCAGTCTTTTGCCTTATTTACACTACTTGTTTATACCCTCGTTAAATTACTTTGAAGTACTGTCACTTTTTTCGTGCTTGTAGTTGGTACTTAAAAGCACTAATAACTTTACAATAGTTATGTTACAGCTTCTCTTAAAAAAAAAAAAAAAAAAAAAAACTTGGCATAATTGATAAAAACTAATTTTTAATCGAAAAAGGGTAATGCCACTTTTGCCACCATTTTTCTTTGTCTTCATTACCCCTCTGATGCTGTTAAATTTTATTCAGTTTTACAGTGTCAGAAGTTTACTGTTTCTCTTAAGTGGGTGAATTTTTTGATAAAAATGCTTGTAAGGAATATTTTCTAGTTAGAATAAGTGACGAAATCAATCCGAAGTTTTCAAATGCGACAACGTGTGAATTTTAGTTTCTTATGAATTCTGTTCACATCCACTTGGGCCTGCAAATACCAGAATAATAATAATAATAATATAAAATAAAAATTGAAACACTCTTGTATAGCACTTTAGTGCGTATTTACAATATAGCAGGATGGTGTCATAGGCCAGACCTAAAGAATCGCTAGCGAAAGCAAATATCCAATTACTTTTCAAAAGAAATGATGGACTGATGGGTAAAACGCTATGTCAAAAACTATTGTATTGTGCTTGAAATGGATGAATGCCCCTAAATTTGCTATTGACCGTAATGTATTGGAAATCTTTTGAGTGTTCCTGTAGCAGAACTATAAATGATAAAGACACTTTTTTTAATGGAGAAATTCATTTTCTAACTCTTTACAGCATATATCACTTCTGAGTCGTTTGAAATAGCCCAATACCTCTAAAAAACGCTTTGATGAATTTCGGCCCATAGAGCGTAATGTATTTCGAATCTTTTGGGCAGTCCTGTAGATAAACTATCCAGTCGAATGGAACCAAAAGGGGAGGTGCACAACTAGATGTTACAACTATCCAAAATATGAAGTTTCGACATTCTACGCCTAATAGCTTTTGAGTTAGGCGAGTTTAATGAATTTCGGCCCATAGAGCGTCATGTATTTCGAATCTTTTGGGCGGTCCTGTACATAAACTATCCATTCGATTGCTACTAAAAGGGGAGGTGCACAACTAGATCATAGAACAATCCTAAATATCAAATCTCAACATTCTACGACCCATAGTTTTTGAGATATGCGAGTTACATACATACGTACGTACGTACAGACGGCATGGAAAAACTGGCCACAGTAGACTCGCCACTGGTCAAAATGAGTTGCAGACGCGTTAATATGATCGTGCATGCTAGCCTACGATGAGATGCATCGAAAAAAATTTTTAAATTAAATTTAGAGGTAGTCAAAATCGGTAATTTAGGTAAATTCCGATTCTTTAGGCCAGACCTAAAGAATCGCTAGCGAAAGCAAATATCCAATTACTTTTTAAAAGAAATGATGGACTGATGGGTAAAACGCTATGTCAAAAACTGTCGGCATTGCGTTGGTTGAGATATTAACGCGTTCCTCCCACTCTCGTTCCTTTGCACATATATATATTTCCCTACATTTTACATTACGCAGTTTTACAAAATATGCTATCTCAAATTCGAAACTGCAACAAGAGCAACGGGCCAAATGGCCACTGCTGCCGAATTCCGCTAAGCGTTTAATCTCTTTTTATAGGTACATGTTGTTAAGGGAGATAACGCTGGAATCGATTTCGTTCCCCCCCAACAACAACAACAACAAAATCTATTCACCCTTTAAATAATTGCAATGTTTGTCTCAGCCGAGTGGCTGTAAAAATTCCCAGCTTCCACATCAGCGTCGGACCTAGCGTTATCAGCGATGAATCTACTGGGAACTGTCCGTATTGTTGCCAAAAAGCAAACATAAAATAAGATTGGGAAAATGTTAAAAGGCTACGGATGAATGCGCCGTAAAGCCAAGAATAAATAATTCTTAGCTTAATGTTGTGTGAAGCAATGCCGTCAGCAAATTTGCGCAAAAACCATCGAATTTTATGGTGGACGGATTAAACTACTTTTTCTGTTGGAATTTAAGGAAATTTAATTTTTTTTTTTTTTCCCCTTCTCATCCGGAGAAAAAATATTACTGATTTTACACAGAGATGTTGTTTTACATATAAGTTGGGAAATCCAGTTGTCGATTCTGCATGCAATTGTAGACATAATTTGCTTTTATATCTACATAACATGCTTTTGTCCGAATCGACATTTATATATTTTTATGTTCATAAAATAATATTTTTGCAAATCTTAAAAATAATAAAGTTACTGGTCCATAATTTCTCAAATATTTTTATTTTTTTAATGAAAATAAATTTTTGATATCTAAAAGCAGCTTCAGCTGTATATCTAGGTCAAATTATTTGTCTTTGGAATCTTTATAATATGCTTATAAAAATTTATTCTTTGTAAATTTTTATTCTTTATAAAATATATCAAAATCTTATAGTCCTACAACATACAAATTTACATAAAATAACAATATACAGTAATTTATGAACGTGAAATATTCATAGACTCTTACTTCTGAAAACTAGACTGTGTAATTTTATTTTCTGAATTTAAGGTTCGTTAAACATTACTTAGTTTAAATCTGCTTTATCTTATCATGCTGAATGGTATTTTAATTCCATTTGAGCTTTGATTCTTTAAAAGACATGAAATGTTTATTTGAAAAAAAAATATTTTATTATTATTCAGACTTTTCTATATCAACATCTCTGCATTTAACCAAAGCAAAGGTTCTCTATATCATATTGTACGTATGAAATACAATTTTTGTCTTTGGGAACAATTTTTGGATTTTAAATGAAAAACCAAAGAGAAATCGGCCAAACTATTTTCCTTTATCCTCCTTAATTTATTCAGTTTTATCAGTACTCAGTCCGAGTTTAGATTAATAAATATTTGTTTATCAAAGCAGTGCCCTTTACTGGTTGGGAAAACAAATCAATTCCCCAACTTCCACAAATTTCGGGGACTCAAAAATCCTTTGCTTTCCACTTTTAAAATCTAAACATTTCTCATTAAAAGACGTTATTTTTGAATTATGAAATAAGAGCGATGAAAAAAAAATTAAATTTATCTTTGTATAAACTAATTTTAATCAGTAACATATTTTAATTCTTTGTATACCATACATTTCGATGTGACGTTTCATGGAATGATCTGTTAAACAGACGTCGTGCTAATTTTCGTTTATTTCAGACCATTTAAATGTTTCTAAACATCGTGTTTGGAGGGGGGATATATTTAAAACTTTTCAGAATATAGGGTTAATATTTTGTGAGGCCCAAGTTTTTTTCTTTTGCCCACTGTACGTCCACTGTTGCTTTGATCGGGCTCTGATCAAAGTTATTACCTACCACAAACAACTTTTTTTTTTTTTTGGTTAAAATCTATCAAGACCCAAAAACTGTTCTTTAAATATAATTCATTATATAATTTAAAAGTAATTCAGACCAAAATTATCATAAGAATAGCAATAGTTACTTGCTACGTCCTTGTCATTAATGAAAATGTATGCTGGATGTAATTTGCCACTTTTGTCAATTTATGTGCTATATATTCAATATGACAAATTAATAAAATATTTT
This sequence comes from Cheiracanthium punctorium, assembly GCA_038373885.1. Taxonomy (NCBI): domain Eukaryota; kingdom Metazoa; phylum Arthropoda; class Arachnida; order Araneae; family Cheiracanthiidae; genus Cheiracanthium; species Cheiracanthium punctorium. The sequence continues at coordinate 1,404,398 of JAWZYV010014639.1, read as the reverse complement.
GTACTAATACATTAAATAAAAGCACCATTCACACATCTTTCAAGGAACCGATCTAAAACGACGTGTAACTAAAACATTAATAAGCAGCTTGCATTACATTACAGCTTTAACGCTACTAATGTAAATTTATGAAAATATAATAATTTGAAATTTTTTCGTGTACTAGTGCTATAAAAACAATAAAAGAATTTAAAAAAAAAATAAAACGCGTATCATAAAAGTGAAACAAATCATATCTTCATTGTATAGCTTCAATGCTGCAATACCTTTAGTAATGATATAATACACATTGCGTACCAATCTAATGTGATTTATGTTCATATAGATAGTGAACTTTTAAAAAAAAATCTTTCAGAGTCGTCTAGTTGTCTTTTATTATTAATTACAGTATTAAGTTCCATTTGAATTAAGTTAATGTTTTTCACTCATGTTCTGATACGTAAAACAAGTTTTTCAGTATAGTCGATTGCGTGTTTATAGGAATGTGGTTAAAGGTACATACTTCCTTACCAGGGGCGTAGCCAGGGGGGGGTGTATCGGGATATATCCCCCTCCGAAATTTTTGGATTAGTGATGAAATTCCGTCTATTTATACACATATAAGTTCATATCCCCCCCCCCGAAAAAAATTCCAGGCGCATATCCCCCCCGAAAAATTTTTCTGGCTACGTGCCTGCTCCTTACATCCTTTATTAAGCGCTCTATCTAGGAAGAATTTCTCCCTAAATACTAAAATAATGACAAAGAAAATTTTCAAAATTTAGGAAGATGAAATACGACGTATAACCGAAATGGTGCGTCTTATAGGCGAAGCACTTTTGCGTTAAAATGAATAGGAGGAATGAATCGGGACTTCACGAAAACGACGTATAAATGTAAAAGTCGCATAAATGAGAAACGTATAAAAAGGTGCTTTACTATATTTTTCGCTTTCTTTGTTTACGCATTCTTCATATCACGGAATATTAGCTAATGATTATAATATATTTCACTATTTAAAAAATATGTGAAAAAAAAATTAAATGTAAAAAAAATCGAGCTTTGAAGTTTCCTGAACTACAGTTTTCTCTCGAATGCACAGAAAAACGAGAACAATGCATTTTATTCTCCCCGAAATTGCCTTCCTCTCATAACGCATTTGTATTTCAAACTCGAGTGAACTAAATTCATCTCTACATCAAAGTGATATGCCCTCTAAACTAAAGCATTGTCTGCAACTGTAACCACCGGCGTTTTTTTGAAATGCCTCGCAGCCAACCTTCCCTTGAAACCGAGAATATTGGATTACAAATTGTTCCGCGCATACATTTTGCGCCACTTTGAAGAACTTTAACTGCTGTCAATACTTTGAAATGGTTAATATTTCAGGCTTCCACTTTTTTTTTGTCCTCTTACACGTCTATTAAAGTTTACAGTCAACTATTTTTTCTCCCTTAGTTTCGCGCGTGTGTGTATGTGTGTGGCTCGGAAAATTCTGTCAAATTAAACCAAGTTTCTTGGCGCTCTTTTAACTACACTTTCGATCCAATTCTCGACAAAAAATAAAACTTTTGTAGTTGGAAAAAGAAGGAGGGGAAAAAAAAAATTGCAGCGTTTAGGTCGCTTCTAGCTTGACTGCTCATTTAATTTGAAAGCGCTGCATCAGGAGAAGCCAATTACTAACTAAAAAGGGAAGACGAACGGAAAGTACAAAAAATAGAAGAGATGGGGTACCCGGGCCATAGGCTTCTTGCCAGGCCGAAATGAGTTTTTAATGCCAGGCACATTTGCATATGCAGTCTTTTTCCAGTAATTTCAGCATTTACTGTTTTTTTTTTTTTGGAAAAGGACAGGGAGGGAGCCTCAGTAGCCCCGGGTCTTACGGGATCGTCTGAGAGAAGGGGCTTATATGGATATGCATATAATGAAAAGTTCCGAGCAAAAATGAAGCAAGTTTTCTGCCTTTCAAGTCTTTGCAGTTAACGACGTATTTCGGAAAAAAAAAATCATGCTATTTCGGTACATAAATACAAAAAAAGCTAATTATATGAAGCTCTACAAAATTCCTAGTGTGTCTCTTTACAAAGCTGCACTATACACTAAAATAAATGATAAACCTGTATCAGCATCGAAAATTTCGAAAAATGTCACTTTTTGAAAAATTTTCGCTGTGTACCTTCATATATAATATTTTTTTTCTGAAATTTTCATAAAAGGCACAGTTTTTTTTTATTTCATTGTGCAGTGCATTTTATAAAGAATCATTCTCAATTTGTTCGAGTCCCTGGTGCAATTAGTTTATTGTACCAAGACAGTAAAGCGCATTTTGACTCTTCGACATACACCCTTAAAAACACAATTGTACTTAAACTTTCTCTATTTAATTTTTTTATGTTTTAGTTTTCTATAGTTTTTTTTTCCTATATAATTTATAAATAAATTTCTAACGAGAAATTTATAAAAATCGAAAAATTATATTTATCTAGAAATTTCAATCAGATAATTAGGTTTTTTTTTTTTCCAGTTGCGTAAAACTTTAAAATTCTTCTTTCTCTATATATGAAATGTTTCGAGCGTAATTGTAATCACGTGACAGGTTCAAGATTTGTGATGATATATTACACAGGGTTTAAATATCACCAAGGCTGTATTGACCGCCTTTGGTCCAATTTAGGTCCTATGTGTCCACGACAACAACTATCACTCTATACATATATATATATATATATCATAAATATCAGTTTCATCTTTACAATCAATGCTACTCTGATCCATAAATAAATAATCACCTTTTTTCCCCATCTCGGATTTCGTTCGATAAATTTTTTTAAAATTTAAATGACTTCTGAATTATTTCGGTCTTAATTTCATTTCGTTTTTTACTATCCACTCGTTGGCCGTTGCTCCTAGACTGACATAATGTATTCGGCCTGCTTTTGAATCCTTTTTTTTTTAAATCTTCTAACATCCACGTATTCCAATGTCGTTTTAAAATTCCTCTGAATGGTTTATTAATACACAAATCCAAGGTTTATATAACGGTGTTTAAACCATCTAGAACATCTCTCATGTCTGATTGACTGTGATTGGTGAAAGAGTCATTTAAATTAAAAAAGACGTAGTCTATCGAACAATCTAGATGTTGAAGAAAGGGGATTATTTATTTATGGATCGCAGTAACATGCATGATGAAGGTGAAACTGAATTAGATGATTCACATGAATATATAAGACAAATAGAACGAACTTTTCGTGCTGTCCGGCAGTAGACATTTTTAAGCTCATAAATTCCATTTCTTTTAAATAAACATGATTTTAGGTTCCTGTAAACATCTAATTTCTTTAGGCTCATCTTTTCCTTATTTTTAAATATATTCTTTTTGGCATTAAAGCGCGCTTTATATGCCGGGATGGGATATACGGTAGTAAATCATCTCCATCGTCCTAAAAAATTAACTGAGTTGCCGAAGATAATCGTGCAAGTAAGCTGAGGAGTAGACATGATTGATTAAATCGTTTTCAATCATTGTATGTAGTTCAACATAGCCTCATCAGTGTCTTCCGTCCAGGCGCGTAGCCAGGAAAATTTTTCGGGGGGGGGATATGCGCTGGAAATATTTCGGGGGGGGGATATGAACTATATGTGTATAAATAGACGGAATTTCACCACTAATCCAAACATTTCGGGGGGGGGGATATATCCCGATATCCACCCCCCTGGCTACGCCCCTGCTTCCGCCTGCAAGCACGACGTCATAATTATACACTTTTATCAATTACTTAACTCTTTGACGCGCAGTGTTCCCGCTCTGGGAAGACCCAAACTCTGACGTTTTGACTGTTGCCAGTCACGAAGAATAGATTGGATTTCTATAAAAATAGTGGCGGGTGACCTAGCTCCACGAGAATCCTTTACTTTTTAGTACGTCCTTTCCCGTCAAAAAAGGGTCACGATTCTTTTTAACAGCACTGACATCGGCTGAAAAATAGAAGAATGCGAGAACAGCTGGATAGATGGCCCCCATGCTGAAAAAAAGGGCAGTCGTTGCCATCGCTCGACTTAACGACCAGCAAGAGGGCGGACGATCGAAACGTTCAGCCAGCTGTCGTAAAAAAAAAAAATCGGGTCTCTCGATCTGTGGCACGCGATGAACGTGTCGATCGTCCGCCCTCTCGCTGGTCGTTAAGTCGAGCGTTGGCAACGGCTGCCTTTTTTTCAGCATTGCGAAAGGGTTGCGCCTCAAAGGGTTAACATAAATGCTTTTTAACCAAAATGTATTCTCCACGGTGCACCTCTTACGAGCTAAGTGTTACAAACAAATCAGGGTATTTTATTGCAGATCAGGCTCGATCCTGTTCGACTGGATAAAACACCGAGCATCGGAGATGACTGAAGTGTGAAAGCACAGGGTGTCAATCGAACGGTCTTGAGTTTGGGCAGATTTCTCCAGACGCAAATAAGTGTTAGAACCCCTTACAAGCCCTACGCATCCCCATTAGGCAGATACCCTTCATTCAGGACTGCCTTAAACACATTCCACAACCTACTGCCGATTACTATCTATAATAATAAAATTGAATGTACGTGCGGTCTCCAGACAAATATACAAAATGCAGATCTCTGAAAATTTGAATACATAAGCCCATGAGCTCAATCATGTGAACCTGAGAGATACTCAGAATTTTTAAATTTTAATTATTTTTTAAATTATTAATTAAAATCTGTTCTAACCTAATTTTTCTCACCCTGCAATGAGAACTATTGCACACAAAATGCGCTTCCAAACTTCTTTGAGAAAAGTGCGACAGTTGAATATTCGGCAATACTGAAATTGCAATCCGTTTATTGTTATTTATGCTAATAGAAAATAGTTACAGAATCTTACAGACGAACTCTTTCTGAAAGTACGATTTTATTTCTTTTAATTCGGCCGATTTCCCTAAAGAAAATTTTATAAAAGACTTGGGCATTGAGTTAAATCCCCTGTTTTTCAATCAAATTTTTCATTTTGTTTAAAAGAGTGTATGATCTAACATTTCCTAATTTTCAGAAATGTCAATCGTAAATTGTGGAATGATCGATTAAAGATAATTTGATTAATTGAGTGTCATGTTTAAAAACTCTGGCAATTTTAATACAAATCAAATGATTATTTCCCCCCCCCATGTATTCCTGTACATTTTATAATATCCTACAGATATTTTTTTAAAAAATTCTTAAAAATTGTGGTTAAAAAAATTAATTTGTGAAAAATCAAAATACTTGCTATTCCACATTTCTGCTATTGACTGGATGGTTTTTTGAATGTGAATTTGGCAACAGCTGAGGATTCGGTTTAAAGTCCAATTTGTCTTCTTTCCAAAGGTGTAATTAAAAAATAGATAAACGGCTTTTCGATTTTTATTTATTTTTTTTTTAAATAGAAGTTAGATTTTTCACTTAACATTGAACAACCCCGATATTTTTAAATCGATTTTCATGAAAATTTTCAGGATGCTTAAAACGTCTACTGATCTATAAACATTTCCACATTTTCATCCAAAATTGTGGATTTTACCATAAAATCTGATTAATTGGTTGAAATATTTAATAACTCCAATTTTAATGTAAATCTCTTGCACACATATGCAGACTAATATTTTTAAAATTCATACTCACGTTATGCATTAGTGGCTGCGGAAATAAGCCATCAGACTACAATAGCGAACATCGATAGACAATATTGTCTCGGCAAGTTATGGTTTAAAACTTAATGCATGCCACAGTGGCTCATGGGTAATGCTGTACGGGATTGCTAGCATAACTATATCAGGGTGTCTACCAAATTTCCGAAAGTCAATTTCTGGACTTTTTCCTGACTTTCGGGAGGTCCCGGGAAAAAAATTCCTGACCAATGCATTTTACTATGGGGAATTGCACAATGCCCTCTCCCTTGTATTTATATTTGCATATTTTGTACAACTTCTTGAAATACAGGATTAAGCTTTCATCAATTAAAAGAAACAGAAGTAGTCGCAATTTATGATAGAATTAACTAACTGTTCTTGGAAAGACGGTCCTAACCCATAAGTTACCAAGTAAGATAATTTGTCTTTTACCCTCCCATCACGATTAATGAGCCCCCATTTTCCCCTCCTTATACAAACACATCGCTTGATGCTTTCGCGGTTCGAAAAATGCGTTGCAGTTGCTTTCGGTTCCAGTCTGACAATTAAAGAGGAAGGGTAAAAAAAAAAGAACATGAAAAAAAATTGATTCTTTTGGTGAATTTTCCGGACCCATTACCCAATTTCCCGGCTTTTTCCAGACTTTCCGGATTTTCCGGAGCGGTAGACACCCTATATATAAGAGACAAAGAAAAAAAATGAAATAAAAAGATCTTTATATATAAACAGTGATAAAATTGCTGTGCTTGTGAAATCCTCTCAATCTACAGATTTCTAAAGGGCTGAATGGCGTCAATTGTTAAATTTCTAATTCGATTACTTGACCTAGACTTTAATTTATTCATCCAGCAAATTATTTAATTTCGCACAAAATCTTTCAAGGATAGTACATCTCAGATAATATTTGACTAATTTACGAAAATGTACTTTATGAACACTCGAAAATTGAAGAACAAGAAAACAATTGCAGATTGGGAACTGGAATAAAAGTTTGGGGAAGCCATTTCCCAATCTCTCGTTTCCGTTGAAACCGGACTGTGACGTCAGGGATGATATGCTAATTACGAACTGGGCGGAGGCACGGGAGAACGACTCTCATAATAACCAGAACAACCAAGTACACGAGTCAGACATATGTCCAGTTTCCGTCCTACTTCAAAAACTAATTCCGAAAGAAACTAACCGAACAGACGAATACAATGCAGAATATGTAGGTTATGACATGGCGAATCATCCTAATAATACCGCACAACGTAATTTAAATTCAGGCGAAAATATCTCCACGTGGCCAGATGTCAGTCGCACTTAAGAGAGTCCTACTTCGAATTTCATAAGTGAATAAAAAACAGATTCATAAAACCCACGGCGCACGTTAGAAACGGGTATGGCAGATAGGGCCATAAACCGGAGTAAAATTAATAATAGTGAAAAAAAAAAAAATCCATTTTTATCCATCCCCCAGAGGTGGGCCAATGACCGTACACAACACTCCTACCCCACTGAATAATAATAATAAAAAAAAAAACCCGAAAAAAAGAGTTTTCTTAAGTTAAACTAGGGGGAAAAAAAATGGGAGAGGGGCAAAACTTAAGAGGGTTTACAACCAGTAGGGTAGTAAGTACTCTCACCCCAATTTTTTCAGATGGGTAAAAAAAAAAAAAAATGGAGGGGAATGGAGCATTCTGTGGGTGCCACGCGAACGGGCTGATGCCACTCACAAAAGATGTAGTTCAGCGTAACGGGAGTAGTGACACGTAGGAGAAAACAGCTGGCACAGACCTCAACTCGGCGATGTTTGCAGTTTGAACTCTTACTTAAATCTCTGGAAACGAAGGTGACTTTCAAGACATCTCAAGAAGGAGTTCGCAGAAAAAGGCTAACAACCCTATGACACATTCCAAACATTTCCAGAGAAATGGCGGATTAATGGATTTTTTTTTTTCTTTCTTTCTAAATGGGCAATGGTTTTTAGAAGATATTTTGGCAGCGGTTTCAAAATTCAAAAACTTATAAATATTGCATGTAAATTATTATTTAAATTTCCAATAACCAGTATATGGTAAAAAGAAGAACTGGGGTTCACTAAAAATGGAAGACGCCCCCCCTCCCCCTCTGGCCATCGCCTCCCTACCTAGGGGGGGGGGATCTGCAGTTGTCAGAGAGCGTAAGGGTGTAATGTCGAAAAAAAAAACTGTTATTAGTCTTGGTACACAAATTGAAATAAACTAATAGCACCAGGGTCTCCAAAAAAATTCCAGAGGGTTCTTCATAAGCTGCTTTACACACTGCAAAAAGCGAAAAAGCTGTGACTTTTGTGGAATTTTCAGAAAAATATTCTTAAACATGGATCTGAGCTGCAAGATTTTTCGAAGAGTGACACGCTTTGCGAAAATTTCCGATTTTTAAGAATTTTTCTAAAAGTTTTGAAACGGATACAGATGGATCGTTTATTTCAGTATGTAGTACAACTTGTAAAGAGACGGTTTCAAAATTTTGAAGTGCCTGGCATAATTAGTTTATTTGTACTCATGTACCAAAAATCCCATGATTTTTTCGAACAACAACGATAAGCAACAACAACATAGCTTACAACAACAAGAACCAAAAGCGGGGGGGGGGGGAGAGTTATAATAATCTCACAATAAAAGAAAGGTATCAATTTGCTCATGTAAATGTTCTCGATTATTCTACACAGTCATCATCTGTATAATAAATCACGAAATCATCTGTATAATAAATCAAATTCTAAACTTTGATCATTCAACGGCGATCTTATATCTTTTTACTCAGCATCCGTGACTCAAATTCACAAATAAATAAATAAATTTCGAATTAAAGCTCATTTCCGACAACGCATTTCGTTCAACAGTATTTCCAAGCATGAGCGTTCCAAATATCTTATTAAATCCCATTACTGGAATTCTAATCATCGTTTCCAATTATCTAATAAGTGTGTGTATGTGTATTGTGTTAAGGCAAACCTACACGTGGGGTATCTGTTTAGGGGAAGGACGCCTTGAGCGAAGGAATATTTAAGGTATTCAAACGCGCATTCACGTTACAGCTAGAGAAAACCACACAAAACTTCAAAGCTTTATAGATCGACAGCCGCGAGGCAGGCCAATTTCTCGGTGAATTTAGATAATTATTTCAACGAAGGAGTACAATTTTACAAACATTCAATTTCTCTAACGAATCTATACAGCTTAAGGCGATAATGGACCATAATTATTTTTTTCTGCATTTATTTGCCAATTGCTGTAAAATTTTGTATATTGACATAGTGTTACTTGAATATGTTACTTGTCTAGTAAAAATACTAAATCAAAGTTAACTTCAGAGTTTAATTAATTAAGAAATTAATTAAAACATGCTAATTAATGATATTATCTAAAAATGTTCCATGCGTGTTCAGTATTGGTGTATCTTACTGAAATTTGGTGAAAAAGATGCTTCATAAATGTATTAATGAAACTTAGTGCAAGTTTTATTGAATATTTTTTTAAAAATTTAGTTTTTTTTATGTTTTTGTGTTGTTTTGGTTGAAATTTTGCCGAAAATCACATATGTGTACGAAAAGAATTTCTTCATTACTAGTTTTGATTATAAAAAAAATTGCGCACTAACTTTTATTATACCTACGTAAAGCTAGCTTAAGGAAAAAAATCTAATGTCACAGACAAAAATTGATGCGCATGGAGCATTTTTAGATAATATCATTAATTAGCATGTTTTAATTAATTTCTTAATTAATTAAACTCTGAAGTTAACTTTGAGTTAGTATTTTTACTAGTCAAATAAAACTATGTCAATATACAAAATTTTACAGCAATTTGCAAATAAATGCAGAAAAAAATAATTATGGTCCATTGTTAAAAACTTAAAATAACTTTAGATAACGTATTCAATATTTTAGGACCACAATAGCAATCGTTAAGTAAAACACAAGCCTAAAATAATTAAATAAATTAAACATTTTTGACAACTGCAGTGGAATCTTGACTTAGGCGAGGTATGTGTTCCAAAAACCTTCGTGTAAGTGAAAATTTCGTGTAGTCAGATAGGGTATACACGCGACTTTTGGAAACACGCACGAAATTATGCGTGTAGGTGATACACACAACTGGAATAGACTAAATAGTCAAGAATTTCTAGTCCGTAATATTCTAGCTAATCGTTTCAGAATGACTCGTTTGTGCAACGAGAAATCCTCGCTCGATACACTCCTGTACTAGAATGAGCGTTCGCGAGTTCTGAATTTCTGATGTCAACTTCTCAAACAAGGGATGCATGTAATTAGTTAAAAGTTTATGCAAGCATTTTACGTTAATTATACTTTTAACGTTACAATTCAAAATGAATAAATAAGTGCCGTTGATAACTGTTTCATTTGAAATTCTCCCGAGCAAGAGAACATAAGCAATATCTATTAATTTACTTATTTATTTTTTTAGTAAGCCCACAAAGAAAAGCAAATTCTGTGTCCACCATGCCAGTCTTCCGCACCAAATCATATTTAGAGCATTTCTTAAACGCTGAATATGCCATAAAACCTCCCAGTATTCTAAATTAATAGTACGATCATTATTCAGAACGGCATTTCCATGAAAACATGCTTTTGGTTTTCTGGAGCACAATTTAACCGTCAAATTAATACTGCCCCCCCCCATTAAAATTCATTTTTCCCCGGCCATGTATTTTAGATTTTTAGGCTCATAAGTTTTAATATTTATAACTTACACTATTTTTAATTTCGTAAAAGCATACTGTTTAACGGAAAACATTGCATGTCAGATACTATCAAGAGAAAATGCTTGATCGGTGGTGTTTCAGTATGATCTCTACCTGATGATTACAATACAGATTTTTTTTTTTTTTTTTTTTTTTTTTTTTTTTTAATCCCATGGAAGCAGAAAGACATTGCTTCAAGAGATTTAATTTCTTTCTCTCTTTTAAGCTCCAATAAAAGTATTTACGATTAAATGTACAGTAAAACCTGAATTTAAAAGAAGTATTTAAGGCATTTGATTCCATTTATTGGTTCAGGATAAAACATTTATCCAAAAGACGGTTTTAATTTATTTCGATTCCATTAAACACAGACTTATTGAAAGTGATAAATATTTAAAATTATGTATTTTATAATAGTTATTTTTTATTATAATTTAATAATCATTACCGTATCGCAAATTGTATTATTTAAAAATTTTTTTTAAACAATCTTTTATTCCCCATTTTCCTTCAATTCGTTTGTATTTATGTGTGTGCGTATAAGTATATATAGATATATAACCAGTAATATATTACTCAGCAGTTTACTATATTTTTTAAATACATTTATTTTGAATAAAAGTCTATGTTGTGAAAAATATTTAAATACTAGAAAATATAATGCAACTTTAATTTTACATGATGTAACGCCACACAGAATAAACGAAGTGCTCTGATTCTATTTGTTAAATGCTAATTAATGCGTACACAAAAGCCCATCTGTAAACTAGGAGACTTAAGAGTAAACACTTTTTAAAAAATCAAAAATTTAAACCTCTCCTATAATATACAGGGAAAGAAGACATAATTTTTCAAACCCAGGCGACACAAACACTTTTGTACAGCGAAAAGCAGAGATATATTTGTAGACGCCAGGAAATAAAAAGCTGCCAGTCGAAAAATAACTTCTAGAGTCTCGGAATACTTTTGATCTCCTGCGTTAGAAGCTAAGTATATATTTTTTTGTATGGTTTCGTCGAAAAATGAAATGAGAAAAGTGAAAAGAGAATAGAAACTGAGAAAACTTAAGACACTTTTCGAACTTCAGATTTTAATTGGAGTGAAAAGAAAGCGTGACGTGAAGCGATGCTAGAACAAGAGTTTTGAAATTACAATTTTTTAATATAAAACCGAAAAACAGAAATGACAAAAGCCAAATAGAATGTCAGTTCCAAAAGTACGTAAACACAGCCCATTTATAAAACTTGGAAAAGGTTTAATTATTTTACTTGGTTGAAAAATTCGTGTGAAATAGTTTTTCTAAGCACTAATCATGCTGCTTTAAACTAGAAATACGCGACAATTAGATGTATTTGGAAGAAAAAAAAAAACGTTTTGAGAAATTGAAAATTCTACATAAAATTTACCTTCAGAATTTCTTGTACCCATAGCCGCATCGTGACCATTTGACTAATAACTTATTTAAAGGGGAATACGAATTCATTAAAGTAGTTTTTCAAGAGTTTTGAATTAAAGTAGCGAATGAAAATGCTATATAACAAAGGAGAGAAAGTACTTGTCTTCCTGATGCTTCATATTTCGATGTGAAACACTGAAAAATAATTTAATTTTAACAGAAATTTACGGGTTTATTTTATAACATTTGAAACGGTACCGTTTTTCAATGAATGATTATGTTTTATTTATTATTATTTATTTATCTTTTGGAGGGGGGTGATGGCTAAAAGCAATATTATAAAGGAGTACTCACTGTTTTCTTTTTATTATTATTATTTTTTAAATAGAGATCTACTTTTACTTCAACAACAAAATACAGTAGATTGAATATTTTGAGCGACTAGTAAATTAGTTGTACATATGTATATCAACATTCTGGAAAAAAAAAAACCAGATTTTACATTTTGATAAACTGCTCTTAAATAAGTTTGTCCAATGTAATCGATAAATTATCTACATTAATCCTGGTTTTGCTAGTTGTGACGTCAAACAAATGCACCAGTTCCACAAAATGATCTTTTTAAGGTTATAGGCCAAGAGGGGCACGAAGAAAATGTATAATTCATCTCGGTAAAAAATAATTTAGGAACATAGATGGCGAAAAGAAATAATTAGTCAGAAGCATTTATTTTTTAATCTTTATTGTCTCATTAAATATGCGTTTTAAAAAATGAATTTTTGTCAACAGGGTTGCAGAGTACTGCAACGTTTGATTCTGATACAAAAAGCAATGTTACAATATAAAGTGCTTATGCTATAAATATAAATAATTTAGCAAATAAACTTAATATTATATTTTAGAAAAAAAAATCTTGTTTCTGGATACAACTTTTCAAAAAGGTTTTTTTTGTGTGTGTGTGTGTGTGTGGGCTACAACTTTAAAAGAAAGTCAAATATCATGTCTATAATCCTAAAAAAAAAAAAAATCTCATTTTCGGAATACTGGCGAATTCAAGGTGAATGGGATTACACCCCCCCCCTAAAAAAAAATCTAACACCCGAAAATCTAACACCCGTTTATACTATCATTTTCTTTATAAATTTCCACAATTTAAAAATTTTAATTAAAATGATGATTACATCATAATTTTAATATAATTAGCATTAATGCATTTTTGTTACATTTATCTGCCTATTATTGTGAGGATACCCCTCCCCTTTACACACACACACACACACCCTCCGAAAAAAGAGAAAAAGATGTCCCGAAATCGCGAAAATCTGGACGATTCCTTCCCTCCCATGTCACGTGATGTGACGCACGCACGTGCGACCTAAAGAGACCATACGCTCCAAAACGCTTTTAAATAAATATATTAAATGAGTTTCTTAACACATGGAAACAAAATAAGTACTTTTAATAAACTTCTACACTGGAAATCAGCACGTCGTAAAGTCATTAAAAATCATCAATTTTATTGGAGCTCATTTTAAATTCCATAGTACCATGTTGAATGCTATGTTGATTCTATAACCCCGTAACCTAGTCTTTGAGTTAGTATTAGAATGGTTTTTATGAATTAAATATTAAAACTGCATTTTAATATTAACTTTATAGATTCAATTCTTATCATATATACTTAAATCGAATTTAATGCTCTTCTGGAAACGCGCGGAAACTTTTCGCATTGGAGCGATTTCGTTTTGTGGGAACAACCCCTCTTACATCAATGCTGCATCCAGAGGAAATAATAATAATAAAACTATTTTATCTGGAAAAAGTATTGTAAACGAACTGGAATCGCAACTTTTCCTTCAAAGCTTGAGGACCGTGACGTCAATAGGACGTCATGTCCATTGCAAGAGCTCATTTTGTCACGCAAATGATTCATCTTTTTTTTTTTTTTTTTTTAAACTCTCGGAAATAAAATGGAGCTGAAAAGAGGGAAAATCACTTAAAAATGAGGGAACGGGTGGATTTTCAGATTTTTAAAGCGGCGCAGATTGTTTTCTATATTTTTATGAATAATTATGAAAAATTTCCAGCGGATAGTGTAAACGCTGTAGATGTTATTACGCTATTTGTGCTTAACCCTTAAATGCATAGCGATGCATATATGCATCGCATTTTTCAGTGCCGGATTAGAGTAGAAGCCAAATTTCTTACGTCAGTTTCATATATAATATATAGTTTTTTTTAATAATAAATGATTCATATGGATTCATTCATATGGAATGATTTATATGATTCATATCTTGAAAAATAAAAGTTTCACATAATTCTTTCAAACTGTTTGTCCTTGGAGAAATGAATTAGTTATTCATAAAACTGATATAAGAAATTTAACTTATACTCGTGGCTATCGTGCGAATGAGAAAAAAATTCATGCATTTAAGGGTTAACTTGAAAAAAAAAATCTTTTTGGAGTAATGACGCTAAAAGTTTTATCTTTGAGTGGTTAACCTAGAATTGTTACAGAATCTGAGTCAGGGATCGGCGCAATTATATAAGTACGATTCATTTAAGTTTATGGGAACTGGTGGTTTTTCAATATCTGTCGAAATCGTTTCATTAATTGAAGAAAAATATCGAGTACCGAGCTCCTTCACAGTATCGGTATATTGCTAGGCACATTATTTCGTGAGTTTAGTTCATTGTTGCGATCATTTGTTTAAGCTGATTCATTGTAAAAAGTCCTCTCGCAGTAGCCACTAGTTTTTTCAGTGTCATGTCGAAGGCGTCGGGAATAGATTAGAGTATCCAAAACAAAAACTGCAAATTTACTAACTTGGTTTAAAATAGTTCTTTTATTAATTTTTTTTCCTTATTAAGAGCTAATTTAGTTTCCATTATGCGAACAATAGATAATTTTGGGGGGTATTAGAAAATGCAATGAGAGAGAGAGAGAGAAAGCCTTCTTTATTGGTTTTGAAGGAGATGGTTGACATTTAACAATCATTACAAGTCTTTAAACATTTAAGATCATTTTTTTCTGTTAATTGTTTTTGTTTAACTATTATTAACACTTAAAAACATTAAACTATACGACTCTGATTTGTTGATTTTGGGGGAAGTACGGTTTGCGATTATCTTTCATATTGCTACATGCTTCCTGATTTGAAAATAGAAGAACCGTTTTTCGATAAAAACAGAAAAGCTTTATTTTAGAATGTAATCTTTAGTTTCATTTATATTTTTGTACAGTGGGACAGCACGCATTTGGCGCGGAATTTATTTAAATTATGCTTCTTGTATCAGGATGTATCAAGAGATTCTATTAGTTCCGTTTGGTGCAGATGCAACACCCTGAATTCTAATAAGGATTTTATCACACGAGAAATTTTCAGGTTTCAATAAAATCAAATGGTTATAAGTAGTAAGCTTCATTATATATAAAATGTCACTGAAATAACAATACTGAGTTGTTTCCTTTATGTCTGATCTGGTATGAATGGGGCTCAAGCTTTATTGAGAATTTTTTTTTCTGCATTGGGATTGGGCATAGTTCTTGTAATTAGAATTTAAAAAATGAGGCAGGATGTTTAGACTGCATAGTTTTGACGGCCTTTGCTACCTTATTTACACTAATCTATTACATGACGTGCTTATTAAGGGAAGAAAATTTAAGATCATCTATTTTTTCTGTTAATTGTTTTTGTTTAACTATTATTAACACTTAAAACACTAAACTATACGACTCTGATTTGTTGATTTCGGCATGAAGCAAAATATTTTCATTTTCTGATGACGAATGAATAATTCGATCATTAGGAATAACGTTAGAAGAATTAATGTGAAATACACAGAGTCAAAACAATAATTGACTCATTTTATCTAGGACTAGGGTTACTCAATATTCAAACTTACTTGTTTTAGTTTTGGTTTCATAATATCTTTCTATATGAAATCATTAATTTTATACAAAGCATTAACTTAATCGAACGATAAATAACCGATATTGCATTATGACCATTAGTGTTCTTTGGCACATTTTTACCGATTGAAACTGAAGGAAGTAAACTTCTTCATCAATGTATTCTAATCCCTTCACCGCAAAGTTTTTTTTTAATGTTATTGATATTTGGTCTACATTTATGCAGTCACAAAATCAAAGAAAAGCAGCTAGCAAATTTCTAAGTAACAGTAAAAATCGAGATAAGCTGAGTGATAGGTTTTTCCTTCGAGTTAGTGAGAAGAAAAAAAATTGTACTTGAATTACATTACGTCAATTTGGGACTAAAAAAAATAGACATAAGCAGAATCTCGAGATAAACAAAGTCGAGATATCGAGAGTCGACAGTACGAAAAAATTTTCCACACTGACTCAACAGAATTTTTGGTGAAAATTGAAATATTTTTTAAAAACCATTACGACTTGATATTTTTGAATATAAAAAATGCAATAATTTTGCGAATATATTTTTCTTTAATTTGCACAAAGCAAAATATGATATTTTAGCGAAATAGTAATTGCACCTAATTTGTCAATAAGCGTAAATTTTGGGCCCGAGCTTCGAGTCCGAACTGATCTCTATAAGATACCAGGACATCCATATATCACATTATTCCATTTTCAATATAATTCTCAGTTTTAAAATGCAACTATTGCAAAAAGACATTTTCGAAATTCCATTGTGAGAGTCGAATGTTTTAATTTTCCCCTGCACCCAGCCATTACCACCATATCTAGACAGCAGGTATTGATTGCAAATTTATATTATACTACTAAGGAATTCAGCAACTGTAATTTAAATTTAGATTAAAATTAAAACACAAATTAGCGTTTTCTACTGATCTCTAACAAACAATAGATAATTGTTGTAATTAAATTTACAATAACACCACTACAATATGTGGTTTGCCTGCGAAAAGCATTCACATCGATTCCTCAGCTTTGTTTTAAACACTCCACAACTGAGTGGCAAGAAAATAAACGAAAAGCAAGATCCAAAAGTTATTTTCTGGCCAAATTTTTATTTTATTTTCAAGCTGTGAAAAGTACAAAGATATTTTGTTCGCTACCAGGAAATAAAAAAGTTGCTAGACGAAAAATAAGTTTTCAGACGAGTAGAAATATTTTGAACTTTTAACGTCGAGGATTTTCAAGTTTTATATGCTCGCAAGTGAAGAAAAAAAAATGTGCTTTAAGCGGAACAAGGAGCTAAAGACAGAAAAACGAAAGTATTTTTGATTTATCTCTTCTTCAAAATCAGTTTGTTGATACGATCAAAACCCATTAAGAGTGTTTAAAGCTCGCCCTTGAAAAGCATATTGCGTAGATAATGAAACGTTTATGTTGAACTATATTTAAACATTTAAATATAATAACAATCGTGAATGCGCATTGCCAGTTTTTAACAGTTTAATCAGTTGAAGGATTTGTTAATGAAATAAGAGTAAATTGCTCAAACATTGGCTGCCAAGGTATAAATAAATAATTCAGAAAGAAAGTTTTGACATTACGGGGAAGATCGAATGGCATTGGACAGCGTCCACTATGGGGCAACCGCTGTTTAACATTTGTGGTATAGTTGTTTCTTTTATTTATTAATTCAAAAAACATTTATTGTCCTTCAAACCATTGGTCGTAAATCCCATAAGTTTATTTATACGTGAGCAGTAACCCATGCTTTGTTCTCTGATATTCGGACACTATGGGACAGACAGAGGTGTTGCGAATTGTATCGAACTCGGATTAATGTGGATTAAGATTATATTCTTTTGAAAATTCTTGCTATGCTGAACATTATGGGTGAACTACTATGAAAACTGGAGTATTTACCAAAAACAGTAAACAGAAAATGCATTGAACTTTAAAACGAGTTGTTAAAAGGTGAAAACATTGATGTTTATAACATTTATCTGTTTATTAAATCAGTTATGTATTTTTTCTATTTTTATAATTTTCTTAAAAATACTACCTTAAACAAAAAGTTTCTATAACCAAAAGTAATTCGCTGCTTGCAAATTTATTTCCTCATATCTCCACAAGCAAAATTAATACAAATGCTATAATTACAAAAATTGCTAAAAAAAGAGATTTTTATCATAGAAAAATGAGTTTCAAGGGGGGGGGATTTATGCAGATATAATATTTTGTATGGATTGTAACCTTGACCACCTGACCTAGAAGATTAGATGCCCGATACTACCCGAACTTACCGCATTAAATTACATTAAGATATAATTTATGTTTTATTAAAAAATTACGTTTTATTAATTTATGCTTTTAAGTCTCACACATTGTGTTTCAAACTAAAATTACAGTTCTGTTAGCAAAATTTTATTCGCCTAAAATTATTTACAGGCATTACCATCTGCTTTTCTCTTTTGTTATAAAAATAATTTACTTTATTTTAAAATTATAACATTTTACCTAACTTTTGCTCACGTCTTCGGAAAAAATTATGAAAATTTAAGTTTCTCCCCTTCTTATTTCAGAGAACAATTTGACTTATAGTTATATAATTAAGGTACTTTGTGAAATGAAAGAATTATTGCATTTATTGAATATTTATTGTTATGTTACATATATTATTTAATATTATGTCATCATCTAAACTATCAATGAAAAACAATGTTAAATATTACGAAAAATAATAAGTTGCTGTTCTGCTGGCCCGGGACCCTGACATAGGGTCTCTCTGGACAGCAGAATGTTCTAAGGGCTGTCCAGCGCGGTTTGGTTTATCTTGTTATCCAAAAAATGTAAACCAAAAAAATTGGTTTAAACCAAAAAGGTGAGCTGCTCTCCGAGGTTTATGTTGTTATCCTACATTTCAAACTATCATACATTTTCACAATACTGCAAGACAATGCTTCCTCGTTATTTCTAAAAATTATCTCATATCTCTCTCATATGCTTTTTGCAACTAAGTCTATTGCTTCAGATTTAATATCTGATCTCGCACTCTTAAAGTGTTACTAGTATTTAAATGCAAAATACGTAGTAAATTAATAAATGAATAATTCTAACAAAGTATTTATTTATTTATTTATTTATTTATTTATTTTTCAAATACGCTATCGTTAAAATCAGCAGGGCAAAGAAAATAGGGTTAAATGTTCATTTAAATATGGTTTTCTGTAAATCAGGAAGTTAATATCGGCATTTACAAGAATATAAATTAGAACAGCCGAAGCATTTACAGTTAGAGTCCTCATCTTTTTCCATTATTTTCGCCCGCTCTTCGGGGCCTCTTTGTGAAGAATCGCAAAAGCAAAAAAAAATAGTTCTGCGAAAAAGAATTTCGGTTGCCATCCTGTGGAAAGTGAAATTCGCTTACCGTAAAGTAAAATTTGCAAATTCGAACAACTGCAGATTGAAAATTATCGTCCGGAAACATCAAAGGAAGAGAGCACCTCCGTGTTTATGACGCGGCGCTCATTTTTCTTAATACTCTGACAGTGCGTACGATTATTCAGAAATCTTTCAATCAATCCATCAAAAAAAAGGAAAAACTTTCTTACATTGTTGAGAGTTTTCGAGGAAAGTCTTGATTTATTCCCGAGAAGATTATTGGATGGTTTCGATAATGCACAGGTCAAGAGCTCAGATGAGAACTTCGGATATAACTCATGGTCCTGTAAGAATTTCTGGGTGCTTAACGTACTTGAGGCCAAAACGAATTGTGGGAAATAGGTCACCTGTTTAATTAACTTTAAATTTTACATTAACTAGGGGCCAAGGCCCCCCAGACTCGCTACGCTCGCTTTTCGTATGAGGCATTCGGCACCTAATAAGGCTTATTCGTAAAAAAGACATAATTACAGACAAAACCCGAAGATTGGATCAGATAGAATGTTACTGAGCTACACGTTGCTTGGTTCTTGCATCGAAGATATTTTGTTATGGGAATCCGTGTTGTACGGGTCCTGAGCTGTACTCCACCTGGAGTGCGGACTCCGCTTATAATCACTGGAAAAAAATTTTTGCACTCCTCAGAAACACAATATTTAATGTTGCCATTCAAAAGTTATATTAATTAGGAGCTAAAGCGTAATAAAATCAGAACATCTGTTTCAGCTGTATTTTTAATAATGTAAAACCTATTGGATACCTTGCGAATTTGCTACCCATGGTGAATTTTCATTATTTGGCGACTTGCGTGCATGTAAAGTTAATAAAAGCTACGGAACAGATAGGATAGCTTGCCACCCATGGCGACTTTTCATTATTTGGCAATTGACACATGCTCACAACCTGTAATTACTGTTCATTTAACGTTACCGGAAAACCGTTATCCATATTTTCATTTACATAATCGTTTGCAGATTGGCGTACTTAGCACCACGAATTATACCATCTCGTCGCGCTAGCAAATATTTAAAGTGTACTATAACTGCTATAATGGCATAGTTAACGCCGCCCAATATTTCTACTGGTAGCAAACAATCCAGCTGGACCGAACCGGCTTTAAAATAATCTGCATTTTAATTATTTTTCATTTTCAAGATATTAGTTATTCTGTTTTGGAAAAACGAATCATCGCTCATTCTAAACTCCTGTTGTCTAAGCGAACTTACTATTTGAAAATTGTCGACTTTATGAAATAAGTAACTCAATGTGTTACACATAGTTTTTATTTTGGCGTAAAATGGGTGTCATCCAACTTCATGTTTGACAATTTCACGTGATACTACATACTTGGAAACGCTTTGTTGAAAAGGAATGAATGATTTTATGCCAAATCTGGCAACCATTCTGTTTATTTTTTCAGTTTTTTATTAATATCTTCTAAAATAATTCGATTTTCGAAATTTAAGTCAGCTTATCAGGTTCCTCGGAATTTTTCGAATCTGTGGGCACCTTAGTCAAAACTTAAATCCCCACGGTTTAGGAGGAGATAGGCCAACAAGCTTTGACAGCGCCAGCGGCCTTTACTTTTTTTTTTAGAATAGAGAGAAATCATGGATAACATGAATTAAGCCTAATTTGATATTAGATTTAGATAAATTTGAAAGTATTAAACACACTATTAATCGGAACGTATAAGTAAAATTTCATTCTCCCTCCACATTTTAACACACTAGATCAGGGGTTCCCAAAGTGGGTGCCGCGGCACCCTGGGGTGCCACAGAGAGATATCAGGGGTGCCGCAAAGGCCCCAAAGTGCCCATGATCTCCAATGTGTTCCGCAATTATGAAATATATATTATACAATGAACATATAATGACGAGGGCGCCGTGAGAAAATTTCAATCCGCTTAAGGGTGCCACGACTTGGAAAAGTTTGGTAACCCCTGCACTAGATACTTAATGAACTTTTGTAACAGATTTCCTATTACAGGCGTTGTTATTGAAAAAGCTTTCAGCAATCAAAATTTTTGATTATTTCATGCTCAATAACATTTCAAATAAGGGACGAAAATTCAAAAGAAAGATCGTAATGCCAAAACGTTGAGTTATTAATTCATAATTTACAGTTTAATTTTATAAAGATAATCCTAATTCAAAAGAATATTGTAATTTTCGATGATTTAGATTAAGTGATGTATTGTAAAAAGAAAAAGATCAGGGAAAAAAAAAAAACACTAAAATTTATTATTGACAGAAACATCTTATCTTGGACAGTTGAAAATTATGCTTCGAAAAGTAGATTCCTTAAAAATGTAGATATGGATCAGGAAATATGCTATGCTAATAAAGAAAAGGCACATTTTAATTTGTCTCTATAGCTGAAAATATTATACAAAGTTTAAGAGTTTCTCTAGCTAATAAAAGAAAGCTTAGGAAAGGAAATATTTTGCATAGACGATATGTTGATATGTTATAGGAGTAGTAAGTTCTTCAAATATTGAAGAAAGAAAAGTCAATCTGTACGCATTACTTGCATTCATCGAGTATAAAAATATGTTTTGAATAAAATATAATTGGAACAGGCAACATCAACTCAATAGGAGTAGGCATGGAAATAGAAATAGGTCAGTTAAAGTTCTTAATTGCAACAGAACAATAACATGTAACCTTCAGCTAAATAGGATAATAATAAAGTATTCACGTTGCTTTGTGTGAACAGAGATTAAAAACTTGGAACATTTTAAATGAAAACAAAACTTTCCTTTAGCCCTTTCGCGATGGGAGGCACAAATGCTCGCTTACGATTTATGTGAAAATTAAATATGCTATTTATATTTTTTTAAATATTCCAGCAGCACAAATATGTGACGGCCAGAGGTGAATGAGAAAACGCTCTGGCACGTCAACATGCCGGCCGGGAAATGAGTGGATTTCTTGCTGGCTAGTCTGCGTGTCAATTGGCGCGAAAGTGTTAATAATGTTCTGGTTGTTTTCCTAATTATTAGATTGGCTGTACTGTCTAATGAGCGAGTAGCCACTCATCTTTAACGTGGGCACTTTTAGATTGCGAATAATAATACATATTGATCTCACGAGTAACAAAAATATAAAAGTAATTAGAATGGATGTGCTCAGTGGTGCATCCAGGATTTTTTTTTTTTTTTCCCAAATAATTATCTAATCTTTTCAGTATGGTTGAAACCGAGTTTAGCTGTATTTCGTACACTAACTGTAAGTATTTATTTAAAAGCTGACATTTTTTTTTCTTTCTTTTTTATTTGTAAAAAATACTTTAGAAATAATTTAAAGATAATTTTTAGAAAGCAAAGAAAAAAAATTTAATTCATAACTGACAATTTTTAAATTTTAATGCTTTTCCTTTCTAACTTTCCACCTTAAAGAAGGGGGGGGTGAGCCCTCATAGTTCCCTCCCCGTTGATTTGTCTGTAGCCAGCCAAATATATGTTTCGATTCAGATAGTCTGACTCATAGTTTATAGATATGAAACATACTGAAATGCGCAATCAGACACCAGAAACTTTGGTGTCGACACATGGGTGCTTCTTTCTAGACGTTAGTAAAACTCAAAAATCTTCTTCCCCTTTTAACAGGAAATAACGCGATGGTTCAATTACAAATGCACTTTTGGTATTGAAAGTCTGGATATAGAGCAATACATCAAGTGTCTTATTACATTTGAAAAACTATTAAAATTGCAAAATTTTCTATTATTGAACTTTAATCATGTAAAAGTCATTGATGCATTTTGACTGTTGTGTCTCTTTGCTTTGGTGTTTGAAATACTTCGCTGCAAAATATTGCACACTAGAACACTGAAAGGTTGCCTCTGCAAAGTCTAATCAAAGGCCCATACATCCGAAACGCAACTGTACATATTTTCAAACACTTTAATTTTCAAAATCTGCAAAGTTAAATAGATTTAGAAGCAATAACAATTACAGTTACTTATGAATAATTTATATTCATACTTATTTATGAATAATTCATACATAATTTTATGCTTTTTCGAAAAAGCAAAAAACAGACTCAATTTTAAAAAAACCTACAAGTATGTATATTAGAAAAGCCTATGAACTGTTTATTATAGAATGATAAAAATTTCACAATTCACAGAGACAAATAGTTAAAGCTAAACACTTTCGAGAGCTCTAACACTCGGTCACTCCTGAAACAAAGTTCAACATTGTTTATCATTTTTTAAAGTAAGAGAACAGCATTTACTGAACTTTTTATTTATTATCAGAAAAAAAAAACACACTTAATAAATTGCGAAATAAATTTTCCTGGTTGTAATAAAAAAAAAATTACATCAGTTCTGTATGCATCTTCAGTTCAAGATGATATACTGATAAATCGAAAAATCTCTAAGGTATCAGAATTAATGCTCCCATTTCAGTTCTCTATCAAAGAAAATAAAAAATCACCTTTTTATCTAAAAAGGGGAAAAAAAGAGACACTTAAAGTGATCGATCTTTTGTGCTAGAAAAAAAAAAAAAAAAAAAAAATTTTGGAGCTGGATGAGCATCCATGAGCAACGGCAAATTTATTGGCTCCCCATCTGTAAGTGGACTAAGTGGCGCAAATATATTTCATTCGGGATATACGCTTGAAATTATTTCTTAAATATACACAATGGTACATCTGTGATTTATATAATTCAGTATTTTTAAAAAATGCTTTTCTGGCAGCTGCAGTGTATCGGTTAAACATATTTTTAACAGTATACCGAGGTGGAATAATGCATATATAAAATTATACCCATTCTTTAAACGAGGATTATGAATTCTGAGTACAGTTACAACTAAATCAGTAAACCTCAAAATGCCTTTAAGTATGCAGGTAATGTAAATAGGAATCATATGTATAAACCAGAATTTGGATGAAAATAAAACGGCAAGGTGATTGTGGTATTTAAACACACAAACAAACAAACAAACAAAAAAACTGGAGCTAAACAACAAAGATAAATCGTGGCAAACCCATTCATTGTAAAGTACTTTTTACAATACTAGCTTATTCGAGTATGTGCCTGCTTAATGCCTATGCTCATGGCCAAATTTACCTTTACATACACAAAAATAATGATATATCATAATGTATTCAACAGACGCCATACATTTCAGTCGTTAATGTGTAAATGACAATCCTAATTACAGTTGTTATATTCACAAATGATGGGTTTCCTTCACCGGAGTAGCCCTCAAAAAACATTTTGCGAAGCAAGGAAGACTTTAGCGCACTGACACTAAATGCACGAGACAAAAAATTAGTATTTATATACCATTCAATAAGTAAAAAAAGAAAAGAAACACGTTGCAGTGCAAATTTTAACTATATTTTTGCTAAAACTCAACTCCCCACTCTCTCTCTCTCTATATATATATATACATAAATTTTCTCTGTTGGCATAGATTTCAAGTATTGGCTACATCACTGACCTTCGACTTCCATTTTTGGTTCGCTTCCACGCTGGTTTTTTTCCCTTATAACTATGGTCGTACCCCGAGGTTACGTAAAACGACTCCTTTTGTCAGGTGACCTGCAGAAACCTAGCTATTTTTGCTTTTCTTTTAAATTGAAAAGCGAGTATGGTGGTACTTGATAATGGAGTACTCCATTTCAATTTTCCATTCCATCCCCACATCATTGCTTGGGTTCGTGAAGTTAGGCTTAAGCCTACGTGTTCTCACCTGGTTTGTTTTCCCCACTTCCCTTTCGCTTTGATAGCTCTATTTTTTTCTTACAATATTTATGGCCACTGGATTTCCAATTTTTATTCTTGGTTCCAGTTTTTTAATTGTTATGTGCTATCCATTGGGATTCCATACTTAACGTATATACATACCTACATATAGATATACATACACTTAATTAATAGATATAAATTGTAAATTATTATTAATTTGTTAGGAAATTTTAAGAAGGAAAGCTAATGAAGACTTCAAAATACGGAGGGGGGGGGAGATACCGCTCTCATATCGAACAAACAGGTGGTCGTTTTCCGTGTTCCTAAACTCGAAGAATAGATCGTAGAATGATGCGTGTAGGTGATACGCACAGCTGGTATATAGACGAAAAGGTTCAAGAATGTCGAGTCCGTAGCATTTTGGCTCATCACAGCAGAATGACTCGTTTGTGGGACGAGAAATGATCGTTCGATGCACTCACACACTAGAATGACCGTTTGAGAGTCTACCCGCTATCGTATCCAGCGATTGACAGATATTTTCATCTGGGTACAAGCCCCAGCTTATAGAGGAGAGACTTAAAAACTGAAAAAGTGAGCTGGTTTAGAAGTGTTTGCTCTATGATCTTGTGCAGAGTGACACGTTTGTGCAACGAGAAATGGTCGTTTGATACCATCATGCACTAGAATGACCATTTCTAAGTCTACCTGGTAGCCTACGCAACGATTGACGGAGGCTTTCATCTGGGTAAAAGCACCCGATTATAGAAGAGAAATCTAAAATTGGGATAGGTGGGATCAGTAGTGTCTCGTTCTATGATCTAGTATTTGTAGGGAGTACATAGACTCATCAGTTCTAATTCCACTCATTATTTTTCTATATGTCAATGGTACATTACCGTCCCCCCTCCCCCAGTGAAGTCTTATTTTGTAGATTAATCGGTGTGTAATAACAACATTTTTGACCATGCATTGCGGTGGGATTCTACATCAACTCTGTTCTTTGAACGATGCCTTTCAATGATTCTAAATTTTTTTAGAACAGCTTGAGAGATAACTAACAATTAAAAAGGTAAATAAATATGGAGGCTATTCCATTTATATTTGCAATGCTCAATATATATGAAAATAAATGCGACTTTGACACTTGCAGTTTAACGGGTTTGGGGCATCTCAAGAGCTTAACGCTTTGAAGAATCGTAAAGATTCAGATTCCTTTCGCTACAATTTTAATTGAAATGCACAAAAAAATTAACCGTACAAGGAATCAGAAATACCACCATGAAAGTAATTAATAAAGTAAATTGTTTTCAATAAAAATCGTACGAAGGAGCTTTAAAAAATCCGAAACATTTACCGATTTATGTTCGGATTCATTACTTATACGATTCATTTATTGTATATCATTTCTTTGTGCTGGTTTTAAAACTTTAAAGATCATTTATTATATAAAATGAACTATATGTAAAAATTTCCCCATTTATCGAAAATATTAGGCGGGGTTCGAATTATTGAAAATACACTGTACACACAGCCTAAAGTCATTTTTCTTCACGTTTACTCAAGTAACTCACACACAGTACAGTACCTTTGCACATCGCATTAAGTGCATGTAACGGATATCAGAATGATGCGCGCATAGTCCGCACGCGAAATAAAACCAATTCGTTTCAAACGGTCAATGAAGGCCTCAAGTTCATGTTTTGAATACACGGCATTAACATACTTACATATATGCCTAATGCATCCTATTTATTTATAAAAAAAAAAAAATGAAATTTCATATGCTTACTCGTACCACGGCTTTCGGGCCTATTTTTCACCGGTGCGCGCGTGCCGAACCTGCCAGGTTCGGGTTACATACCCACTAGGGGCGCACAAAAGAACGGGTTCCGACGTGATGAATATCATAGAGAAAACTGCCCCGCAGAGAATTTCCACGAGTCCATTTTGTGTGTGTGCGATCGTACTATAAAAGAAACTTGTTCTATTATGTACGTTTTTCCTAAAGATAAAAAAAATATAAAAATGGTGGATAAAAATTTTTTTAGTCCTCTATAAATATTTTTCCCCTACCGCGCTGGCTATATACACTGAATATTTCAATACGCTGCTCGATTAAGGAGATTGAGCCTCCCCTTCTTAAATCATGGAATTTCGCGTCGTTTTTCATTCAAATGAACCAGCTTGCAGCTCAAGGACCTGAGACCATTTTTATAAAAAGGTCCTTTTGGCCTGGCGTTTTTATTTATTATTTTTTTTTTCCTGCCCAAGTGCGGCATGAGTTCTCGGAAGAGATGTAACTAAGCAGAAAAACGGTTTGTTCCGTATACGCCTTGATTGGGCGGCATATTTTTTTTTTTGGTGTCCTTTATAAGTATGTATCCTGGTAAATTAAGTTTACACTTTTAGAAAACTTTGAAAGAGATAGTCTCTAGGAAAGATTTATAGATTGCAACATGCGAAAGCTTTGTGCGTAATACGATTAAAGTGCGTTTTCATCGAGGCACGCTCGCTCGTTTACCCCAGTTGAATTTTTTTCGCCTCTTGCTTTACTCTTGTGGTACGAGTGATAGAAGAAAACCGATGAAAGAAAAATTTATACGAGACGGGGAAAGAAATCTGTGGGGATTCTCATATTTAATTAAATGGTATTTCTTTTAGCCGCAATGTACATACTTTGTACAATGATGTCCCAATATATATTAGGTTGTAACGAAAGTTTTCCGCCACTGCAAGTATTGCCTGTACAAGCAGTTCACGTTGGTGTCTTTGCCAATATTTTGCGAAACGATCTTTGTTATTTGATTTTTTAATAAAAATAATGATCAATCTTACACCCGTGAGACACCTGATGAAGAGGACGACGACGACGATGTTCACCCGAACCGTGTTACACGTCACAAGAGTATATTTGCTGAACGCTATAGACTTTTTACGTAGAGCATTTGAGGAGAACAATGCAAATGATCTCATCACCTCTTTTCACCATTAAATGAGATTCAATTTGCTATGCCCCTAAAACAGCCCTTAATTTTGAATTTTTCCTTCAAGAATTAATTAAAAAAAAATTAATGTACATATGTATTTTTTCACTTGTTCACTTCTTTATTCTTTAATAGATATGTACATACATTCAACTATTGACTAATACAGTTCATATTTATGCTTTCCTTTACTTATTTTTTCCCCTTAAATTTCGCACCTTACTTTTGGTACCGCCGTTTATTTCGAATTTCGGTTATTCCGGTCCATTTCGATCCGTCCCGATGTGATCGGAATAAACGGCGGCCACTGTATCACAGTCAAGCCTCGAGTACATTATTCTTGGGTCCACTTCAAAATGACTCACTAAGCGGAGGGACTTCTAAAGCAAAGTTTATATTAAAACAAAATTCAATACTTCTATAATAAGAGCCCCTATGATTACATTGTAATTTATATAAATGATCAGAATAAGAATTTAAATTAATAAAATGGATGACACATTAAGGAAGATATAAGTAAACGGGGTATTTATTACTTATAATTTAACTGTACAATCTGTCCTGCTTAACCCTTTGAGGCGCAACCCTTCCCCAATGCTGAAAAAGGGCAGCCGTTGCCACCGCTTGACTTAACTACCAGCAAGATGGCGGACGGTCGAAACGTTCATCGCGTGCCACAGATCTAGAGACCCTTTTTTGACGCAGCTGGCTGTGCCGCACAGCCAGCTGTCGTCAAAAAAGGGGGTCTCTAGATCTGTGGCACGTGATGAACGTTTCGACCGTCCGCCATCTTGCTGGTAGTTAAGTCGAGTGATGGCAACGGCTGCCCTTTTTTCAGTATTGACAATCTATCCGGCTGTTCTCGCATTCTTCCATTTTTTCGGCAGATGTCAGTGCTGTTAAAAATAATCGTGACCCTTTTTTGACGGGAAATGACGTGTTAAAAAGTAAAGGATTCGCGTACTAAAACTTAAGTCTTCACGTCATAAGTGTCGAGCTATGTCACCCGCAACTATTTTTATAGAAATCAAATCTACTCTTCGTGACTGACAACAGTCAAAACGTCAGAGCTTGGAGTTCCCAGAGAGGGAACACTGCGCGTTAAAGGTGTTGCCATGGCACTGCCATTGCACGGAAGTCGAAACGAAGAAGAGTCCAGGATGAATTCCTAAAATTTGTCAACGGGGCAACAATCTTTGTAAGAAAAATAGCTGAGAATCGTACTCAAAAATTACGCGTTCTTGGTAGATAATCTTGACAAAGAAATGAAACCGAGTTTGTGTGTTGCACACTCTTGAAAGTGACGTCATAAGCGGAGAGGTTGAGAAAAAAAAATTGACGCAATAAGTGCAGTAGAATGTGTGAAAAGGCGTATTAAAAGGGTGTCGGGGCTTTTTAAAAATGGTGTAATATGAGGATTGACGTCTGAGCATAGGTGACTTACTAACGAGGTTTGACCGTATTTAGATATTTCTGCAATAACTTTATGTCTAATTTAAATTTATAGAAAATTATCGTAAATGTTAAAAGAAAGATCATATAATTGCAGCATACAGACGTGTGAAAAAACTGTCATAAACTATCTAGAAAATTCCCAGCATTTACAAGCAAAATGCTAGACAATTTCATAAATAACTATTGAAAGAAATAAACGAGCTTGGTAATTAATCACACAAAGCAAAAATGATGTACAGATTAAAATAAATATGCTTATTTAACAGTCTTTTTTGATAAAAATAGTACAAAAATTCTAGTCTCCTAAATACACCACTTAAAAATAAGATGGAAGTTCCAAAATCAGTACTTTTTATAGGGTGTCCCAAAACAGACCGACACATTTAAAAAAGTCAATAATAGATATACGAAAAGCGAAAGAAATGTATCGTCCTTTGCATAATTCATCGCATACCAGAGAATTTTATAGCGCAAGTTTCCGAAATTAGTTCCAAAATTGACCAATAAAGGGGGATGCTGAAGCAGACATTTAAAAGGATGGGAGAGGGGAGGGGAAGCAATAAAAATGTTTCAATTACTGTCTTAGGAACTAGTAAATTATGTCTCAAAAATAACCGACATTTTAAAAAACAAACATGCTACTGGCGGATGCGCCGAAGAGTAAATTAAAATTGTGTGCTGAACAGATAGACTGATATCAATGAAGATATTTTACACAAAATCCTATTGCAACACTACATTAAGTGTTAAAACATTATATCTTCATCAAATGAATTAATTTTGTTTGCTTGCTTGTGCTGCTATGGCAAAGCTACATATGGGCTATCTGCCTAGGATGGGAGGTGCTTTGGCCGGAGGACTTTCTAAGGGGTTCTAAAGCGTATTCACATTGCACCTGGAGAAGGACGACTAAAATCTCGACCTAACCGTCTGGGGTCCGGCAATGCGATAGACCAGGCCAGATTATGAATTAATTTATAAAATTGGCGAGACTAATACGTAACCCTAAAAAAATTACACACACACACACATATATATAAATGGCTTAATTTATAAAAAAAATAGGGTTACTTATTAGTGTTACCATTTTTTTTTTCCCCCGATGCGTTTTATAGAAATAGATTTATCACAAAATCACCCCTCATCATGGGGTGATATATTTAAGTTGCTACATATTTAAGTTGTTAGTTGAAAAATTAGCGCGTTAAAACTTTTTTGTTTACAACACTGATACATAGCCGAAGAGTGTAGTTATAAGTAATAGTACTTTTTAAGAGAACTCTTTACTGTTATTTACTCATTTGTGTCTAGCTTGTATTGAAAACTGTTAAAGGTATTTCCGCTTATAGTACAGTAATATCCAGAGGCGTGCAGTCAGTGGACTAGGGTCTATTC
Source organism: Cheiracanthium punctorium (assembly GCA_038373885.1). Lineage (NCBI taxonomy): Eukaryota > Metazoa > Arthropoda > Arachnida > Araneae > Cheiracanthiidae > Cheiracanthium > Cheiracanthium punctorium. The sequence continues at coordinate 1,373,740 of JAWZYV010014639.1, read as the reverse complement.
TAGTTCCTTAACCCATTTATGCCTAGTGTCCCTTTTTAGGGACGGCCTTTTCGCTATTAGTCGAAAACGTTATTTATTTTTCCTAGCCTTTATTCATGAGTATTGAGCCTCAACTCTACAAAATATTTTAACATGACCAAGTAGGATGTTGATATTTTGATTTTTATGCATAAAGATTTTAAAAGAAATTATCTCATGTTCAAGAAGTTGACATCAGAAATTTATCTATTATTTCTGTTATCAGTAAAAATCGAAGAAAGTCGCAAAAATATCCAGGCACAAATGGGTTCAATATCTTCAGGAAATTTCAGTTTAAAAAAAAAATCTGGATAGCTGTTTTTTCACATAAACACAGGTCCATTGCCAATTATGTAAACCAAAATCTTTTTGCACTTTTTTCTTACCCAATCCCCTTGTCAATTCAGTGACCTCGGACGCCCTCTTTCTTCCCACTACTCCAGTTTCTCTACAGATTTCTCCAAGGGACTATCTGAAACCCCTTTCCGGCCATAAGCATTTAAGAACAATGGACGTTCTGACGAAAGCGTTTCTCAATTGAATCGGTGAGTGCAGAAACCACTTCAGTCACAAAAAGGAAATTTTTTTTGAGGAGAGAGGAAAAACTTCATAACCCCTCCAAATTTTCAAATATTTAAACTTATTTTTTTCCTCTGTCATAACATGCATTTATGTTTCTGTCATGCAAATATTACCTAATTTATGAAATTTTATGAAGTTCTTTCTCTCTCCTGAAAAAAAATTTCCCGTTTGTGACTGAGGTGGTTTCTGCACTCACCGATTCAATTACTCTTAATATTTTTTTTTTTAGGATTAGGAACATCATGGTTTAAATGACCTAGTAGCTGCAGATATATCAAAATCATACTGGAAATGTTTCATTTTAGAAGTTTTTTCTTTTCTGTTTTTCTACCTAGTCCGTTGGAGAATTCCTTATCAGGGAGTTAAGGCACGTTATAAGGAAATGAGCAGCTCGGTTAAAACTGAATAGTTGGGCGCTGGATAAATTACTAGCGACCTCGTTTGGATGGTTCAAATTATCAAGCGAATGTTGTTACAATTAAAAATTGCAGGCTCCCTTCTAAAATATCTTTATCAACGAAATTAAAGAATTCAAGTCATCATGGATTATTTCCCAAAAAAAAAAAAGTGGCACACTGTTCGTTATGACTAAATTGAAAATTTTTGGTACAGCAAGAATCAATTTCCAGTTAAGTAAACAATCGAAATAAAATGTTTTGTAGCAGAACGCTAAAGAAAATAAAAATAGAGAAATAATGAGAGAAAACTAATTAAAATAAACACGTCAATTTCGACGATGCAATGAGCAGAATGTAATAAAAGCACCGAATCACGATGTAGTTATGATAATTTAAGAAAAAGACTAAGATCTTTCGGTGAAAAAAAAAATGTTAAACTAATTACAACCAATATAATTGCATTCTAACTTTAGAAAAAGAAAGAGAAAAAAAAAAAAAAAAAAAAAAAGTACAAGGCATATCTCCATCATCTGCAGTTTAGCTATACCTAGTTCTCGTCCAAACATTTTACCACACTCACTGGAAACCCTTTTTGTCCATTTAACCTTTACGCGTTCTTAGTAAAAAAAAAAGCTAGCCAAAAATCTCTTTAAAATGTTCTTTTATACCAACTCGCATAAGGGAAATCCCACATCTGTTTGAGTGCTTGAATCCAAGTTTGAAATTAGTAGTATAAATCAAATTTTAGAAAATAGAAACCACATACCAATATTTGCCAAAGCAAGGGAAAAAAAAAACCACTTGTACAGGGTCCAATTACTCTTTTTTACTATATGTTAAGGAAGAAATAAAGTTTTGCTTACTAATTTATATATACAATATAAATATATATTCCTATGAAAACGATAAATATATGTTAAAAGTAAACTAGTTTTTTTTCCGTCAGGCATTTTTTTTTATTTAAATAGCAATAGTAGATAACCATGACTGTCTTCCATAATATGCTATATCTTATTGTGGTATTTTTGTATTATACACTTTGGACCTGGGTGGCAATGATTTAAATCAATTGATTAAAAATATATACTTGATTTAAATCAAGGATGCACAACCTCTGGCCCACGGGCCATTGTTGGCTCATCACATCCGTTCACATCAGAACACATCAGAATACATAAATTCAATACTTAAGAAAATGAATTGTGAAAATTTAATTACTTCAGATTTGTTTTAAATTGACAGAAACATGGGACCATAAAATGCTTAGTAATAATTTAATAATGGACTTTATCAATATTTGCCATCCTATTTTCAAAAAAACTTATTTGGATTGGATGATTATAGAATATTGTGATCATTTATGTCATGCCAGTAATAAGTTTGATTTGAAATAAGAGCACAAACATTGAATTTTGTGAATAATTTTTCTTTTATAAACAATGCAGCATACTGCTGACAAAAAAAGAAAAATCATAATCTTGCTTAATTTTGGTGTGTGTTAACTCAAGTGATGAAAACATTTCCGTCGCGGCTGCTCAGCTGATATTAAATGAAATCGTAAAATTATGACGCTAAATTTGTCAGTTTACTGATTATTTGACACCTACTTGTTATCAATTAAACAGTGAACTCTATCATTTAACAAAAGAAATCTTATTTATACTAAAAGTTAATTAATTCATAATAACATAATTACCCAAAAGCATTATATTAGTGTAGTTACTTAAAAAATAATTAAGAAATGTTACTATAAAAATAAAAAAGGATTTTTAAGGGGGAAAATATCCTATGAAACTTTTGATCAAACAAAATAGCGTTCTTAAAAATGATTAAATGAAACTACGCAGCAAACGTGTTAGTTCGTTGACAAAACTAATTTCAAGTGAGCAATTAAAAGATAGTGATCATTTTAATTGGAGCCAATGCTACCAAGCGCAGTCAAAGAAACAAGTTTCAAAAAAGTTGGTTATGTTGGAAAAAATAACAAATAATAAATATATTTAAGAAGATATATTTGCCCAAACCTGATTGAATCGTATTGTCTTTTAATTGCAAAAACAGACGATTTTATAGAACAGTGTTTGATGTCGAAATCAACAATAATGAAATGTGACAGTTTGTAACATTTTGCAATGAAGTTCTTATTACTATTATTACTTATGGGGTTGCGGAGTCAGAGCACAGATATTTGCGGGGCTCCCTGCACAAAAATCTACTGTAGACTAATATTTTTATTCAAACTCATTTACATATTTCAAATCAACTATACAACATTTATTTCATATTAAAATCTCCAAAGCCTCTTATTGTATTTTTATTATTATTAAATGAATTAAATATTTCAAACGCTTTACCTTCAAATGCCTTACTTTCTTGTCACCCTGTGGGGGGAAAAATCTACGAAAGAAATTTTTTAGTTTTAGAAAGTTTTCGACACTATTAAAAGACTAAATGTTTCATTTTTACAAGCACTCGAACGCAAAAAGTGATGTTACAAATGAGATCTGTAAGACTAAAATCTTATTTTTAATTCTTAATTTTCTAAAACATTCAAAATTTATTCAAATAATAAATTTCTGAAGGAAAATTGACAACAACTTTGGTTAAAGTTAACTGACGACGTTTATAGTTATTATCAGATATCACTCAATTTACACATTTTTATATAAATTGCAAATTACCTTAAGAAAATATAAGAGCATAAAAGTAAATTGAATTTATTAAACTGAATTTTTCAGTATTTTCTATGGATTAAATTAGATAATCAAATATTTTACTTGATTTTTAAGTAGAAATGAGTTATTTATAGCGTTTGGAGGGGGGGGTGATTTTAATAGGTCATTTTGATTCTAACAGGATATTTTCTGCGGGGCACTAAATATAGGAGCACGGGCACGTTCCCCGAGGGCCCAACTATAATTCAGTTCTTGATATCTATTATTATTAAGGGCAATTACAGGTAGGTTTTCATAGCACTAAGTCGAGTGGACTTTTAGTTTGAGGAAAAACTTTTAAATCAGTAAAAATTTTAAGGAAATGGAAAGTTAACAGACTTGAGGATTAAAATACGATTCGGGTGATAATTATTAACTTTAGATACAAATGAAAAAGGCAGTCAAATACAGAAAATAGCGAGTGAGAAAAATCTTTTCCCGTGATAGGAAAGTGAGCAAAACTAAGTTAAAACGACCGAATTCCAGTCTGTAATCATCTATATTATCAAGGCGATAAAATTGCAAGATGATTATATTACGATTATCTGAAAGTTTCAGATTACGATTACGAGACAATTACATGGAGAATTTCATTTTCAGATAACGAATTACATTTTATTTATTTGATTTGTGTGTATTTACTTTCTTCAAGTTTATTTTTAAAAAGCGTGCTGTCCTGTTTATTTATACGTATATATATTTTTTATTTATACGTATATTTAAAGAAAATGTTGTCTTGTGTTTATATCTACATATAGGTGTTTATTATGTATTATTTTAGTTTGTGTTGTTTTTGTGGTTACTGTTCTTTTATTGTTCTTTTGCATGTTCCTTTTTTGTTCCATCCCCAACCCCCTTATTTATTTTTTGTTTTCGTTTATTTTTCCTACATTCTATGTATTTTCTATGTTTTAATTTTTATCTACCTTCCTTACCCCTTTCTCTTGCCCGCCATGGTTTCTTACTTTTTTTCTTCCTGCGTTTGGCAACTTGTTCGTCGCTCGTGTTTTCTGTTTACTTTCTTTTCAATTCGCCGTTCCTGTCTTCAGGTGATTGTCACTGATGAAGAACAAGTTTTTGTTCGAAACACCTGTATGACTGTTCAAGTAGCCTTTATGGTGTTATTTTACAACTATTTTTTTATTATTTTATAATTTCTTGTACGTAAAAATTCTAATTGTAATTTTTAATGAAACTAATAAACGTGTCCTTCACTCATGGACGTTTGAATAACTGTAAGCCCGTTTGGGTCAGTTCCTTCCAGAGGTACCCTATCCTGGGAAGGAAAAAAAAATTGCCCTCCTCATTTAAAAAGTATAGACAATTCATCTTGCTACAGAATCTGAAAAGTCACTTAGAGACATTATATCTATAGGACCTTCAATCGGGACTGAACTTCTGGGTACGTTATAGCCGGTGCGCACTGTATAAAGAAACGTGAGAGCCCGAAATGCTTCTTAACATTTCAAAATTATAAATGATTACAAATCGTTAGTTATATGCGCTTAAGGATTTTTGCGTTCCATAAAGAAAGAACATAAATTTCCATAAGACTTTATTGACTATCTAACTTTCACGTGTGTTACCTGCATACACGTGGAGGTCCAAAATGCCTCTTCAGACTAAAAAACACTACTGGCCATTAAAATTGCACGAGCAAAAATACGGACAATAAAATGATTTTACTGCAGAACTAACGCTGGAAGTAAATGGTGAGCTTAGAGAACAACCACCTGTGGCAGCAATAATAACTCTTATAATGCTCGAGTCAAACAGAAATTGGATGCAATACAGCTGGAGATTCAGCACGACATATTTCATTGACCGTAGTGACTGTCATTTAATGACCAGCTAGTCGCTCAGCGACTATTCACCAAACGTTTTCTTTTGGAGAGATATCGGCAGAACATCCTTACCAGACAGCAAAAGAACATTTCTTGTTGAAGGAAGTCCATACAATATCGGCAACATGAGGGCGTGCATTATACAGCTGAAATGTGCCGTTTATCAGGGCTCAAATAAAGGATGGAGGCACAAGGCCTCAACACACCAGAAATGTAACGGCCGCTGCTCAAAGTGCCTTACTTGCCAACAAGAGGTGACCGAGGCGTGTATTCAGTGATACAACATGTCACCATTCCACGTGATGGGCTAGTATGACAAACAAGGATGCGACCATCCCGATGATGCTGTAAACATAACCTGGATTCGTCTGGAAAGATGATGTCACTCCATTCCTGCGCTCAAGTGCATTGTTAATCACGCCATTGAAGACGCTCTTGCATGTGAATTTCCGTCAGGGGTAGCTGAAGCCATAGTCCTCGAGCTGACAGTACACGTTGCTACAGACGTTACCGAACTGTTCATGAAGACATTTGTTGTCTTCCTATTTTTTGAGCGAGCTAGTGACGCTAGCAGTTCGTGACGTGGCTGCGCGATCCATTAAGACCATTCGGGTAACATGTCTGCTAGCTCGGCTGCTGGTGACAGTGGGCAGATGAGATCCAGCACAGTCGGTGTTCTGTAGAATCGTCCGCAACCTATTCATTCCATATTTTGCAGGACAATCGTGGAATCGCGACCGAACCGAGGAGCAATTCTGCGATACGATAAACCACAATCCTTGTTGGCTAGAGTGCGAACAAAGTCAGGCACGTGCTGGTGAGCATTTCCCCCTTACATGAGACATGACGACTTTTCACCAGGCAACAACGCTCAAATGCAATTTGTCAATTATAAACTTGCTGTGCAGGTTCCTCCGTTTAAACTGACTTTAGGTGTCGCTACGGCCATCTGCTGAGAATGAATAAGTCGAAAAACTATTTGCATATCAACGCATCTTTTGATTGTCGTGTAAATTTCACGCATTTAGCGCGTCGTCAACTTGGTATAGCAATTTTAATGGCCAGTAATGTACAACTCAATGAATAACGACACGTAGTTACGATTTTTTTCATTCCACATATAAAAAATAGAAGATTATTTTTGCAATGTTTCATTGAACGCGTGTTGCATGCAGTCGGAGTGTTCGAAGTCAAATTGTCCATCTTGAAAAGTTATAGACAGTTTTATTGCCTATTAGGTGGTCTAAAGGGTCCAGTTTGCTTTCTATTTCAATGCAGAATCCCAAAGTAAAATTTAATCTTTTCAACATACTTTACTAAAAACGCATAAAATTGGCCTCCTCAGTGAAAATAAAAAGTTTGAGTCACTTTAAGCTCCAATGTGCAATCTCCAAGTGAAAAAAAAGTAAATGAACGTCATACTCCCTCAACTACACCACTGCTAAAGAAAACCATTACGTAAAATAATGAGCTATGAGAAAGTTTACAGAGAAATCTCATGCAAGACAAGGCTATCCCGTCTAGCAAAATAATTGACTTTTCTTCTCACGTTCCGCTGAAAAATTTACTGTCTCGCCTTGCGTCTTGTCTCGCGAGATGAGACATTATTTAAGAAAAAATATTTTAATGAGCGGGATATTTCATTATCATAGATCACATTCACCAATTACTACGGTTCGGTAAAATGAAAATTTACTAAATTAAGCGGGATATTCTTTTAACCGATGTTCCATTAAGCGAACTCGACTGTACTTGAAACTCAGATTTACTTGTAAGTCTGTGTTGTTGCAATCTCCTCTCACCAACACTTTCATATTTGTGGTGTAAGAGTGTGTTTACCGTATATTCTGTCAAGAACGTGTTTAACGTTTTGGAATAAAAATCTGTGTTTTACTGTTCAAATAAAAATTATCGGTAATTTTTATGACTCAATTAAAACACATAAATTGGCTACGAAAACTATATTTAAAAATAATGAAACCTAAGAAAAAGAAAAACAACTAACTTGAAGATTACTGATCTTTCAGAATGGAAATATGTTTGTTTGTTTGTGTTAGCAACGCTACGCAAGGGAGATCTGTCTAGTATCAGAATAGAGATATTTCAGTATAACATACGTTTTACCGAACACAAAATGTACAGACACGCAGTATGTTTTGACATTTTTTCCCCCAATTTAATTTCAGTCTCATTTAATTTCATCCAATTTAATTTCATTCTTAATCTAGATGCTTTTTAGTATTGTTTTCAAAAAATTTCATGTGGCATAAAAGTTCATAAAAATCGGCTCATAATATTTTGAATAAAAAATCTCGAAAAAGTAAAATGTGTGTTAGAGGTGGGAGAGAATAAATTTTGTACACTGCAAATACCTCTACAATAAAATGATTTATGATATTTACAAATAACTTTTATAGTTAAAACCTTAACCTCAGCCTTGTCCCCTGTAGAACAACTAGGAAATTTTCTCAAACTTGTCAAATAAACGGGCTTAGATAACTCAAAATTCATCTCAGCATTAGTTTAATCACTCGTTTTTAGTTCTTTATTTTAGAAAACTTGTTTTTTGATATATATCGGACAAGATAACCTTTGAGGCAACAAAGAATAATTACGTAATGTATTTCGTCATTGGTTGATCAAATTTTCAGCCCAGTAAATTTATTGAATTTCCTTTCGATCAAAGATTCATATTTGAATTAATGTTTGAATGTTTCGGTTATAAAAAAGGCTGTTAGTTATTAACTTTACTTTAACTAACGCTATTTTACCGTACAAACGCTACTTTACTGTGTTATAAAATATCTTTACTCTCATAAAAGTTTTACCAGATGCGGCCGGAATAATCCTTGTTTAGAATATCGGGGTGCTGCCACCTACCGGTGAATCCGATTCAAGAGACAATTTTAATACATTGCGAAATTAAAAAAAAAAAAAAAAAAGCTTTTTTCAACACAACACTTGAGTACGGTTTCCGGTTTTTGTCTTCTAAAGTATTAAATTCAAGAGCCTTAATTTAACCTTGATATTTTTGTTTGAATAGATTTTTTCATTATCTGTCCCCGCTCTTAACTCTTTTACCCTTACGTTCTTTTTTTTTCTTTCCAAATACAAAATAAATATCAAATTTTTTAAGTCATTTATTACAGAAAATAATTTTCTTGTCTTGAGCTAAAGTAACAAAACAGATGCTGCTTGCGAATGTTGCGATGTACCTATTTAAATAATTTTTCGCTTTAATTTAATTGTTACCTTTCATTTATAATTTTCATTTGAATTAATGTTTAAATTTTGGCTTGTATTAATTAATCATAATTACCTTTTAGCATAATTTGCATATTTAAAAGTATTTTCAACGAAAATTTTCTGCGAATGACTCAAGCTTGAAAATTATTAAATTGTATTTTAAAACATACTTTGATAATTGTACTTGCCACTATTCAGTAGCCTATCGTCAAAGATTCACATTTCAAAGCTTTATTCGTAAAAAGTACAATTATTCTTTTTTTTTTTTTAACTTTCCAAACATCCCATGTAAGGAAAGTATTCGGAGCATTCGATTGAGAGCAAATTGGGTACGTATATTAGAGGTTAGGGTCACATTAACTGCATAGGTCTTTGTGTAGGCTTACAGTTTTTGTACAGGACTATGGGGAGGGGAAAAAAAACTTTACGGTTTATGGACGCAAATCATTTACAGAGCGCTAATATCCATATGATGCATTCAACTGAGCTCAAAATCACGTACGAATATTACAGGTTACAGTCTTACACACTGTGTAGATTTTGATTTGTATAGGACTTACAGTTCCTTTAATAGGGCCACAAATATGTATTCTTATACATTGCGGCAAGTCGACTCAAATTATTTGAAGTGCGTTAGTGCCTGAACACTGCATTCGATTGAGTTTAAATTTAGCAGGTAAAATATTATAGTTTATTTTTTGAATTTGGCATTATATGAAAGTTAAATGTTTGACATGTCTCATAAATTTTATAGTTGATTAAAATATTTGTACTTCAAATATCTTCCAGACATAGATGATCGATATATTTCACAAAATAGCACCAAATTATCATTAAAAATAAAACTATACTAAATTTATGATTATTTATATAAATATACGAATTCGGAGAAAATATTCAATCACCATACTGTAATTTTCTGTTTTGTTTTTTGTTAAATTATTCACCGATTCAAATTTATTTAAACCTGTTTCAAAACTCGAGTGGAATCATTCGCGTTTTTCTCTTTCTTTTTTATAATCTTAATATGAATTTATTTTCCTACATTAGTAAGCCACCATAGAATATTTTATTTATGAAGACCTAAAACAAAACAAAAGAGTCATAAGAACAGCTATTTATTATAACAGACTAGTCTGGAAAAACTAAAGTTACATATATAGTCAACTCCGGTTATAGTGAACCTCTGGGGACCATCCAATTTCGTCCACTATATCCGAAGTTCACTACAACCGAAGTGTTCCCCCTGGTGAACACTGTATGTGAATCGGGACTAATTGTTTGCGTTCAATATAGCCGAAAGTTAATTATATCCGGATTTGACTGCATTTCCCATTTCCAAATTAATGATTCCCTTTTGGTGAGTAAAATTCTAGAAGATGAAGTTTAGCTTAGAAGAGGAGGAAGGGGGAGGGCTACAATAAACAGCTAAATCAGTTACAGTGACAACTCTTTTATAACGTGAAAATATTGAGTAACGTTCAATCTCTCGCCCTTAGAAGAGAAACTCACAACGTTACACAGTTACAGTGACCTTTTTATAATGACAGCTTTCTTACAGCGTCAAAATATTCAGCAACATTCAATCAAAATAGAAACTTGCTTATAACATTACTCTGTTAGATCCAGCTTATTATAGGAAGGCGAGAAATATAGTTAAAGCCAGATTTCATTTTCGCACTTTAGTTTTTTTTTAAATATTATCAGGGATGAGATTGGCAAAAAACTGAAATGATACAAGAGCAAAAAAAAATTTTTCATGCGATATTTGTATATTATATAAGTGAAAGAACTTTTAAGAAGAAAAACATGAGAATATGCTACAAGATAAAAATATTACACAGTTAATAACTACGATCAGGAATCCACAGAAAAAACTGGAACTTTCAGAGAAAAAAGTGAATTCCTTTTAACTGACAAAAAGCTGAAATTGGCCTACAAACTGAAGAATCTTATCCCTTTATTATGCTTCCTGCTTTGGCATAATTGTTCAGGCAATAGGTAATAAAAGTTAACACAATCAGGCAAGCTAAAAAAATTTAATGCGAACCATTAGTTTCCCTCTTTCTTCTTAATAATCAAAACAAATTAAAGAAATATTGCAGTTGTAGTGTAGTTAAATTAAATAAACTTTAATTGCATTTGCATTTAAATTAAATCAGCTTTTCATTTCACTTCACACACACACATAAAAAAACCTTATTTTGACATTTAAAACATCAATAAAACAATCCATAAGTAGATATTGATAATGCAGTCGAACCTCGAATTAGCTGGAACCCACAAACCCATTCGTTAAATCGAAGCAATTCGTTAAATCGAATATCAGTTTTTTAAAGAGTATGGTATAAAAATATCAATGCAAAATACTCTCAGATATTGATATGAAAAAAAAAATGATTATTGTTTACTGCGATCTTAAAAAATGTAAGTTATATGTTAGTAGATCAACTTTAAAATTATCTAAATTCTTTAATGTTACTTGTTCTTAAAACTTAATACATAATACATACATACTTATTGGCACTTTGGAAAGAAATGCTTGATAATGCTTTGTTTTTGTGGCTTTGTTTTGACTTTATAAAGTTCTTTGTCGATATTAATTTTGTGTGCAAAAAATTCAGTTTTAGTTTTATGTGCGAATTTTATTTCAGCGGTTGTTCGTTCGATGAAAACTAAAAATTCGTTCAATCAGAGCATTTTAGCACCCTTTTTGTCGGGAGGGAAAAAATATTCGTTAAATCGGAGAATTCGTTAAATCAAAGTACGTTAAATCGAGGTTCGACTGTATACCTACATAAGAGAAACTTAAAAAATATTATGATTTTTTTTTCCTTTAAAAAAAAAAAAGATATATTAAAGCACTTTTACTGAATTAAAAATGTTACGTATGAAAAGAAACTTAAAGTATACCATTACATATTCTGAGATCCTATTTATTTAGAGAAGAAACTTAATATTTAAAATCTCTTCCCTAGATCATTATAATTTATCAAATTACTTATTCTACTCAAACAAATAGCACATTTGCCGTCCCCAACACACCTTTCGAGGGACGTGTCCCCTAAAACCCAAGAAACGGGATGTCCCGTCTCTCTCGGGATGGTTGGCAACCCTATTTACAACGGAGTTTAACGGTACTAACGGTACGTGTACTGCCCGTCACTCTTTATTTAATAACAGTACCTTTTTGTGGTCGTTGCTTGGTTCTATCGAAATAATTTGTAAAATGTAATCTTTAAAATAAAATATATTAAATTCCTATTCTATTTCATTAATGCAGTGATAATTCCTTATTTTAAAGATTCTTTTCTTTACACCACTTTTAAAGAGGATGGTGGGTTTTGGCTCCATAAGACTCTCCAGTGATTGTGTTTATATGCACACAGATGTCAGTTTTGTCTGACTAAAGTAAATCACTATTGAAACGTAGGCTATTATTTCAAGGACAAGCAAAAGGGTCCTTTTATTAAGAAGAGCGTTAGGCAGTAGAAGTAACATAATGGTGACCCCATGACTCTTTCAAAATGCTTGACAGGCCAGCTCTTACGGAAATAGGCAAAATGATGATTCATTAAATGGCTGCATGCATTACTACGCTATTAACTGCTTAACAGGCCCCGATTATCGCAGGGGCAAGAGGGGCCTATGCTCCAGGCCGACGATTTTGAGGGGCCCCTAAATTATTACAGTATGTGAATTTACTTTAAGGTTTTTTTTTTTTTTTTCCCACTGTAGTAAATGCCTAACTTATTTCGTTATGAATTTACAAGTTACAAATAGTCAAAATCTTTTTATTTTCTTGATTCTACCTCTCCATAGAAAAATATAACAGCAGATGAACGATTTTTGCGAGAAGAAATGGTCACTAGGATGCAGTAGCGGATCCAGGGGAGGGGCTAGGGGGCTTCAGCCCCCCCAAAAGAGATTGCTCAAGGGCGACATTCTGCTTTATTATACACTTTAAATAGCTAAAATGATCCTATTTTATTACTTAGCCCCTCCCAAAAGCCTAATACATTGGTTTAGACTAAAATTTTGATTTAAAGTACATTTTAATTGGGTGAAATAAGCTTTTTTAAAAATTTAGCCCCTCCCAAAAAAAATTTCTGGATCCGCTACTGCTAGGATGGCTGCTAGATTTTAAGTGATGACGCGGGAAGTTGCCGGCCCCACTGAAGTTTTTTTAAGTGGCTACCCAGCGAGAAAGCGGCACCCACAAATAGAAATTCGCCGATTATGATTATTAATATCATGAAAAAGTTAGGCTTTCAGTTATATTTTTTAAGTCTTCATTTTTAATAAAAGCTTACTTCATAATGTTGCTGTTTCATATGTTTATAATGTTCGTAAACATTCTCATTTATCTAATATTAGTCTATTTCACGTTGGATACATTTAATCAAGACAAAGATTTATATGCGGAACACAGAGAAAATACATAAAGTACACTACTGGCCAAAAGTATTGCAAGTTTGAGAAATCTATAACCATCGTTTCAAGAATAAGCCCAGAAAAAAATGGACAGGATATTTGGCAGATTTAAATAATTTTGAGAATTCAGTATAATTTGAAAATGCAGTATAATTTGAAAGAATACATCTGAGAATCACCAACAAACAAAATGGGAGCTTCAGGAACCCATCATTTAAGTTGGCACCCTGAAACACCGAAGGAAGTGCTGTAAAACACGGTGAATTCCATATCTAAAAGAGGGGCTGTTGTGATCCAAGTCAAGGCTGCTCAGCAACATAATACAGGATCTTTAGTTCAATTGCATTTATTTATTATCCTCTTTTTGCAGAATAACTTGAAATGAATTCTTTATTTAATTTTATTCCGGCGAGCCAAATTGTATTATGATTTCTATAATAACCTATGTATTTTTTATGCTATTTTTTTCAATAAATTAAATAAATTATTTTTGTTCTTTAACTTAATGCCATCTTGTCTTTGAAGTCATTCATTTAACATGTTGACGTTAAAAAATATTAATTATATTGATTTTTAATTTTGACGAGGGAAACGGGGGGGGGGTTAATCTTGATAAGGGTTAGATTTCTGAAACTTGCAATACTTTTGGCCAGTAGCAGTAGCGGATCCAGGGGAGGGGCTAGGGGGCTTCAGCCCCCCCCCCCAAAAGAGATTGCTCAAGGGTAACACTCTGCTTTATTATACATTTTAAATAGCTAAAATGATCCTATTTTATTACTTAGCCCCTCCCAAAAGCCTAATACATTGGTTTAGACTAAAATTTTGATTTATAGTACATTTTAATTGGGTGAAATAAGCTTTTTAAAAAATTTAACCCCTCCCAAAAAAAATTTCTGGATCCGCCACTGGCCAGTAGTGTAATTGTCAGACACGGTAACAACATGTAGGAGAGGGGGCCCCTATTCAGATTTCTGCCCCAGGCCCCGGTTTGTTATAATCGGGCCCTGCTGCTTATGGACAAAAAGGAAATTAGAACTGTTCGGAACTTTTACATTTTGTTTCTGTATTTTATTTACGTGCATATTACAGGCGCACGCCCTTTAACTGACACAGCCCTGTTATTTAAAATTACAAGCGCCGACATTTCGAAGCCTCAGAAATATGAAATAATAAAATAAAACGACAGAATCGAAAGTTTTGAGTGCTATGCGAATTAAATAAGTGGAACAACATTTATTTATATCCATGCAGATAGGATAGGATATAGTTTTATTTACAGAAGTGTCATACGGAAAAATAGACATAAACTTGCAAAAAAAAAGGAACCCTATTGGGTATGTCTCCAAGGTGTTTGAGGTTCGCACATCGTGCAAACGAAAGCCCAAAACAAATTTAAGTCAATAAATCAGTAAGAAATTAAATGCTATTTCTAAAGTTCAAAAAAGCCCCCCCCCCCCACCTTGAAAAAATACTGTTTACTGATGTGTCGCAGCCAATTTAACAAAAGGTATTTGTACCATCTGACAGATCGGGCGAGAAGTAACGTCAGCCCCTGCATCCATGCGTGTATATATAGATACGGTATCAGGGACAAGACAGCCTAGTTGCCCCGTCATCGAGGAGGCAAAAAAGATAAGGAGTCTTGGCAGAGATTTGCGATGTTAAATATGACAGTCATAAAAACGGGGTGATGGTGGTCATAATGATAATAGTAATAAACGTGTCCAAGTTTATGAATAAACGCAATGTGCCCGAAATACCCGTTTACAGCCAGCGGTCCGCGAGCGCGCACTGCGATAGCTAGATCAAGTGTCCAGCGCGAAGGTCATCAGCATAAGGTTGGAGTGGGGGGGGGGGGCCTAAAAAAAAAAGTGAACGATTCCCACCCCCACCCCCCCGAACCCTCCGGAATATGCAACCCCCGCCCACGCCGATGCATATGCAAATTTATCCGCCCGCGATGCCCAATTGGAATTTGCCTACGCTCCACCCCCGCCACTGCCCGGAGGCCAATGGGAGGCGAAGGTTCGGGGAGGCTCACCCGCTATTGATCGCAGCACGTGGATTTTGGTTTGCGCTCTTTGCACGAGTCCCCTTCTATTATTTTGCTCTAATACCGCCCTACCCTATCCCCCCCCTTTATTTATTTATTTTTTTTTTTTTCCTTCTCCCTTCTGCTGCCCTCTTAAGAAGTATACTAACTGGAGAGACAGGGTAGCTTTGTGAAAAAGAAAAATTTCCCTAAAAAAAAAAAAATCGCAACCGTGGTCCCTTCTTCATATACGACAAAAATAAATAAGGAGGGTAAGAAATTGGGCCCCCCCCCCTTTCTCCTTTGAACTTATATATATATATATGTTTTGTAGGTTCTTGTTGGCTCGTGCGAGGGATTTTTTTTTGTGCCCCCCCCCCTTTTTTACCGTGCATCGAGAGAGGCGCGAATTCATTGAATTCATCTCAGTCCTGTCGGTTTTGTAAAACATCCGGGTCCGGGGGAGTTTGACGGAGTGATTTTCAGCCCATAAGCATATCCCCCCCCCTCTCTCTGTCTGTGCGAGCCCCCACCCCCCTGGGTTCGAGTTTGTGTACAATGGCAAGCAAGCTCTGTGCCGCCCTCCGGTCCCCCGAAAAAACCACAAATGGATTCCTCAGTACTCAAGCTCTCTCTCTCTCTCAGGTTCTAAGTCATCAAATTTTAATTTCCCAGTTGCAGAGGCACGGGGGCACAGACTGAAAAAAATAAAATAAAATAGAAAAAATATCTTTCAAAAAGAGTTGTGTGACTTCACAGTGGGGGAGACCTACGGTCATTCATTTTTCATCTCTCAGACACTTGACTTGGCGAACGTAATTTTTTTTTTTCTCTTTTCTTACCCCCCTTCGAAATATCTCACAATCAAGTTGCAAAAAAATAAAAAAGTATGGAGAATATCATTACAAAGGATTTGTGCTACGGCATAATGATTCGATATGGAGAACTCCTATAGCAGCACGGATATGAGAAGAATCTAATACGGCAGCAGCACGCATTTCGGAACAGGTTTTTTTTTTTTGGAGAAATTTTTCTTAAATTGCCATCAGGCAAATGGTTACGCTACAAGAAGCAAACTTAATAGGCGCATCCGAAGCCAGAAGTTCCAGTAGAATAGTTTGTTGGGTGGTGGGATTCGTTATTTTACGCCCTGTTCCAATTCCCAGATGATAGGCAGTCGTCCCATACAGAACTACTAATGTAATGGATAATTGAAAGTTTTATTCTTAAATTTACAGGGTTGCTACAGATTTAACAGCTTTTGCGTCTCTGACTTTATTTAGCGTGCTTACCCGAATTTTGCGTTTCTATTTTTAACATTGCATCCTTTAATTAATGAGTTTTTATATATTTTGCCCCATTTTTTACAAATAATAATAATAATAAAATTAATACACAGAAGAATCTTATTTGACATCACTGGATGGATTCCAACAAAAACCATGTTTGATAATAATCTTATAAATAAAAATGAAATTCTGTTTGTTTGTTTGTTTGTTTGTTCGTTTGTTTGTTTGTTTGTTTGTTTGTGGATTTGAGTTGTATACAAATCCACAAAAATGGACCTATCAGCCTGAAATTTTGCACAGATATGTAAAATAATATAGAATAAATCATAGTCCACTTTAAAACTTTGAAAGTCCACCCGTTCCCGGAATTTAAGAGATTTTTTATGTTCTCCACGCAAAAAGTTTTCCGTAATTGTAACCCCTGTAGTGAAAAAAAGCGTGAAATAAGGATCGTGGTTGCCATGTGTGGCGATTTTGCCGAATAAGATGTTTTAAATTCTCAAAGTAAAAATAAAAGAATAATAATGATTTTTTTTTGTTAGTTTATATTCGTAAGGTTATATTTTTTTTAATTATAATATCGTGTGCATGGGAAATCGGAGCAGGAATGAAATGTTTTATACGCTAAACAATAAGAATTGAAGATTTCCGAGGCTAATATGTTAAAATTTTTTAGTTTGGCGAAAAAATAAAATGGCTCAAATGCCGAGAAAGTGAGTTCTAGCGGTTTGCACAGTTTCCTGCTTGGCGCAATTTACTGAGAGCTTAAGGAAATGGATTTTTGAAAACAAGTGCAAAGGTTTTATTAGAATACAGCGTTAAATTTAACGATCCGTGCGAAAATAATGCAGTTATTAAAGGATTTCAAGCGATCTATCTTCAGCATTCTCGCGATTTTGAGGAGGATTCTAACGCTTGGCGCTATTTATCGTAATTTAATCGTTTGCTATTTGGGTTATGAATACACCTGCGTATAAGTTTTTGAAATTTTCATTCAGTTGGAATTGTGCATTTTTCTGAGCAGCTTTTCTGCATCTAATGTATTACATCCAGAAAAAAGGATGTTAGAAATATCAATTTTAATTTTGTTTAATCACACTCATGAATAATGATACACTTTCCAACTTAATGAAAGAAGGAACGAAAATAGGGAAGACCCATGGATTATAACTCTTTTTATATATAGCACTTTAGTGCGTATTTAAAAATCTGAAAGTGTGTCAGATTTTCTACGATTCTAGCGCTTGGCGCAATTTAATGAGAGGTTATTTTTAAAAACAAGCGTAGGTTATCTTATAAATAAAAATGAAATTCTGTTTGTCAATTTGTTGATTTGGGTAGTATACAATTCCACAAAAATGGACCTGTCAGCCTGAAATTTTACACAGATATGTAAAATAATATAGAATAAATGATAGTCCACTTTAAAACTTTGAAACTCCACTTAAAAACATTTTCCTCCTGAATGGTTCTCTCAATTTTCGTTCCCGGAATTTAAGAGATTTTTTATGTTCTCCACGCAGAAGGCTTTACGTAACATTAACCCCTGTAGTGAAAAAAGTGTGTGAAATAAGCATCTTGGTTGCCATGTGTGGCGATTTTGCCGAATAAAATGTTTTAAATTCTTAAAGTAAAAATAAAAGAATAATAATGATTTTTTTAGTTTATTTTTTTAGGTTATTTTTTAAATTATAATATCGTGTGCGCATAAGAAATGAGAGCAGGAATGAAATGTTTTATACGCAAAACAATGAGGATCGAAGATATCCGAGACTAATATGTAATTTTTTATAGTTTGGCGAAAAAAAAAAATGGCTGATAGGCCGATTTTTAGAGAGTGAGTTCTAGCGGTTTGCACAGTTTTAGGCTTTTGGGCGCAATTTACTGAGAGCTTAAGGGAATAGCATTTTTGAAAACAAGTGTATAGGTTTTTCTTAGAATACAGCATTAAATTTTAAC
The DNA here is from genome assembly GCA_038373885.1 of Cheiracanthium punctorium. Classification (NCBI taxonomy): domain Eukaryota; kingdom Metazoa; phylum Arthropoda; class Arachnida; order Araneae; family Cheiracanthiidae; genus Cheiracanthium; species Cheiracanthium punctorium. The sequence goes on along the minus strand of JAWZYV010014639.1, from coordinate 1,355,224 downwards.
TATCCGTGCAGAAATAATGCAGTTATTAGGGCATTTCAAGCGATGCAGCTTCAGAATTCTCGCCAATTGAGTACATTGATTTAACTTGGGGGAAATCCGCCAAATTTCAGAAAATTGAAATCTTCGCATTTAGTACATCGAGGTAACGATGAATAAAACATGTTATAGTTGATAATTTAAAAATGCGGCTGTATTAAGGGATTCCACTTTTCAAATAAATGCCTGGCGGTCGAACCATTTCCCATTTTGATTGCTGCTAAGTCAATGCTTCGAATGATTCCCTGAAAAAACTCTTGCAAAATGGCGTATGCTGGCACTGGTACTTAGATTTGAAACTGGATTTTACTTGAGACTGGTATATACGTATAATAAGACTGGTTATAGATAAAAATGAATGTTGGTATGTGTGTAGGAGGTTGAAAAACTCCAGCACCGTTTCACCGATCACCATGAAATTTGGTTCACCTAAGTCTTTTATCATGGAGAAGGTTTTTATGCTATCCGTTTTCCTCTAACTTTTCACTAGGTGGCGCAGCAGAACGTCGAATTCTGTTCCGTTTAGCCGTTTGCTATGCGAATATCGTCCAACCAATTTCGATGAAATTTGGTACACGCGAATATTAGAACACGGAGAATATTTTTCACTATCCATTTGCTGTAACTTACCGCTAAATAGCGCTGCAACGCATCAACTTCTATACCGTTCGACCGATCGGCATAAAATTTTTTATACTTACACATTTGAGAACGAAGAATATATTCTAACTGCGTTACTTTTGATGTCACTCAACACTAGATGGCACTGCAATGCATTATTATTTTAACTCGCCACTAGATGACGCTGCAGCAGGCCAAATTTTTGACCATTCAAACGGTGGCTATGAAAATCAGTATACATAGCTATTTGAACAATGAGAATATTTTGGCGTTATCCATTTTGCTATAACTCGCCACATGACGGCGCTGTAGCAAATCATTACTTTAATTAACCACTAGATGGCCCTTCAGTGTATCACTTCTTGACTGTGCGAATGATCGCTATGAAAATAGGTATACATAGATATTTGAACACGGGGAAGAGTTTGGCACGACCCATTTTAATATAACTTGACACTACATGTCGCGTCAACACATGAACTTCAAGACTATTCAGCCGATCGTCATGAAAATTCGTATACATCGATATCTGAATGCGAAGAATATTTTTGCCGTATCCGTTTTGCTAAAACTCGCCACTAGATTGTGCTACGCCGCATCGCCTTCTGCACCGTAAAAACGATTGCCTTGAAATTCAGTATGCATGATTATTGAACATAATATAACGCGATATCCATTTTGCTATATCTCTTTATTACAATAAATAGTAATCACAACAAATATTAATATCAAAAAGTCCATTCATTCCCGTGCGAAGAACGGGTACTTCAGCTAGTTTAGGATAAAATTAAGCATATTTCAACTGCACAAGATATGCTCATAAATAGGGATGGACGCGAGACAAAAAATGGGCGTCTCGCAAAACAGCCGAGAAGCTTTGTCTCGTCTCGCAAAAATCCCTATATCATAATGTTAAAAATGCTTGTCTCGTCTCGCAAAAAAGCTGTAAATCTCTGTCTCGTCTCGCAAAAAGCCGTCTCGCGTCCATTCCTACTAATAAAGAACACACTTTAAAATTATTTACAAGGTTAAATGAGAAAATGAAAATAAAACAATTTCTATACTCAGGTTGAAACAGCAAATATTTTCTTGATTTTACCACAAAATTCAACTTTTCTTGCATTTCCCTGACCTTTCTCCAATTTCTGCTAATTTCCCCGACTTTTTTTCCACAAATATCTGACTTTCCCTGACGAAAACTCATTTCCCTGACTTTCCCCGATATTCCGTGACTTTCTAGGTCTGTAGAAACCCTGATTTATCACACTAGGGAGGTTGGCTACCGTTTTAAAGATTTTTAAGACTACATAAGGTCACCATTCCACCATTACACTTACACAAGGCAACAAGCAAATTACGGACTTATATCCTGGGGAAGGAATTCAATGGTCGATGAGTGTGCCTTTGCTTGTACTCGACTCGACAGCGTATTTCCGTTTTGGCCTAAAGGGGGCGCTGTTGATATGTCCGTTACACATTTCGCTGTTTTATACGACTCAAAAAGTTTTCACAAAAAATCATTTTTACTTTTAAAATAACGATCTTAACTTTTAAAATAACCATTTTGTAAGCTACGAATAATGAGCTCAATGAATTGTGTAGGAGGGGAGGGAGAGGAGTGTGCAAATGAGTACTTTAAGGGGAGGGGAAGGGAGTTCATCTCTGGATTTAAAACATTTTAGTAGTAAAATAATGCAACAAAGTTTAATCTGTCGTAAAAATTTTTACTGTATCGATGGTTAAGAAAAGGGCTCTCATTCCCACCTGCCCTCTTGCATGAGCGCCCATACATTTGTCATTTAGAAAACTATAGCTAAACACAATGGACAGTAGCTTGAAGAAAGGGAGGAAGTTTACCATTTATATTAATACATTTTCGAACTGATTTTGTTGGTGTAAATAAGATTAAGACTCGGGACTGAAAGTTCAGGATTGAAAATATACATTGCTGTTTTTTAAGTGTATTATATTTAGTGCTTTATCTATATTATTCTATTTAAAAGCAGTGTAAACAACATTAACGTGCCATCTATATATAATATTGATATTAATTATGTATTTTCAAGTTTTGTTTATAGTTTATAATAATTACATTCTGCAGAGTAATAAATTTTATAAGTGAGTTATAGGGATACCACAAGGTGGCTCTAACTCAAGTTACTTAGCAGAGCTATAATTGAGTCACTATGAAAAGAATTATAAAGATGACTCACTTATAATGTATAGGTGTATAGATGGCATCAGTGCTATTTCTACAGATAATAACTTCAGTGTTCTCATATATCTCCTATAACTTACCTTACAGTCCCAGACTCAATTAAAAATCCTAGTGGCAATAATATCATGAATTTTCCAGTTCTACAAATTATAATTTAATGAATATAAAAGTATTTCCGTTAATATACACAATGACTGAGAATTTTCCAATCGTAAAGCTTCACTAATTTCATTTCTTGAATGTATATTTCTGTTTCTAGAAACACAGAAAGTTTAATCTTTACTAATAATTACAAGTCTGACAAGTTAGCATACTTTCTGCATAGTATAACTTAAAAATTTAGGAGGATAGAGGCATTTTAAAGATCTATATTGTTCCCTAAAAGTACTTAGTAAATCGGTAGGTCCAAATAAGAATTATTGGATGGAGAATATGCGGATTGGATGATTGTAGTATATAAAAAAATCTAAAAATTCTTATCTTAAAAAAACTAAACAAAAAATTATAAAGAGACAAAACTATAAAATATGTATATATATTTTTATACAAAAAAATTATTTAAAAAATTACAGTTACAAGATCGCTTAAAATTTAATAATTGATATAAGCCACATACTGTTCATTGCTATACGTATTTTACAATGCAGATATCTTTATCAGGGGCGTAGCCAGGGGGGGGGATATCAGGATATATCCACCCCCCCCGAAATTTTTGGATTAGTGATGAAATTCCGTCTATTTATACACATATAAGTTCATATCCCCCCCCCCCCCCCGAAAAATTTTCCTGGCTACGCGCCTGATCTTTATTATTAAAATACTACATAACTCATTTTCAGAATGATACAACGATTCACTTTTGTTTTTATTTTTAGAACCTATTTTGGCATTCTTGCATTTTTCAGATTGTATCTTCTTTTATAATTAACTTTTCATGCTTAGTATATATTTTTCATTTTTCATTTAACAATACATGGTTTTTGAGGCAGTTTCACAATAATTTCTTCCCCTACTTTTATAATGGCGATATATTTTTTTTTTAAATTCTCGGACTGACATCTTTCTTGGACTTTTCCACATTGTGTTATTATTCCAAAATTTTTTTTTCTCTAGCAGTGGTCATGCCACTAGGTTGAATTTCTTAGCTCTTTTCGGTAAGCAATCTACCGAAACCTTGCAATTTTATTTTATTTTATTGCTTCTTTTTTTTTGCGTTTATTTAATGATGGCACATGATGAGAGAAATTAGTATTTTCTCTTTTTCAAAGTTATTTATGCTTTTCATGCTTTTGTTCTGTCTCGTGGTTTTATCTATCTATACAGAAAAGAAATAAACAAACCAGCTGTTCTAAAAAGGAATTTTATGTAAGGAGCTATTCTAAAAGTAGTTTTTATTACTCAAATAAATAAATAAATAATCTGAATTTTTGTTGAATATTTACTATCTAATTATTTAACCTATAATTCCGTATTGAATGCAAGTTTATTAGTATCTGAAACCATTTTACACATCCTTTAGATATTTATTTACTTGCTTGAAACTACTTTAAAAATATTTAGTTAACATTAATTAAAACGATATTATTTGATTTCCATGTACTGTAGCTATAACAGCTTCAATGATCTTTCAGGCAACAAACTTCCACGAAAAGGCTGTCTAAATAAATAAAATCAATGATAATTGTTAAAGTAAATAGTATAAAATAAAATTAAAAAATGTTTGAATTATACTTAATTTTGTTTCAGTTAAATTATTTCTAGTTTCATATAATAGTGTTAAAGCTAATATTTTAATAAAATACAAAGAATTATCTTAATAGTTAAAATTTACATATTTTAATGAATTATTTACGTTGCTTTTTTAATACACATAATACACAATTCTTTTAGTAAGATTACAGCCACATTAAAGAAAAAAGTTTGTGCCAGACAAGAATTTAAAAATACATTATAAATAATGACGCCTTATTAAAGTATTTTATGCATAAATGATCCAATATTCAATATTATTTCTTAATGTACCGATATTACATTCAAAATCCAATTAACAATAAGAGGTTTTTATGAGCATTGTTTTTTTTTTTTTACAGAAAGCGTTGCAGTGTAAAAAAAGCAGTTTTACAGGCATTTGACGATATCAAAATTATCCCTCATACTGCAACCGAATTAAGGGTAGTAAAATGTTTAATTAGCAGTACAGAAAATTTCAGTGGAGAATAGTTTATTTCCTGTAAAATTTTAAGCTAGAATTTATGGTTGTAAGACAATATTTCGAATAAATCATATTTCTTCAAGCTAGAAATGAAGAATGTGCTTTGGTAAAAAGGAGAGAAAATGAATGGGGAGAAAGAAAAGTGAGAGACAGTAAAATCCCATAACTTGTATGTATTTGAAGCTCTAAATAAAAGGTGATTTTAATTAAGCGTCCAGGTTCTAGTTAAGTATCATTCGGATTTCTAATTTAAATTTCTCTACCTTCACACCTATTTTTAGGTTAATCATATTAGGCGCTTTCTTACTGACATTGTTATACTACAAGAAAAGTAGTTTTACAGGAAGCTTAAAACCAGATATAACTATTTAATTATATTTACTTTCTTATTTTATCATCTAAATGGATGAAAAAAATACGGATCATGCTGCCTTCAAATCCTGTAATTTAATTGCAAAAAAGTATCAAAACACCAAACGCGCTATGAAAAATAAGCTCTTAAAAAATAAAATTGGTTAAAATTTCTTTGATTTAAAAAATTTGATTGGAGTTATTTAATTTTAGCAATGATATTAAAACCTTTATTTTTCATTAATTCATGCTCTAAAAATGTATTTCAAATTAATTTAAACACATATTCCAAGATAATTATTTCACACAGAAATTCATTTTAGAAAGACACATTAAAACTAGCAAAACCAATCACGAATTTCATTAGAAAAAAAAAAAAAAAAAAAAAAAAAAGAGCTATTCTATTGCATAAAAGTAAATCTAGTTTTATACAAGTCTTATTAAAAATTATGTACAGTTTAAGATGCACAAAATTTATGACAATCATCCGCATGTGCAAGAATCATTAAAATATACGAATACTTTATTATTGTAATTTCGGACGAGGGTCAGTTGCACCCGTACCAACAATCAGATCGAGGGGGGGGGGGGATTGCACCGGAATCCTCCCCCCTCGAAACTACCTCGCTCCCCACTCGAAAATATGCTACCATTGGCCCTTTGTGAGACCCAAAAAACATCACTGGGTCTGGCCATCGCTGTAGTGGTCCCCTTGAAAATATGCTACCGATGGCCCTTTGCGAGAGACCGCAGGGTTCCTCTATGATTGACTCCTCCCCTCCATTTCGCAGGTGCAACTCGCCCGTGGATTATATTCATCAGCGGTGCAACTCACCCTTTTCTCCCTTCGCCCGGTGCAACTAACCCATTTCCGTAATTTCAGCTACTAAAACAGAGTTCTAATAAAAAGCAGTGAATGCGCAAAAATTAATTAAAATATGTCTTTGCGGCATTTTAGCAATGGCCGACATTTTAAATCCTCTGGGACTTAGACATTGAATTCAGCTAGCTGAACTTGTGCCTGGTACTATACTTACTATATTGTATATGTGTTATGTCGAATATTTTACTGTGTTATACTATGGTATATGCACTATATGGGCAAATAAGATAGTATTTTATAGACAAGCCTTGGCATTACAGTGCCGGCAGAAGAAAAAAGGGAAAAAGTTTGATTTTTTAGTTTGGCAGTAATACTGTTGACAATTAAATTGTGCGGGGGGAAAAAAGAACTATTGCGTGTTTTTATAGAAATGTGGGTGTGAGTGATCATCATGCTATTAGTTTGGAATGCTGGGAGGTCTTTTGGCGTATACAGGGTTGCCAGGGGTCAATAACACCCGGAATAGTAATGAAATGGTATTTTAACAGAAAAAGGCAGGGAAAATTGAAAATTTTTGTATATACCTGGAAAATTTTGAGATTTGATGTGGAACATTACCTGAAGTCTGCATTTATAAATTAATTTTACATTTGCCATATGTCTGAAAAATTAAAAAGAAAAGAAAATGCCTGGACATAGGTGCACAAAAGTGTACGGTATTTTTTTGGCTTTGGAGGGAGGGGTCTAGTTAAAAAAAAAAAAAAAAAAAGAAGCTTATTCAACCTAAACAGAATATGTAATAATGCAAAATATACCACTCTGTTTTATTCTTCCCTTTTTTAAGTAAGCCCTCTATCAAAAACAAAATTCAGTATTCATCATGTCAGTCTTGTGCACTTATATGAAGTCATTTTTAGAGCATTTTTTAATTTTAAAAACGCCAAAAAAATTCCCAGCATTTCGAACGAAGAGCATGATTACTATTCACACCCACACTCCTATAAAAACTGTTTTTTCTGTATTTTTACAGTTTTACTGTCAATATTATTACTACCCCATTGAAATTCAGATGAGAAATTCCGATTGCTACCAAAGCTACAAATGACACAGTCCGAGCCTTCGGACTTTTATTTTTAATTGAAAATAATATAAAGTTATATAGTTGTATTTAAAAGTAATAAATACACCGCTAAACAATTTTTATCGCAATACATTCAAAGATTATTGTAAATTACATGTAATATAGAGTATTAAATATAATAATACTCAAAGAACATTTCTCTAAGAACACTAAATACTCTTAAGAACATTTATTATTAGACTGAGCTTTTTCTAGACTATGTGTTTTTACAAGATTCCATCGTAAAATAAAGTTGATAAAATAAGAAAAAAAAAAGTTATATTAGAAATACTATGTAGAAAAATAATTTTTATTTAGCTTTTTAAGCTTAAATATAGATTCAATTCCTGATTATTAATTATAATGTTGTATACTGAATTATACCAAGTATGGTCATGACCTTTGAATAGTTACGGGCCAAATTTTAGGATGTTAGTGAAGTCGCGGGCCAAACTACACGATATTAGCGAAGTCGTAGAGTCTGACATCTTTCCCAGGACGGATCAAAAGTCGTGGAGGGCATCCGACCAGCGGGCCAGCGGCTGCCCATATGCGAATTATACGACGTGTTCCAGTAACATTACTTTCTTGCAGCCTAAGTCACGTTGTAAGAAAACTTGTTTTACAGGCATTTAAAAAACAGCAATTGGGAGGATTATGGCGTAAACCCTTTACCATTTTCGCATCTATATAGAAGGGCAAGAGTGACCATTGCTGAAAAAGGACACCCATTGCCCTCTCTCGAGTTAACTACCAGAAACATGGCGGTCGATCGAATCGCCCATCGCGTGCTACAGAGCTAAAGTCCCTTTTTTGACACAGCCGGCAGTGTCTTCCACTACAGTGCCAGCACCGTAGGCCTTTAAAGAGAGGACTCTAAAATGTCCTTAGCTCTGTAGTACGCGATGGGCGATTCTATTAACCGCCATGTTGCTGTTAGTTAACTCGGGAGATGGCAAGGGGTGTACATTTTTGGCTTTGGAGTCATTTAACCCTATTTTTTGCGACTAGTAGTTGAAAGCGTCGGAAAGAGGTTGCTCCGAGGTACGACTACCGCGCTTTAAAGGGTTAAACAATGATAGACAACCTGGGTCTTATCGACCACTGGTGAGCATTCAAGCTTTCATAGGGGATGTATCCGATACTGAAGCACTTTAAAATTTCGTTGAATTGACTTCTTACATTGAATCGGATTTTTAAAAAAAATGTTCATAGCTCTCATTAAAAACATTTCCATTAGGTTTTTATAAAATTTTTTAATATTCATATGCAGAACCGGTGGTTGGTAGGTATAAAAGGGTTGATTACACTCTGTGTTAAGTATCTTTATCCTATAGGTTCCTATCACACTTGTGGTTATGTAAAATTATTAATTTATGCATTTAATAAATTCTCGCGTTTTCTTTTTATGCTTCATTAAATTATAAATTATTCAGAATAAAAATTATGATACTACAAATAACAACGTTCAATGCTAGCCTTTATTTCGAAGCTGTTATACCAACTAAAGAAAGCACCGTAGGGAAAAAAAAGAGTTTCAATTGCATTACAATTCATAACTTTCTTAATCTAGTGGGGGCTCGCATCGAGTACCTCAAAGGATTAAGAACTTACCACGAAATTTGTAAATCCCTAACAGCAAAACATTAATACAAGTTTCACAATGTGTCCTGATTATCACAGTGAAAAATAGGTATGTGTCCAAGGAACCCCCCCCCTTTTTTGGGAGAGGGGGAGAGGTGAGATGTCCCTAGTTTCTTATCCTTTCTTGAAGTAGCACGATATAAAAAATTCTAAAAACAGAGAATAGCATAATATTTGTACTACGTCATTTGTTGTGACCTGTTTAGATAAAGCGATCTTATACCTTTCAAAACCTATCTAAGTTTTGAGCCTTGGTTTAACTAAATCGATCCTGTCATAAAAAGGAACGCTAGGGCGGAGATTCGCCTTCTATGCAATGTCTGGTGTTGCTTCAACAAGTTGATTTCCGAAAACGTCTGTGTACGCTACTCGGACAGCAATTTAATTTGGGGTTAGAAAGTCCTAAAAGTCCCCTTCACACTTCAGGCGTCTGGTTTCTAATGATAGGAGCCTTAAAAACATTTCCAAGAATTTATTTATTTTTTTTTATTTTATTTTTTTTAGGGGACACCATAAATAATTTTTCTGGCAGCATAAATGAAGTTTTTACCGCTTTTTACCATTTTTTTTCGAACCAATTTTTGTGAGTGGTCATAAATAAATTTTTTATTCGTTATTATTAATTTATTTTCCAACCATCATAAATTTTTGTAAATCACTACGAAGTTTTCTGGGTAAAACGTATATGAGCACGGCGTTTATTTGTTCAAACAATATCTCTTCTCAGAGCTGGTATATTAAAATTAATTTTGCATTCTTTCATGGAAAGTTTTTTAAAAAAATTGTTAAGAGAAAAACGAGGGGAGAAGGAAGGTGAAGTTACTAATAACGTCCAATAGATCGAAACTTCATAAATTTGAGGCTACATTATAACGCAGAGGGTATATAAAATAATATTCAAGTTTACAAAACTAATGTTTTTAAAACCTTTTTTAGTTACTCCAGGGTTTTACCATAAGATAAGTTTGACTGAAGTTTTCACGTAATAATTCTTAAGTGATTAATGAATCAGTTGACACAATGTTGCTTCATCTTTAGAGAATGTTTATATTTGTATTTTGTGGTTAAGGCAAAGCTACTTAAGGGCTATCTGCCTAAAGAAGGGACGGGTTGAGTAGACTTTTTAAGGGCTTCTAACGCGTATTCACATTATATCTGGAGAAAACCGCCCAAAACTCCAGTTGTTAGATCGACTGCTGAGCGTTATGACAGAATCCTCGGCCTTCACACTTCGGCTATATACCATGTTCAATAAACACAAAAGTACTAATCTATAGTAATATACATATGCAAATATAACTATTAGAATTATTTCATTTGCCATTTGGACAAATTAAAGTTCCAATTCTTTTCTTAAACATAAAAAAAATACATTAAATTATTTAGTTATTGTCATAAGTTACAATAACTATTGTTTTAGGTAATAGATATAAAGAATTTGGATAATGTTATCGAGATTAAGCCTTCAATGCTCTTCAATTTAAATTAATAAAACTATATTATAAACAAAAAACTGGTAGGCTTATCCTATCGTTTTAAAAATCATCCATCATTTGCTTAATTCACTACACATTTAAAATCTAGTTAAAATTGAAGAACTTGAATAAATGGAAATAGTAATTCCGCTAATTTCATTATACGAAAATCAGTGACTCAGACCGAAATATATACATTTAAAAATGGAGCAGAATGTGCATTGTATTCGAAATAAAATCATATCAAAATTGCTGATAATTTTATAAGTGATTATGAAAATCTGAATTATTACAGTATATTCCTAAAACATTTACTTTGTACGCTAAATAGCACTTGTAAATATTTTCACATGTTGCTTTGATGTTCTCCATAATAGGAAATCACATATGAGCGCTTGTAACTTTTCACTCTTGATGCTATAGATACAGTCCGTATCAGACTATAAACTGCAATGTAATGTGCTGTTACATTGCAGTTTATAGTCTTAATAAGCAATAAAGTAGATAAAGTAAAACAATTCAATAAATTAAAACTTTAAATAGTTTAATAGTTAGTAATTTAATAGTTATAATTTAATAGTTACTAATTTATGAAGAAATAACTTTTAACTGTTTAAATACAGTTAAAAGTTATTATTTCTTCATAAATTAGTATCATCAATTTAATGTAGTAAATAAAGTAGAATCTGTTTTCTAACAAATAAATTTGACCAGAATTTTAGGAGTTTTCTACGGAGCTCAACGGTTGAGTTAAAATTAAATCATCTGCATATGCACACACAATAATTTATATTAAAAATTGTTGTGTTTCGAAGATAGAGACAGGATGCAAGAAAATTCGAAATAAACACAACTGAAGAACTAGGAGAAATAATTTTATTATGAACGTATGAAAATAAAAATAGGATGATTCTGACACGAAATTGACAGTAATTATCTGATCTCTATCTATAGCATACTAAGAAATGTCTTCCACTTTCATGAAGGTCCAGCGTTATGGCCTCGCCTATCGAGCGGCTATCCAGCTAATGGTCTACAGCTTTGGTCGGTTTTCTCCAGATGTAACATGAGTGCTTGCTAGAACCCCTTAAAAAGTCCTCCGACCTAGACACCCCCTCTTCGGCAGATAACCACAACACAAACACACTCTTTATTGTTTTTTCCTCCTTTCCAGAGAGTAGGATATTAAATCTAAAAACTTTTCGAGGGACATTTCCCATTAAAATCCAATTTATTTTGCGAAAGCTTACAGCTCTATCTTGAGGACGCGGAGCGAGAAGTTCTGATGGCTTTTCATCGCTAATCATGAAAACGAGAGGCGGCGGTAAAAACGAACGTTCACCGAACTCGAGTAATCTGAATAATACCCAGACAGAACAGCGATTCAGACAAGTTCTCTCTCCCTCGTTTAAAAACTCAATACACTTTCAATAATGCTTGATTGACAACACTCCTAAGCAGAAAATAAATTTCAGTCAGACACTATTTCGGTGCACGCCAAAGCCATCCGCGTCTTAACTCCGGTATCAGAAATAAAAAATTTTGTTTTCCCCCCTCACAGTCAAAAATTTGAAATAAATTCAAAACGACATGATTTCACGCTTATAGAAGGATGGCGTATCATCTAAAAGGAAAAGTAATTTGCCAGCTCCTGTTGAAGGGCGCCGAAGACAGTGGTATATTTTCTGAAATTCAAAAACTATATCGAAAACCTAGACTGCATGAAAAAATAAATAAATTCGAGTCTTCTGAGAAATAAATTGAGATGGGGTGACATTCAGAATCTTCTAAACTAAAGCGAAAAAAATCAGCAGTTATATTTAATTTCATGAACTAGCTATATATATAAATAACTTGGGGAACAAGCTCCGTCCATAGCGAGATATACCTTTACTTACTTACAAAGATAACATGTTTATAAAGTGTAATCCAATATTATTTCCCTGGTTAATGATAGAATTAATCCATTTATGCCTAGTGTCCCTTTTTTGGGACAGCATTTTCACTATCAGTCGAAATTGTGATTTATTTTTCCTAGCACGAGTATTGAACTTCAACTTCACAAAATATTTGAACATGACCCAGTAGGATAGTGATATTTTAATTTTTATATATAATTATTTTAAAAAGAAATCATCCCTTGTTCAAGAAGTTGACATTAGAAATTTATCTATTAGTGCTGGTATTAGCAAAAATCGAAGAAAGTTGCAAAAATATCTGGGCACAAATGGGTTAACCCATTCATTCAATAACAGCCTATTCCGTGTAAAAGGAGACAGATCTTTGTGCATATCTATCTATTTATCTATATATATACACACCAATTTTTTTATATGTAATATTATGAGTGGGTACCAGTCCTTGGCGATGTAATCTGGCTGGAACTAGATGGAAGCTAGCCACAGTACTTGAGCTGTAAACCGTCGACGTATTAAAATTAACATCCCTGGTTTAAGGCATATTTTCATTAAGAGACATTCACAAACTTTACATGACAACAGAGGTCACGAAAAAGATTCTGTGTGAGCGATGTTTTGGACTTATAAAAGTCCCAGGAAGTTCTTTGGAGGTAGGGAGCCAGAAAACGTGTGAAAGAGGAGAGATAGATTGCGTTTTTATTAAATTTAGATCCTGAGATAAAACCTTCTTTGGAAACGAAAATTGCTAGGTCCCCTACAGTTTTGAAAGAGGTTAATAGAAATTTTGAATTTTGAGAGGATACTTAATTTTGTATGTTACATACACATAAGTTATAATTATTTTAAATTGCATTCATTATAACTATATAAAAGTAAATAGCAGTGTATACTGGATATGCAAGTGGCGCGTTACATATTAGATGGCGGAAAATATGTATTTTAAATACTGTTCAAAATAAAATTGAACCAATCTGCTTTGAGACTGAATAATGTATACTTTTAGAACATTAAGAAGCAAAAGGGATCATGTCCAAATTTATGTTTTAAGTTGTTACGCACCCTGAATGGGCGTCGCAAAACTACCCGTCACAAATGTAACGGACGATAAAACTCGCCAAAAAAAGAATAACTTCCAGCCTATAATGCTAGGACGGAAAGCAAATGGAGAGGAGCGGTGAAAATACAGAATACAATAAAGATGAATGAAAGACAAAGAAGTTTATTTATTTATATCCAATGCCCGGCATTTGGCAATCAAGCCATTAGCCTTCTGACTCCCCGATACTTTTTAACAGCAGAATTAAAACTATGCAATGCAGAGCATCTGTCTAAATTTTCCCAGTTCATAGGTCATCCAATGTTACATAAAAAACCTTTCGGAGAGCCACTTAGTCCAGTCTTGTGTAAGTGAGTCTTGAGAGCAGTCATGTCCAGTTACAAGGCGAAGCTCAAGGAGAATTTCGAGATAGTGGAAGCTAGTCACTCCCAGGACCTTTCTTCAGCATTGGTGGCCAACAGAAGTTAGTGTCTTTTATTGAATTCAAGATTTGTAACTCATTTTGGGGAGTGGAAGGTCATCGGCGCCCTTGTACTTTGAAGAATTGTATACTTCGAAAGTATATTTTTCATATATTTTGAATATTTTATAATTCTTCATTATTGGAAACTTTACAACAGTTGCTCAAATGAGAGACCAATAGCTGCAACATAGATTTGACGAAAGGTGACGGAATGAATTATCCATATGTTGGAAGATTCCTGTCATTTCATCAGCAGCTGCGACGTGAATTTCCGGTGACACTGTTCTCTGGTGACTTGATTGAGAATTTCGTAAACGCCACTTTTTAACAGTTCCCAAAAAATAAAAGATAGGCAGGACATATTTTGGGACCTATGAGATCGGCCCACCTTGTCCAATCCACCATCTATCCGGAAAGTGGACTTTCTGAACCGTCAATGTCCGTACAGTGGTTTGGCTCGTTCCTAGAGTAATGCATTCCGTTGTGCTGGAACAAGATACTTGCTCCAACATATGTTGGAAGATTCCTGTCATTTCATCAGCAACTGTGACGCGAATTTTGCGTGACCCTTTTTGTTCTCTGGTGACTTGTTTGAGGATTTCGTAAACGTTCCTTTTTAGGAGTCCCCAAACAAAAAAATACGCAAGACGCATTCTGAGACCTACGAGATCTAAAAATCGGCCCATCCACAATCTGTTCGGAAAGTCAATGTCCTTCAAGTGGCTGGCCCATTCCTAGAGTAATGTGTTCCATTGTACTGGAACAACATACTTGTACGAACATAAGCTGGAACATTTTGCAATAAATCAAATGGCACCCAGGCAGGAGGAGGATCAGGCACTTCTACTAGATCAGGCAGCTCAAATATTTGGAAATGGTAATACCGCTTCTGCAGCACTACCGTTTGCAGTCCCATTCTTTTACAGAAAGTTTTGCGACAGCATTTTCATTCATAAGAAAATTATTATTATTACATTTACTGTTCGGATCAAATCAGTTAAATCATCATCATGTACATTTTTTTTAAACCTATGTGCAAAGCAAAGAGCAAAACATAATTCACTTTCTCCCGAGATCAGTATCGTTAACGAGACAATAATGTTCGCTGGTTTAGAATTATGTTAGTTCAACATTTTAATCTCTTTCGTTTATAATGTGAACAGATCGTTTTACATTTCACACAAAAGTATTTATTAACTCTAGAACGAAAACAAGAATATTTCCTCAATTTTTTTCTCTTAAAGATTGTTTTTAATCAATATCAAACAGACATGCCATCCCAATCCAGCAATAAATCTAGTTTGCCAAAATTAGAACACGCCCATAGAACAGATTCATTTCGGCAGGGAGGTTTGATCAGGATTTTGTATCTCAAATTTATGTCACTCACAGTAAATTCATGTTGCAATAGCTGTAAATACAGAATCTCAGCATTCTGCGGTTAAAAGTTTTAGAGTTATGCAAAGTACGTAATCATGTTTGGCGCCAAATTCGGGGATATTTCAGCGAAACTCGCCAAGGTCAATGACAGTCGGCAAGATTTTGGTCATGCCCCAGAGAAAGAATGGCTACAGATATAGTATATCAAAGATGTAAATAGGCCTTAATGTATTGAAATTCTTTTGGAATGCTCTGTAAATAAATAATCAAGTAGAATGGAACGGAAAAGGGGAGTGC
Source organism: Cheiracanthium punctorium (assembly GCA_038373885.1). Taxonomy (NCBI): domain Eukaryota; kingdom Metazoa; phylum Arthropoda; class Arachnida; order Araneae; family Cheiracanthiidae; genus Cheiracanthium; species Cheiracanthium punctorium. The sequence continues at coordinate 1,339,608 of JAWZYV010014639.1, read as the reverse complement.
AACACTAGGTGTTTCAACAATCCTAAATATAAAATTTTAGCATTCTACGAATAACAGTTTTCGAGATATGAGAATTATGTACATACATACTTAAGTACAGACATCGTGAAAAAACTAGTCAAAATGGATTTCAGGTTGGCCGAAATGAAAAGAACATGCATACCGTTACAAAAATCACAAAGTGGATATACGCTAAAATAGTTCAGTAAGATCATAAAAGCGAACAAAACATTTTATTAGACAAGCACTAATACCTCGCAAAAAATACAGACTTTAATAACAAATGCAACAACAATATATTCACAGAGTGTCTGAATTCACTCACAGGGAGAGAGACTCTGATATTTATAGATTTTCAAGCAGGTCGTGCGACGTCGTATTTCTCGATCTTTCTCGTAATTTCTCTCCTAGTTGAGATACTACAAAATTCTACTACTTTCGAGAACTTGCGTTTTGGTCGCCAAGTTTGTCGCCAAGGTCAAGGGGTCACATACTCATTTCCCTTGCAGGAATGGCTGCACAACTCTCTTTCCAGTAACACTGCGAGAAAACATATCACTACAATTTTGTAGCAACACATACGAACACAGATACATGCGTACGTTGAGGCGTCTAGCAGAAATTCTTCAAATTAAATTTTAAGATAGTCAAAATTTTCGCCATCATTAATACTTCCTTTTACTATCGTACAAGGAAGTAGAAAAATAAGCAGATATACTGAGACGTGGGGAACGCAGGGGACAACGACATTTTTTTTAGATAAGTCGATTGAAAAAAATCTTCGTCCAGTTTCACTATTTGTATGGCACATTTCGCCGTTTAGTTCTAACTAGTCTAACTAGAAGAGTCTCATTCACCTCAGATTTGCTGGATTAGCTTTCAGCGACATCAAAATTCGAGTAGAAAAATAGAAGTCCAACCCTACTAGCAATTTTGCTCGGGCTACCACCGGCCACGTAGCCAGCCGATGATGGCCCGGGCAAAATTGCTAGTGGGGAACAATCCCTTTCATGATACGGAACACTACATGGCATTCAGAGAAACCACAGAAAAGCTTCAAGATCTTTTTAGCTATCATTTCACAAGAAATTTAATTACTGGTACGGCATGAATACCAGCGTAAGAACAACGTCGTCTGATGCGATGAACGTGCTGCAGTTTCGTAAACATTCCTGAATTTTTAAAAACTGAACAATTTAATAGGTTGTCATGAAGAATAAAATTATTTTCATGTATGTTTTTATAGGTATTATAACCTACTTAATCATTGTCATAAAAGGCTGGGTTTAAGGAAATTTTAAATAGGGAAGTTATAGATTTCTTTTAAAGGCTACATCTCCCATTCTTGTGGTATAGAAAATTTAACATAATTAGAAAGGGTTGAGCTCCTTCAGGGTCCTACTCGGTTACGTAGGTTTACTTACATAGGGAATTAAAAAAAAAATACTCGTCACAACAAACGCATTTAAAAATATACATAAACCATATTTTGATATAGAAGTTTTAATCTCTGCCAGAGTTGGTTCATTTAAACTCATGCTGATCGACACATTTATTAGTAAGCACATGGTTTCTCAAACATTTAAAAATTTAAATAATACCAAAAAAAACTAAATATGTTTTAAAAATGTTCATTAAAGTGACGGCGAGGTAGAAGACTCATTCCCTTCACCCCTCCACATGCCCCCTCTATGGGGAACTAACAAGGTAAGTGATAGTTAAGTACGCCAGAATTCCGTTAATTCCCCCCCCCCAAGGTTTAAACCCCGATTCGTCTTTTATAAACTAATTTAGTTTCGGCACTAAGATCCCTATAAAACTAGTTCTCAAAGCATAAAATGACCATAAAGAGACAATCCAAAATAAATTATTTGTTCTCAAATATAATCATTATTTATAGGTCAAAATCTACCTCAATCGAATCATTCAAAATAATAATATAACATCAAACTGTTTCTCGTTCTTATTTGTAACTAAATGTTTCAAATACGTCGTGGGTAATTTCTTTAAAAATGTGCATTTAATTTTGTATTTTAAACTTACCTTTCTAGTTCACAACGTTTGATTAATAAAATAGAAGCTTGAAAAAAAACTTAAATTCGTTCCGAAGGAGCTAAATTAACTCTGAAAAATTTAAAACAGGGTCAAGTTTGTCTCGATTTTAAGTCCTTCAGAGCTATTTTAGTTCCTTTCGAGAGAGTTCAGTTTTTTTTTTTTTAAGCATGTAGAGTTTTTTTTTAATTCAAACACATTTTTAAAGAATTAAAAAAACACACCCTCCCCCTTTGTTTACTAACAATGGTCTCAACTTAATATAAATGCACACTCTTTCCAAAATAAACCACTCAGGTTGATTTGAAAAAGAGTACGATAACAGGATAAAATATGAGACTGTTTTATGCCATAATGCTTTTCAAATTGCCAGACGTGAAGATTATTACAAAATCCTCGGAATGCAGTGCAATAGAGTTGACTTGTAAAAGAATCGTTATGGCCAGTGCACAAGATTTTACCGATAAGTAAAAATGTGTTACACCAGAGCAGTATTTAAGAAATAGTCTGAATACCAAATACAAAGTATATGTGACTGGAATCCAAAAGACCGCCAGGATGTCTAGCGAGGCAATATTTTCCCGTAATATAATATCGGCAAGAGCTTGAAAAGTTTTTCTTTAGACAAAATTCTACAAGTATCAATTTTAACGGATCGCCGACTTTTTCTTTTTTCAAATTTCCTATAGACTACAGTTATAAAGCTATTGAAACGTAATATTCAGAAGCTCGTATGCTATAACCTATTTATCAAACAGTAATTTAAGTAATCAGCGTCGGCTAAAAATTGTATATGAAAAATATATAGGGCAGTTCAAAGATTCAGTCCTCGAAAACGCGTTGAAATGGAATCCGAAGGTCCAAAATCTTTTAGGATATTCTAGAATATTTACTATTTCCCATTAGAGAAACATTCTACAACATTCTCGAAAATTCTGTCTAAACATATTCAAGAACAGTATGGCCAGTCTCTTGCACTTTGACACCGGATTCCCATACTGCATCACTAATTTTCTATTGAAATCCATTCGTGTGATGACCTCTTAGTGCTGAATTAGCCTATTTTGGGGTAAATATATAACACAAGTCTGCCACTTTTTGCTTTTGGCTACCCAAAATTTTAAGCATAGCATTACGAATTTTTTAGGAGATCTGCACTTCTGATGTTTGATTTAGCGTAAAATTAGCGTTTGACGCGTTAAATAATTATAGTTTGTATTTTGCTGAAGTAAATCGGTTAATTGGCAAATTGTGAATCTTTAAAAGTTCCATTGAATTACGTTAGAGGGTAGCGCTTCCTTGTGGAATATAGTAGATAACGCCAAGCAGTGGCGCACCCAGGATTTTCGTTTAGGGGGGGCTGAGCTGAAAATACTTCTGAACTCGATTATAGTGACCTCAATTAAAGTTATAACTCTCTTATAACGTCAAAATATTCTGTGCCAGTCGACTTGCCCGTCGAACACAACCCCCACGAGCAATGCAACTCATCTTAGAATCCAATAATTATATGATCTTTTCAGTGATGTTGTAACCAAGTTTAACCGTGTTTCATGCTCTAACTGTAAGTTTTTATTTAAAAACTAACATTTTTTCTGGTAAAATGTATTTTAGAAATAATTTGAAGACAATTTTTAAAAAGAAAACATTTAACTCATTAGTGACGATTTTCAGTACTTTTCACTTCTAATTTCCCGCCTTTAGGGGGGGCTTCAGCGGGTGCGCCTATGACGCCAAGTTGTGTTCAGTTTTGGGGACTTATTTTAGGTGATACTTTGAGGGAAGCATACCGTCCACCATTAGAGTGAGTTATTAGTAAGGTAATTTAAAACAAGTAAATGCTTTTAAAGCTTTAAAAAGGACTCGAGAAAGCCATCTTAAAAAAAAAAAAAAAAAAACGGAATCGATACAGTCAGAGAACGCAGCGAAACAGCCATTTTTTTGAATAATCGCTTATACATTTTTCAGTATAAAGTGGCTCTTAAGTGTTCAATCAATTCCGCAAGTCATAAAGAATACATTTTTCTCATTGCGATATTCCCAGTGTTATTGATTTTGTTTCAGTGCAATCGGGTGATTCCTAGCCACCATCACAAGAGTTGAATTTATGAGGTTTCAAAAACAAGCTACAAATACGTTCCATAAATAATCTCGCGGGAATAAGACAAATAGGTGATCTTTGCCATTTGCCAAACTTTTGCTTCAACACCAGCAACATAGCAGAAGGGGCATCCATCATCCATTTAGGCATCTTGAAATTTTGATGGATGCGCGCAGAAGCAGCATTCGGTGCAGAGGGAGGACCTGCTAATGAAATGCATGATACTCCTGCGGCAATGCATAGACTGTAAGGAATGAGCCGAGGCATTTTTGGAGTCACTCTCTGTTTTCCATAAATCATAAAGTTTCAAGATTTAGTTCACGTAATCTACCATTTTGCAATTTGTCTTCCTAATTATTACTATTAACCCTTTGAGGCGCAACTCTTTCCCAATGCTGAAAAAAGGGCAGCCGTTGACATCGCTCCACTTAACGACCTGCAAGAGGACGGACGATCGAAACGTTCATCGCGTGCCACCGATCTAGAGACCCTTTTTTGACGCAGCTGGCTGTGCCGGATCAGCCATCTGCGTCAAAAATGGGTCTCTAGATCGGTGGCACGCGATGAACATTTCGATCATCCGCCATCATGCTGGTCGTTAAGTCGAGCGATGGCAATGGCTGCCCTTTTTTCAGCATTGGGCAATCTATCCGGCTGTTCTCGCATTCTTCCATTTTTTTTTTCAGCAGATGTCAGTGCTGTTAAAAAGAATCGTGACCATTTTTTTACGGGAAGGACGTGCTAAAAAGTAAGGATTCTCGTGGAGCTATGTCACCCGGAACTATTTTTATAGAAATCAAATCTATTCTTCGTGACTGGCAACAGTGAAAACGTCAGAGTTTGGTGTTCAGAGCGGTAACACTGCGCGTTAAAGGGTTAATATGCATAGACTGACTGCATAGTGTTGGGCAAAAAACGATTGACAGGTAATAAATCGTTCACCTAAAAATTTAAATAATCTAACTAACGATGTTGGGGTCTATTAATTTAATTTTGTAATTGTAGGATCCAATAATTAACATTTTATTTGCAACTAAATTAATGACAATTAATTTAATTGATTAATTTTTATGTGATGCAATAAATTAATTGCAATTAAATTCGATAATAATTATTTATAATTAATAGTAACTAATATTTTAATTGCTATTTACAATTAAATCGGCAATTATTCTCAATAATTAAGTGTTGGGCAAAACGCGAGAGTTTGAATAATCAACGCCTAAAATTATGCAATTAACAATTAATCAATTATTTTGTAATTGTAGTAATTTAAGTGCTTAATAAGCGTTCCCCCCCCCCAATAAGCAAGCTCTCCCACCCCCCACCAAAAAAAATCTCCACATCTATCGGAAAATTTTGAGAAATAATTTTTTAATTGTCACATCATAAAATCTATCCCATCAGGATGTTTTTAATCTGGACAGATTATAAAATGCATAATCAACCTTTTTTTTTTGTTTGTTTAAATTTTAAACGGAATAAAAATAAATTAGGAAGTTTTCTATCAATTTTAGAGTGAAACAGTATTTTAAATTCAGCCGTTGCGTAGAAATTTCGTTATTTTACCCATTGCATTTCTGGCTTGCGTCGTCTTGATAAAGCAAAACATTGATACTGTACCTTTCAAAAAGAAAAAAAAAAGAGAATAATTTTAAACGTGGCTCCGAGTTTTAAATCGTAAGTGAGACGTTACTTTGACGTCCTGAGTTTAAAAACGTATTCGAAATCCATTCAGACTGCTAGATTCTTCCTTAAAAAATCACGTAGTGAATGAACACTGCAAATTCTCATATTTCTGATTAACCGATTGATTAAAATTTAAAACTATGTATCCTTTAAAAACTTTAAACTCTCGCATCTTGAAATCTGTCAGACAAAGTTTTTTTTTTAAATTTTATTATTTATGATAAAATATACGTACAGAGCTTATTAAAAGCAAAACAAAGAAATACAAATAAGGAGATTTTCTACGAATTTCAAAGTTTTTTTTAAATTTAATGAGCTCATTCGTGACAACATTACAAGTTTTTGTTTACGATGTCATGACAAAGAAACCACTGAATAGTTCTGCATTAAGAGAAACCATGGATTAAAATTTTAAGGACACTCATAATGCTGGAGGATTAAAAAAAAAAAAAATCTCTTACCTCTGCTATGGGTAACAGCATAGTAAGCATGTGTAAGTTGCAAAGTCTGTTGCCACACATGCGAAAGAAAAAAAAATTAACTGCAATAATATTAAAAATCGGAGAATTTTTAAAATGCCATTAATGTTCTGTTTTGTTTCATAATTTTAAAACTGAGAACTCTAAAAATTTAGTTTTCATTTTATAACTGAATTTGACAGCTTAAGTAACAATAATGGATTCTGATACTGTGGTTACTATTATGATAAATAAAACATGAAATTCGTTATTTAAATTCTAATCGTAAGTGAATTTGACATCATTTTGATGTCACTCATTTCGAATTTGGAGAACAATTTACGAACGTTCCTGAAGCTTCTCTCACTCTAAGATAAAATGCTTAAATTTTGTACACCACCTCATTAATATATTTGACACATTTTACTAGCTGGGACATTTTTGTGCGGGACTATAAAAATTTAAACTTTGTATTTGTTTAGATTAAATATTTTGAAAATTTTAATCGATACCATAAAATTATATACTTTTTTTAAGTTTTAATATTTTTTTGTATATATTTATATACGATCAATATTTAAAGAATAAAAACCTAGGTCAGTGTTTTGGGGAACCCTTTATATATATACAAAAATGATAAGAAATCATTCTACAATGCATTGCTACAAGTAATACCTACTGCTGAAGAACTACTTACTTTGTTAAACTTACGTCATTAAAAAAAAAGAAAGATAAAAATAAGGGAGCGTGTGTTGTACTCGTATATTTTTATACTTTTCGAAATTTTCAAACCATATAGCAATGAAATTCTCTGACATGAAGAATGTTAAACATTTGCTTTGGCTGCTTGCAACGAGCCAGTTTTAATAATAAACTGAATCTGATACACTGTTATCAGTGTCATCTTTTAACGGAGAATCTTCTCATACATATTTGGAAAAGGAGCAAAATAAGTCTAATTTGACCTTCACTTACAAATAATTAAATAATGAAATGACATCAGCAGAATACGTAACTTCTGAAAAACTATTGCCAATAAAACAGACAAGCGGTATGTGTCACTAAATAAGAGACTACTTGATTCGTGGTGATTCAAATATTTTAAATCTAAAAAATCTGGAGTAACTCCACTCGACTTTCCGAACACTTACGATTAAGATCATTACCAAGCACTTAAATAAATTTTAATCGATGAATAATTCAAACATATATACCAAATTGAAACTCAATCGAATGCACCGTTTAAACGCTTGCGCACTTTCAAGAATTTCTCCCCATATGCCATTATGCCATAACATAAAAGAAAGTTTTGTCGTAGCCCTTTAGGAGAACTATAAGTCCTATACACACCAAAATCAATACCGGTCTTAGGATGGTGGTTTATAACATGTATACCGAATTTGAGCTCAATCGAATGTATCGTTTAAACGCTAGCGCACTTTCAAGAAATTCCCCCCCATAGGCCATAATGTAAAAGAAATCTTTGTCGTAGCCCTGTAGAAAAACTATAAGTCCTATACACACCAAAATCAATACCGGTCTTGCGACGGTGGTTTATGACATATATATCCAATTTGAGCTCAATCGAATGCTCCGTTCAGGAGCTATCGTGTTCACTCACATACACACAAACACACATACACACATACATCTCGTAAAAATAGCATAAATGGATTCAGAAGCCCTCAAAACGTGTAAAAACACCCAAATCTCGAAGTCGAATTTTTTCATGATTACAATACTTTCCTTACATGGTACATGTTCGGAAAGTAAAAATAAAGCACATTAATTACACCAAAAAATCCTCTTTATTCAAGGCCGTAATAAAATAAAGTTTTAACAAATTACTAAGTGAACATAAAAAAAGAATACGCTAAAGGATACGAAGGCAAAAATATCATTTAGCTGAAATAAGTTCCCACACACACACGCACGTTGATTTATCGTCATAAAAGCTTAGTTCGTTCAAAACCATATTGGTAAGAGGTTTTACCACTTCTTTCGTATAGGTTGGTTTGTATTTTTATCTCATCGAAGAAAGAATCGTCGGTGTTTGAGCAATCTGTTGAGTCAAATTTTAACTAACGGAGGTCATCGGAAGGTACTGATTTACACGATTTTTATTGGAAACAATTAGTCACTATTTTCATCGCAAATATACTAGACTTAATGAACTAAAACTACAGTCGTAAACCAAGTAAAAATATGAGTTTATTTTCATAAAACAGATTTTCTTTGAATCGCAAAAATTTATAGCACGGTGTAGTTAGTAACTGAATTTTTGCATTTCTTAAACTGAAAATACTGTATCATAAAACTACGTTTTAATTGTGCTAGTGGATATTAAAGGATTTGGCCTTTTAGATACACACGTACTTTGTATAAACTTGCGTGCGTTATTTCCACCAATCATTGCCCAAGTCCTTTAAATGATGCATTTTAATAAAGAATCACATGAACTCACTATAAAATATTCTAATTTATGAAAAGTTTTAACAGTTATGCATATTAAACGCTATAATCTTAATGACTTTGTTAAGACTATTGGCCTCTCGTCAACAATTGAAACAAGAGGCTTGAAAGATTGATGCGTGAAATCCAAAATGAGTTTTGAAGACCATGAAAAGAATGAAAATGGCACGCAGTTTCGCAATAGCTGAATACCAAGATTATTATCAGCAAATATAAAAAACGATCGACCAAGCATCTCGATATTTGTATTATTAATTTTAAATATTACAAACAGTTAAACACATTATTTAAACAGTTAAGGACACAAATTCCTAATTTTAGAGCTTTTTAAAGTAATGTTTACACTAAGTAAAGTATAAAATATTGGAAAAGAACTCGGGAATTGACATATGAAAAATACTTCACAATTTAATTTTTACATATATTTTTCAGACTCATTTTTATGAGTTAAAAAATTTACTGACGATTCCCAGTAAGCAGCGATTCTCCAAAGACTGCAGAATGAAACCTGTTGAACAAAATAACTTAAAAAAATCCATAAATTTTACCATTAACTAACTGCAGCATCATTTAATATACATTTTCCTATGCAATAACTGCATAGGAAATAAATGTGAAAAGTGCAGTTGTGTTCGAAAAAAAAATTGTACTGAATCTTCAATCAATTTGATTAAAACTGCAATCGTTGTACATTTTTTGCGGGCCACTTCCAGCGGCTATGATTGTAAAATTAACCAATGGCCATCGGTACACACAGCCACGCCAATAAAAAACTCATAAAATTCGTTCCAAACGTTATCAATTATGAAGAAGGCTTGAGTTGGCTTTGAGGCAAGTAATTTATTCATACATATACTTTTACATTTAGGGATGGACTGCGAGACAGAAATTTGCGAGACGAGACAGAGATTTGCAGTTATTTTGCGAGACGAGACAGGCATATTTTACATTGTGATATAGGGATTTTTGCGAGACGAGACAAAGTTTCTCAGCGATTTTGCGAGACGAGACAGCCGATTTTTCATCTCGCGTCCATCCCTATTTACATTAGTATTAAAAAATTATTTATGCATTAAAAAAAGATCCTTTCTCCAGGGATGGTGCATTAGTATAAAAAAGAGTAAAAACAAATAAATCTAAAATTTGAAGAATATATTCTATTTTTTCTAAGTTTCAGGAGTATACCTATAGGGATGGACGCGAGACGCAAAATTGGAGTCTCGCGTCTCGCAAAACAGCCGAAAAGCTTGTCTCGTCTCGCAAAAATCCCTATATCATAATGTTAAAAATGCTGGTCTCGTCTCGCAAAAAAGCTGTAAATCTCTGTCTCGTCTCGAAAAAAGTCGCCTCGCGTCCATCCCTATATACCTACCATCTTACGAATGCAAAAATATGAAGGATGGAGCCATGAAGTGAAAGTATTGACAAAACACCAGTATATGAATGCAGTATGACTCAAGAATGGTATAAAGCATACACGTTTAGACAAAAGGAGATGCATTTTAAAAAAGAGAGCACAGAAATGTGTCTGTGAATCATCTTAAAAAATCAATGTAGGTACTTCTGCTGTGGTAAAAAAAAAACCAGTTAAAACATGACGTGATGAAAGACTGTATAGGAGGTAAGGTGTACAATAAATAGCCTTAAACAAAAACACAAATAGATAGAGCAGGCATATTGAAAATATGTAGTCACGAAATTTTTTTTTCTATTAAAATTAGTCCACACGATTCAAATTTTACAAACACCGTAAATCTCTAAACAGAACACCACGCGAGATTAACATTATTAATTTTTTCATTGTAATTACTCTTTGTTTAAGTATTCACAAAAGAAAAATTCTATACTGAAATAATGAAGCAAAAATAATGAATCTAAATCAGTTTTCCACAGCATTTCATGTTAAAAAAAAGAATCACGAGCATGATTAAACATAAAGTTAAGTAAATTTAAGAAAAAAAAGAATTCTAAATACTCCAGCTGATATTTATGCTAGCAAGCAATAAGAATAAATTGTTCCTCAAACATAAAAATTTCCCAGCATAAATTAATTATTTGTACCAATAGTATACATTGAACCAGCATTTAAAATGATTACCGTCCATGAAATGCAATCTATACGAATTAATCTGTGTGGTTCAGTTAAATAAACATAAATACCATGGATATAATTTTCAAAAGAAAATTTGTAGTAAAAGTATCCATTATACTGAAATATCGTCACAATTAGCAAGTAATAAAAAAGACCAGAGATGAGGAGATTTTGGGTTGTACTACACCAAAACAAAATATTTTAAGGCAATTACATTCGCAAATCCACATTGTCCGATCGATCGACTTGAAATTTTGATCAGATAAGTAAAACAATCCCTGGTCCGTTCCCCGATTTTTTGCGATTTTTTGGAATTTTCAGCTACCGAGAGCTTATTCAATATCAATAGAGTATTTTTTGCACGAGTTAAATAGATCGCATTACATGCCAACTTAAATTAATAATCTCAAATTTACGTCACGAGCAAAATTTTTAAAATAATTTTCATGAATTCGGCTAGCTTGGAGAAATTAAAAAAAACTAGCCTCGGTAGTTCAAGATAACTCAAGATTGAAGATTGAGTTTTAAACGAGACCAATAAATAAAAATGCAGTATTTCGACAAACCATGCCTATAGACTGAGAATCTTAGTTCACGAAAGTTCACTTTTAAATTGCAAGTGAGATCACAACTGCGATACAGGAGAACAACGACATTAGAATGGCCAAGATAACCTTCTCGGTTTTTTAACAGAAGAACAAAGAAAGTATGCAAGCGTTTCTAAGAATTTTTAGGGGTAACCTATTTAAGAGAAGCCATCTTCGAACATATCACCCATTAAAAGAACTACGTTTGCGTGACAAAAACCTTTTGTCATGAAAACGTCACTCAGGAATTTCTATCATTTTGTTGCTTACATTTTTTAAGCCTTGGGAGAGTGCCCCCAAAGTTGGCATTTGCAACGTACTTTTGGTTCTTTTCAAATGCTTTTCTTCCCAGTTTAAGCAATACCAACACACATAAATATGTTTTACTTAAAAAGTTATGTTCTTTTTCAAATAATTAAAACAAATCTAGACAAAAGTATTCATACATGACTAAATATTTATTTAGGTTTGAAACAAACTGTTCTCACATATTAATTCCTTATTCTATCTAAGGACATGATTGGTTCTTTCGAATAATTTTTCGAAAAAAAAGAAGAAATTCTTTGGGCTGTTTTACATTCTGAATTAACTTTGTGAACAGAAAAACACAGGTTCTTTAATTTAAACACAAAGAAATATAAATTTTGAAAGCCAAAGTAATGAAAAATATGAACAGAAATAGAAGTTAAAATGCTTGATTTTTAAATACATTAAATTTAAGAAACAGGAAACAAATGACAATTAATATCAAATATGTGATCTAAATGTTTTCAAAGATAATGATGGAAAAAATGCTATGAAGTCAACTTGCATCTAAATGCTTAAAAAATTCTTCTAGTCAGAGCTAAGTTTTACCCTGGGCATTCTGAAAATAAGTTACGTGCAAGTATTTCAAATAGAGCCAAATATACGAGCAAAAACATTTTATGACGCTTTTATGAAGTTTAATCGAAAAGGCAACTTTAAAATTAGTTTCTAAAAAGAACGAAAATTTTGTGATTTCAGGATATAAAATTACTATATCCCTTATGATTTCATGAAGTCTGTTAATGAAGTCAGAAAGTGAAATTATAAGTCTTAATAAAAAAAATTGAAAATTTTAACAGTAATAATTAAAAATAAATACTAAATGTCTGGTTTTAAATACTAAATATTTAATATTTTTGCCTGTATATTAACCTATTCTATAATATGTATATTTTACTTTAATTTTAAAAAATGTGTTATCTTGCGGACACTTGCAAGATATTTAAATATAATATTAGCTATCATAAAAAAGAATGTTTTTTACAGGCAAATATCGAATGCTCGTTGAAATTTTGAAAGAAGTCTTTTCAGACTTCTTCTTTTCAGACCTACACACTTAAAAAAGAAGTAAATTCGCTCCAAAGGATTTAAAATCGGGACAAGCTTGTCCCGATTTAAACGTGTATATTAATCCTTTCACCATCAATTTTTTTCATGAGAAAAAAAATAAGTATTTTAATAAATCATTCGGCATGAAAACGTCAATATTATGTGGAGGGGAGAATTAAAGAAAGGAGCCACCAATGCGATATATGTGTCCTATTGGTGTATTTTTAGTGTGATTGAAAATGTCCGAACGATATTTTCCGTTGAAAGCGAAAGGGTTAAAGAAGAATACAAAACTTGCACTTTTGCTATGTGCTACAATTGAGTTATGTGTATATGCCTGCTCTGTTCATGGTTCCGAAAATCTCTTGGCGATTTCCAGCAGTTTTTTTTTTATGGGTGCCAGTATTAAGAAGACCATCTGTGAGAGCTGGGCGTGCCCTCTGGCTGGGAGCTGTGAACGCATACACCATCTTCATGCGAGGACCCAAATTGTAAGAGGAATTTAAAGAAGGGCTTAAGGAAGAATTAGCGGAAGGATTTAGGAAGAATTTTTAATAAGGAAGAATTAAGGAAGAATATAAGGAAGAATTGAATATAAGGAAGTTATTCCTTGAATATAAGGAAGAATTAAGGAAGAATTTTTAAAGAATTAGCTGTAAAGGAAGTTTTTGGAGTACTAATCGTGAGTCACTCTCTCCTTTCTAAACAAAACAACTGCATTTTTATGCTAAAAGATCTCATTAACTAGGAATGGATGCAAGACGATCTTTTGCGAGATGAGACAGAGATTTACAGCTTTTTTACAAGACGAGACAAATATTTTTAACATTATGCTATAAGGGATTTTACGAGACGAGATAATCGCGAGACGCCTATTTTTCGTCTCGCGTCCATCTCTATCATTAACTACTGCCATATTATTTTGTTATGAGATGCAAAACTCTAAAGGCCTAAAAGTACAGTAATATATTTTCTCCTAAATTCTGATCTTAAAAGAAACAGTTACTTAATTGAAATCTCATAGCGATATGCTTTCCCAGACAGCACATAAGCTTAAATCAAGCTTGACATTTCTTTGAATTTGTCGTATTAATACAAGCTTGACAGTTCAATTCATTTTAAGCTTGCAGCAAGCTTGGAGAAGTCATTTGTACTGTCAAACTTGAATACAACTTGATGACGGCTTGATTTGGAAAGCCACATCCACATAAATAATTTATCATCAGTCATAAATGTACTTGACCATAGAATTAAAAAAAAAAGATTCTATACTTCCAAGTATGGAAATTCTTCAAAATAAAATACAATTATACTACGAAATTGATTTCAAAATCAGTCGTTTGTCTCGATTTTGGTCAGTATTGCCCAACAGGAGTGTCGCGATATTGAAAGTTTTAAAACGTGTGCTACTTTTAAGATTATATTTTGCTTATTTCCCTATCAGTAGAGTTTATAAATCACACATAACATTATTTTAATTTTGATTCATCCCATGGAAAAATAAAAGAAAGATCAGCATCGGCAGCTCATGGATCTCGCCAGAAAACGACGTGACAACGATAACAGTCACTTCAAACTTTAATCACATCGGCGCGAGGTAGATTGGCTGAACGGTTAGCACGCTGGCTTCCCAACCCTTAGGTCGCGAGTTCTGTCCCGGCCGCGGACGCTTGATGGAAGCAGATTAAAATAACTTGAAATTTCAGCATAGAGGGGATAATGCGTGGAAAAATAAAATATGTGGGGCGAGTTCACCGACGGGCGCCCGTGTGTTTAGGAAATTTTTTTTAAGGAAAATTTTTTAAGCTCGAAATTAAGCTTGGTATGTCAAGCTTACTGCAAGTTGGGCAAGTGCAAACTTGAACACTTGATTCAAGCTTGAATTAAGCTTACACGCGTGAAATTTTCAAGCTTAATTCAAGTTTATTGACTTGATAAATCAAGCTTGCTGCAAGTTTGCTGTGCTGTCTGGGTTGCATATGCATAAAGAAAACCGCAAAAAGCTCTCTTAAATATTAAGTGGAACTTTCATCGAAATTCCGATTAAAGATTCAGGCAAAACTTCTCGGAAAACTGTGGTTCCCTTGGGCTAATTAGTATTTTTCGTTTGCTTTGAATGAGTTTACATGGATAGTAATTCGTTAGTAATAGTCATGGAGAAAATAGTTAAAATCTTTATTATTCTTGAAATTATTGCGGTGAATTAGAATTATTAAATAGCGCTACTTAAAATGAAAAAAATGAATTTAAATTAAATTAATAGTAAATTATTTGTTTATTAGTTTATTCGTAAACTATATTTTAAAATGAAACAGAAAAAATATACTTTGTAACGTAAGCATTCCCTGAAAGTATTCAAAGAAAAATAAACGATCAAAAATATCATTTTCGCTCTAAATATGCGAAATTCCTCATTTAAATGTGGATTAGAAAATTTAAACACCACAATTTTAAACCATTTGCGAGCAGTATTATAATGTGTTTATGGCAAAGCTACACAAGGGCTATCGGCTTGGGGAGAAGGGGTGGTGCTTGGTCAGAGGACTTTCAGAGGCGTTCTAACGAGTATTCGTGTTACAATTTGAAGAAAGCGATCAAAACTTGGATTATTAGATAGACAGCCACGCGATAAGCCACTACGCTGGATCTTCATACTTCAGCCGTCTACCTTGTTCAGTGGCTTGCCCACTCGGACATAGTGGGCATCTCACTGGTGTACAGACAGCTTGCATGAATTCCTCCAATGTTTGTTGTTGCCAGCAATAATAGATACAGTTCTCACATTAACTCCATGAACAAAATACGACTTCTGTTTAAAAAATTATACACATAAAGTGAAAATTTTACATCTCGCTTGGTCATCAAGTATTTTGTGGAATTGAGATTGATTACTGGTGAATTAAGGCTAGAAAGATTAAAAGATGCTAAAAATTTTCATGGCTGACTGTGAAAAAGCTAAAACTCGAGTGTCCCGGTAAAGGAACGCTAAGCACCAATGGGATAGTGTCATCTTGTTTTAGTAAAATTAAAATAGCTTACTTGGGATTTCTTTCAAAAGACTATACAGATTTGAACACCCAAGTTTTTTTTTAAAGAGTCGTCATGTCAGATGAGTGCTTTTACAGCATGGTTAAGAAATGAGATACTAGAAAATGGTACTCTTACTTTGCTGCAAAAGCATGTAATGTCATGATTTAACCCTTTAACGTGCGGTGTTTGCGCCGTAAAAACACCTCTTTCAACTGATAGTTGCAAAACACAGGGTTAAAATGGTCCCAAAGCCGAAAAAGTACACCCATTGACATCTTTCGAGTTAACTACCAGCAACATGGCGGTCGATCGAATCGCCCATCGCGTGCTACAAAGCTCCAATCCTTTTTTGACACTGCCGGCTGTGCGGCTCCGGACAGCCGGCCGGAGCAACTGGGTGTGAAAGCAAAGAGTGTACTTCTTCGGCTGTAGGAAATCTATGCACTTATTAATCTGAAAATGGTTGGGCGTTAAAAGGTTTAATAAAATTACAGAGATTTATACTTTTTTCATGTTCATTATGTATTCAGAGTACAGGCTGTCGTGCAAGTATCTACGTCCAATTATATAATTTCAGCTCTATTGTGCCTTAGAAAATTTTAATGTACAATATCATTTTGTTTTCTGTTTCGAAGCAGCAGACAGAAATAAAAGAAAAAAGGGGGCCCCCAAATAGTTTGCAGATAAGACTTCGGGGAAAAGCTAAAAGATGCTCATTCGACCAGACATGCTTCCCCACCATTGTGTCAACGGAGAAAGAGAGAAAAAAGGAATTATGTACGAATAATGCGAACATAGATAGTCATAAAGAAGCGACAGAACGAGGTAAAAGCGGGGCCGAAGTGAACGACGGGGGGGCAGAGACAAAAAGTACATTCTAAAATGGGATTTACATCTCGCGAAGAAAATTTCTTTATATAATCCATAAATATGTTTTTCGAAAAATTCAAAAACACGCCTGCATCAAAAATCCTTTTCGCGAAAGAAAATCGATTAGTTGCCGTTGTTGTTTTGTTGCGCGGGGACTTCATTTGGCGACGGTGCAACGAGATCCCTGCCAATCCCTAGATACGTCCCGACCCCGCCTTTTTCTTACTTTTGTTCATTCATTTATTTACATCTTGCGAGCACAAATGTGTATACGCACACACACACACAACAACAACAACAACACATCAACAAGTTGAAGGAGGTTGCAAGGTGTGTGTGTGTGTAGGGGGGGATTCAGAGAGACGAAGGGGGTGGGGGGTGGGCCCCATTTCGAGCAAATGAATGCATTATTTACGGCTCCGCGAGAATTCGATTTGGCGAGAACGTAAGAAATTATTTGCATTTTGATTGCGCCCCGGCACGTGTGTTGGGTGTCGCGTCGCGCCAAGTGTGCTTCTCATTTTCATGCAAAAATATGTCTATCTTTCTTCCAAGTGTTTCAAAAAGGGGAGGGGGTGAGGGTACGAGAAAATATAAGGGAAAAAAAAAAAAAAACATTCTGATTTATTGGAACATTCGACAAAACATCGCCACTTCGAGAAGATGTTGATTAGGGCAGTCTTTTTGCTACATTTTCTTATTTTCAAAATATTACAACAACGTAAAAAAAGCGCAGTTGAATTTTTAAGCTTCAAACAAGGTTGATTTCTTTTCCCCCCCTGGTGAAGCAAATATTTAAAGAAGATGTGGAAAGAATAGAGTGCGCGTCCCAGGATTTACCAAATAGTTCAACGCATCAGCCGAGAAAATGAATAAAATGATGTAATTGCCTTCACTGTATACATATCTTTTTTATTAACCCTTTGAGGCGCAACCCTTTCCCAATGCTGAAAAAGGGGCAGCCGTTGCCATCGCTCGACTTAACTACCAGAAAGATGGCGGACGATCGAATGTGCGATCGAATGGCGGACGATCGAATGTGCACGAGCACAGCCAGCTGCGTCAAAAAAGGGTCTAGATCTGTGACACGCGACTTGCTGGTAGTTAAGTCGAGCGATGGCAACGGCTGCCCCTTTTTCAGCATTGGGCAATCTATCCAGCTGTTCTCGCGTTCTTCCATTTTTCAGCAGATGTCAATGCTGTTAAAAATAATCGTGACAATTTTTTTTACGGGAAATTACGTGCTAAAAAAAGTAAAGGATTCTCGTGTAGCTATGTCACCCGCAACTGTTTTTATAGAAATCAAATCTATTCTTCGTGACTGGCAACAGTCAAAACGTCAAGAGTTGCGTGTTCCCAGAGTGGGATCACTGCACTTTAAAGGGTTAAAGAGTTCATTTAAAGAGAAATGTTTGAAATTCGCCTTTAAATTATCAGTTTCTTTCTGATGATTCTCTAGCAGTCAGAGGCGGTACTAGAAACAAGGGCTCGGCGATATATCGATACATCAAAAACCATCGATGTAAATCAAATATAATACCGATATAACATTTCCAAAAGAAAGATTCATGATTCGAAGAATGAGGTAGGAAAACGCCCATGATCGGTGAATTTGTGTAAGAAAATCCGATATCAATTTCATTATTACTCTCTTATTATTGATGAATGGATTTGATCAGAGGGAAAGCCAATAGGGTTTCGGTATTCGACCAAAATAGATTTATTTTTCCAGTATCTGTTAAGCTTCGGTGTCAGAATAAACAATAGACACTCCTTTGATTGTATTCAGATTTTGATGAAAATTTCAATAGCAGAAAAGGGAACTTCCACTTAAATTTCGAAACAAATACCTTTAAAAGCAAAATATCTTGAAACAAAATTGGGGAAGGGGGCCGAGTGCACCCTTTAATCCTTTCACTCTTTCAGTAAAACCTTTAAAAATTAAATACTCTACTCCCTCTTCTTATAATATACAAGAAATTGTTTCCCTGTCGAATAGTTTAGTAGTTTCGATTTCGAGCTTAGTTAACTTAGTTTTCATTAAGTCCTTCTAATTCATTAACATCTCGTTAAATAATCATTAAATCGTCTTGTGAAGCAGCATCCGGCTTGGGCAGTTCTTGGGAGGGTCAACTCCCTCTCGGCTCGACTGTTGTGGGATCGTGTTCGCTAATGGGAGCGGGTGCACGTAAAATCAGTCGTGGCTCCAATGTCCTCCAGGTTGTTAAACGATACCTCTGGGGGTGCCGATTTCAGGAGGTTGGTCCCTCCTCTGGAACGGGTTCAAAATTAGGGGACCTCGGGCTAAAGTCGGAATTCCTCCATTTGGAGCACACTAAAAATGGAAGGCGCCCCCCCCCCTCAGCCCATAAATTTCCCTTCCGACCCATAGACGCTTAACCCCATCACATATTTCAATTTTCGCTACTTTGATACCCATGCTGAGTATTCAACCAGGTTATCTCAATAAGCCCTGCCATATTTTAGTTCACCTCTCACATTTTGCTGTTTCAGTAATTACCAAGATCTTTTTAGTCTGGCGCCATTTTGATCCTGTAATAATGCAAGGCATTTAATTGCCCTTATTTTCATTTTGCTGGCAATTCCAACACTAAAAACAAATTTCAGGAGTATTTTTAACTGCCCAGTGGATTTTAAATGATTAAAAGACATCTATGAATGATTTTGCGTATACTTTGACATCGATGTGTCCATAAGCACCTTTATAAAGCTGATTGACCATTCACAAGTTAGCACCAGGACAAATGCATGAGCAACAATTGCATTTGCAAGACAATTTCTAAGGTGTTCAAAAGCAAGTTGCAGGAAAGTGGAAAAAGGTTGCACACTTCAATTCAGTACAATGGCTAGCGAAAGATTGGAAATAATATAAACAAATGGCAGAATCATTTCATTGTACACAAAAGTAATCTGCAGAAGCTGCGAACCCTTGATAATAATACATGCAGACATAGAAAAATTTCTAAATCTGAGTCTCTGATCATGGCCTGGCCGAAATAAAGATAACACATAGTACATTCAGAATGTATTAACACTGTTTTTTAATGTCTGCTAAATCATGCATTTGCCAACTTAAACGTTTTCGTGCTTCAGGTTCTTAGAAATTTGGAGATCGGGAATCTTCTGTTTATTCCGACTTCATCATGAGAGTTTTTCTAATTTTTTTCGAAGGTTTTCTTTTAAAAATAAGCTATAGTCTCCCCGTGTGAAAAACGAGCATTCAGCTAATTATAAATAAGCTGCAGCATAAAGTAAAAGCATAACGTAAACAAGAAAAAAAAAGTTAATCTTTTAAGCATCAGCTTCTTTTGAATGTTTTTTGTTGACAACACGTTGGTCTTTTTGTTTTAGAAGTAAGGCACTTAAGAAAACGGAAAGCATTTAATCAAAGCAGGAATGCTTGATATTATTCATAATTACAAATATCGAAAGCAATGCACATCTAATCAAAAATTTGATATAAAAATCTACGTAATTCATTTAAAATAGTTTTATTAATATGTTGATGGAGAAAAGTTATAACATTATTATTATTTTACAACAACTTAAAGTTAACAAATTCAAATATTGTTTTGCAGAATACACTTATCGTCATTTTCAACTTTCTGAAAATGTTAAAACAAATAAAAGCAGAGAAAATTAATCTGGGTTTGACTACATCATTCATCAAATTTTGAATGAAATATTAATATCTATAAATTATAGGGCGTGATTAACATTAGTTCGGCGAACATAGTCAAGAGAAAGACAGGTGTAGGGCGGAATGTTTCGGAGAAATTCATTTTATCATAGTTAATGTATGAAAGTATATACATTTATCAAAAGTATTATAAATGAGTACTGAGAAAATGACCGTGAATAAAGTGAATAACATAAAAAAAATAATTAGCTTTATGTCAGATCACAATACTGAGAGAGTGTATATGCACTCTTCTATATTCATTACAAATATGTATATCATTAAATAAGATTAGCTTAAAATGCATAATAAAATGAAAATTTTAAGCAATTTTTAAGTGATCTTATTTAACAAATAAAGAAAACAAAACTTTTCGGTGAAGTCTAATAACAGTTTTCTTTTTAAACAAAATTAATTTGAGACTTAAAAGTACTAACATCATAAACAAAGTATGTGTGGAAATTGAATTTCAATAACTTAGCAAGTAAGTTTTAGTTCATGTTGCTACGGAAAATTCTTTTTCGAAAGGAAACATTGTTACACTCATTAATGGTAGATTATATTTTTAAGTACGCCCATCATAAACTAGAATTTCGGGGTGTTTAATGAGCTGTCTGTTGTACAGTTTCGTTAACGATATCGTACACAATTCATCAGTACTTTCATTGAGTGACGTTGCAAGTGTGAGTCAAATTTCTCATTGTGAGTTCTTAAAATGTAAAACCATTTGCGTTGAATCTTATTTCGAATGATACAATTTTCAAAACGAAAAAAAAAAGTGACTTGAATACTATCTAGTATGAAATCTAAGTTAGGAGCTTCCAAAGATAGGAATAACCAAAATATTTTTAGAAAGGCGCATAGAGAACTAATTTTAGTACCCTGGGACTCAACATCAACTCCCTTCCCCCCTCTCCTTGGCAGAGGTTTCCTGCCCCCCTCTTTTTCTTTACGGTCATTGTAAGAGGAATTTTTTTTTTTTAAATTAAGTGATATTTTATTTACAAGAGCTTTCACAGAAGAAGCAGTCAAATATCTCCACTTTTTGACTACTAAGGGAAATATCAACTGCATTAAAATTTGACTGTAAATGAAAGCTTTCCATGGGACATATGTGCCCAAGTACTCAGATTTTCCTTTGAAAAAAATTGAAAAATTCCAAAATAGTAAATTTACCTTATTTATGACTATTTTAATAATCTAGATGATAAAAAAAATTCTTAAACATCCCTAATCAGTAGTACAAATTAGTAGTATATATATGCATTATATTTTAATTTACTTGCATTTTAAAATCTCTTAGATTTCAATTCGTTTGGAAGATTTCAATCATCCCACAAAATATTAAAGTTGCAGCATTACTATTTTAGAGTAATAGTCGTTTTCATTAAGTTTCACTCAAATTTACTTACAACTACACAAACACATACACGAAGGAAAATAAAAGAATGTTAGGGGAAAAAAGAAAATAAATTAAAACTTTATTTTTATGTTTATATATCACTATTAGCAACTGTTAAATCGAAAAGTATAATAATTTTGAACGAATAGCGTTTAGTTAAGAAAAATTGGAACGCAGTCCGTTGTATTAGGTAATGTATTCATTTATTTGATTTTTCATTGCTTATATTTAATTAAATAAAAAGTTTTATTTTTCTTTTTAAGTCCTTTCATTATCGATAATTTTGTTCTTACTATTACTACTACATAAAATTAAAATAATGCATAGCTTTGTTACTTTTATTGAATGTGCTTTATTCTTTTGCAGACAATTTAAAATGTAAATCTCTCTAATCTTATTCATTCAAACCATAATTTGTATCGCTATTTGTTCTTTTTTATCGCTGTTTATTCTTTTTTAATGAATATTTAAATTTTGATGTACCCAGGATGCGTCAAAAGCTCGCGAAAACTTCAAAAATTTACTAAAAAAGAAATCATGATACAAAACTGCAGTTTGAATGGAAAGGACTAGAGAGATTTTAAATTTTTTAAATTAGAAACTTGCTTCCCATTATGCATGTCAGCGACATCTGTCGGTAACATTTGGAAAGACAACCTTTCATGCAATTAAAAAAAAAAAAAAATCCGATCACCCCATAACCTATTTGTGCAAACTGCAATTTTCTATCATTTTTCTTTTTCGATGAATTTTTAATATTTTTTTTACTTTTTGTTCATCTCGTATATTTCCGATGCTAACAACAAAAGGCAGAAGTTCCAGATAAATTAATTATTTTAAGTTAAAATAAGATATTTGGAGTATTGCAATTAATAAATCGAATATCTTGTATTTTAATAACAGTATTTAAAAATTATACTAAAAATATAGGAAGAAACACTGCACAGTTGCTTTTATACAAATTTATTCATCAGAATTTGTGGATGGATTTCTTAACTTTTAGAACACTGGAACTTGTACCGTTATACCTCAAACCAAGCCGAATATGAAGTAATAAAAATTCCCCGAAAGCAAGCCTAATTAAAAACAATGAACTATATAAGTAAAATATTAAAAAGATACAAAAAGGAGGGGGGAGATGAAAGCTTGTCATCACACTAACGGTAACAAGCCTTTAGAAGAGTAAATGAAAACTACAGATTAGTTTTCAAATGGGGATTATTCGTAAAAATACTTAAAAAACAAGTTTAAACAATACAAGACGGATTAGGAAACTTTTAGAATTTACACATATAGGTAAGTTTTCCATAGAAATTACTGTACTTTATCTTAAAAGAGTTTAAGAAAGGTTAAAACCATTATTCAGATACTTGTACGATATCCTTAAAAAAACATGGTCTTACTTACACAAGAATGAATATTTAATTCAGGAAATTTTCTTTAAATTGCATGTTCCCATTACGTTGATTCTTTAATAATGTAGGAGAAACGATACAGCCAATATCGTCAGATACTTAATAATTATCCTGTGAAAATACCGATTTTAAAAAGTTTTGAAGTAAAACTGCAATCAAATTTAAACTGAACGTACGGGAAAAGAACCTTCGAAGTCTGTTTCTAGAAAAATTCTAGGAAAAGGTGAGACACTTATTTTCTAAAGCACAGCGAATTTTGTTATACATTCTAGGAAATAACCTTTATATACTCCTTAAACTGACTCCTTTAAATGCACTCCTCAAACTGAAACTACTAGTTCAATTTAAAGAAAAAAGGGTATTTTTGGTTGTTCTCCAACATTTTTTAATTGGAGAAGTATTTCAGATTGTTACTAATTTCCATATTCGTGCACTCTATGCTTTAAATATTTCTTTTAGTTAAGGAGCTGCTAGTTAGCAAACAAAAGGCACAAAATAAGTACAAATAAAATAAAATCGAAGACTTTTCCTAATTTCGGTATTGGAACTCCGACTCACTGGCAATATCCAAAATTAAAAATTTTAATTTTGAAAAGCACTGAAAATATAATTGAATGATGTTTAAATACCTTAAGTATTTAAGCTTCAAGGTATCAATATTTTTAAAAAAAGTATTTAGCACGAAATTTCAATCGCCACACCAAAAACCTCAACCGAATTATCACATTAAATTATTGAGATATTATGGTAAGCACATAAATAAAAGTATAACTTAGTTTAATTAGCCTAATTAAATGAATTTAAACGGTCAAATAAATTCCAATCCAAATGAGGGAAATGAATTCAGTATCAGGAATGAGCCACTTTTATTAGAAAACGAAATTTATCAATTATAAATAATTAAACAAGTGACTACATAAAAAACCAGTACAAAGAGCCTCGAATACTAAATTTAGACTATGTATTTCTTAATATGGGATCAGAGGAATCAGAAGAATGATCCACTTTTCATTAGAAAACGAAATTTATCAATTCTAAATAATTAAACAAGTGACAACATAAAAACCAGTACAAAGAGCCTCGAATACTAAATTTAGACTATGTATTTCTTAATATGGGATCAGAGGAATCAGAAGAATGATCCACTTGTCATTAGAAAACGAAATTTATCAATTCTAAATAATTAAACAAGTGACAACATAAAAACCAGTACAAAGAGCCTCGAATACTAAATTTAGACTATGTATTTCTTAATATGGGATCAGAGGAATCAGAAGAATGATCCACTTGTCATTAGAAAACGAAATTTATCAATTCTAAATAATTAAACAAGTGACTACATAAAAAACCAGTAAAAAGAGCCTGGAATACTAAATTTAGAATACGCATTTCTTAATCTGGGATCAGAGGTCATAACAAACTGGCAATCTCTCAAATTATTGGGCCGTCCAAGCTGTCAATTTCTAAAAGGTACAACCATGGAACAGTAATACCAGGGTGGAGTGACTCGGCATTCTCTCCCTAAAATCAGTTATTAACGTCAGACGAGGAAGACGTAACTGATGTTTTCCATCAGTTTGTCATAAATAAATGAACACCCCCACGCTCAACATATTTTGCAAGTACGATGGGGGACGTATGGGTCTATAAATAACATAACTAATGCCATGATATATTAAAGCGAAGACGCAGGGCAAGTCATTCGTCATTGTTAGTCACAATAAAAAGGAAAAACAAATTCAAGACTCAAAACACCTACATGCATCGAAGAGCAGGTGCTCTCAAGGAAGATGAAGGGGGGGGGGGCTTTAAAACCGTAAGAAAGAGAAAAAGGGTGTTTTTATAAACCTAATAAGACATGGGAGTGCATCGAGAAAAGGGGGGGACTGTCTATACAGAAACAACTTAATCAAAGGATGATAAAATAAGACATTTCCCCATAGTGTATTAAAGCTAGCAACCTTTTCACAATGAACGGAGGTAGGGATGGACGCGAGACGAAAAACAGGCGTCTCGCGTCTCGCAAAACAGCCGAAAAACTTTGTCTCGTCTCGCAAAATCCCTATATCATAATGTTAAAAATGTTTGTCTCGTCTCGCAAAAAAAGCTGTAAATCTCTGTCTCGTCTCGCAAAAAGTCGTCTCGCGTCCATCCCTAAACGGAGGCATAAAACAACTCACAATTTTTCCAAAGCCTCTAAAGAAATTCAACTTTAATAGAGAACCAGAAAATGCGTCATCAACAGTGATTTGAGAAAATATTAGCTAAATTTCAAAATTGCTTTAATATTTAGATTTAAATGATAGGATATTCGGCATATTCTTAAAAGTTACGATTCGATTCGGCATTAAAGGGCTCATATTCTGAAACTCTTAAAAAAGACCACTTTAATCCTTTGAGGCGCAACCCTTTCCCAATGCTGAAAAAAAGGGCAGCCGTTGCCATCGCTCGACTTAACTACCAGCAAGATGGCGGACGATCGAAACGTCCATCGCGACCCATCTAGAGACCCTTTTTTGACGACAGCTGGCTGCGATGGCAACGGCTGCCCTTTTTTCAGCATTGGGCAGTTTACCCAGCTGTTCTGGCATTCTTCCATTTTTCAGCAGATGTCAGTGCTGTTAAATATAATCGTGACCATTTTTTGACGGGAAATGACGTGCTAAAAAGTAAAGGATTCTCGTGGAGCTATGTCATCCACCACTATTTTTATAGAAATCCAATCTATTCTTCGTGACTGGCAACAGTCAAAACGTCAGAGTTTGGTGTTCCCACA
The DNA here is from genome assembly GCA_038373885.1 of Cheiracanthium punctorium. Lineage (NCBI taxonomy): Eukaryota > Metazoa > Arthropoda > Arachnida > Araneae > Cheiracanthiidae > Cheiracanthium > Cheiracanthium punctorium. The sequence continues at coordinate 1,313,608 of JAWZYV010014639.1, read as the reverse complement.
GCGGGAACACTGCGCGTTAAAGGGTTCATATTCTGAAACTATTAAAAAAGACCACTTTAAACTGTTCATAAAACATACGTGAAAAATTCATTGTCCTAATGCAGTGGGATAAAATTGTAAACATCTTTCGTTCCCTCTCTCCTACGTATTGCAAGTATGTTTGACTCGAGGAAGAAAATTTTATGCACTTTGAATATCAGCGACGATAAAATATTCTTTCAGCTATTAAAAACAGTCACTTTTGGTTTCAGATCAAAGCAAAAAGTTGTATGATCTTCAGCAAGCCAAAACAAAGCTTTCTAATTATAACTTTAAACAAAAGTTTGTATCTGCACTTTTTGAAAAAGTCTTAAAAAACAGTATTCTGTATTGATTACTGGCGGAAACGGAATACCTAGCAGTGAAGATATAAATTTGTAGAATATACTGGAACACATTAAGGGGATGGTGGACACCCAAATAATCAAAATTGGCCCCAAAAATGTGTTTTTTCTTTTTTGCATACTAATATTCTACAGTTAAAGCTGAACCATAGAGGAAAAACCACGTATGTCTACGGCAATTTTTTAAAACAGGTATTAGGGTTTGAAAAAAATTAAAAGGGACAGTTCAATGTCCACAAAAATGCAAACAAACGCGTAAATAAACACGTCACAATTTTTATTGAACGTTTTACAAAATAAGCTAATATTCGAATGAAATTATTTTAAAAATATGTTTTGTTAAGGTACAATCATAAGTAAAATTATTCAGAAGAGACGGTATTAAAGGTAAATGGAAAATGACACTTTAAACTGTATTTTCTCCAAATCAAGTTTTTTGTGATTTTCTTGCCTTCGAAATGCTCCATGCGACTTCATTTTGGTCGGAATTGTACAAAATTGACTACAAACATTCTTCTCATATATTACAATAAATCTGTGTATCCTTTTTAAATAGGGTCAAATTTTCGAATATGAAATTTCACTTTTATTTACGAAAACTGAAAAATTTTTGGAAAGTTTGGTATCTATCCATGAAAATATTTCTAAAAAATTAACTACTCGGTCGAATCAAAAACCGATACACAGACTTTTTAAAAATATATTTTTATGCTATTATAAAACAAAATTACTAAAAAAAAAATTAAAATTAAAACGCATGGAGCATTTTTTCGAAACTAAAAATTTAATTTTAATGAATTACTAATATTTAAAAAAAAATTTAAATTTTTTTCAGTTTATAATGCTTTTAGTTTAATATATATTAAAATACAAAATTTCATAATCCTATCTTATTACATAAAAAAAAAAAACTTTTTAATGTCCACCATCCCCTTAAAAGATTTTTTTAAGAAGAAACATGCGAGTCGTATAAGGAAAGTAGCATCCGAGGATGGGATACTAACCCAACATATTAAAAGATGAGACTAAACAGTAAGAAGAAAAAGACCCGTAAAAACAAATGGCTTTTATTACACGGTATTACAAAGAAACAAAAGTAAAATTAAAAGACGAAAACTAGAAACACAAAGCAGTCAAGTACAAAAACAATTCCGAAAAGAAAAACGGCTACGGCGGACAGTTATAACGGTAACAGAAAGTATTTTTCTAAACTGGGGTTATTCTATAAATCCAGAAGAGATGAAAAAAAAAAAAAAAACATCAGAAAACTACCGTATAATACGTACGAAAAAAAGTTAACAGTAGAAAAAAAAAAAATTCCGCGGTTATTTTTAGAGTACGTTCATCCCTGGAGAAAATGAATGAAAGGGAAGAAAATAGGGAGACCGGGCCAAGATGTCTGCCTTAAAACTAGGACGTCTATTGGCTCAGCGAGGAATCCCCTCGCACGGCCTTGAACCCAGATATAATTTTTTTCTTCAAGAAATAACATAGGGGACAGATGGTTTTTTGAGGTCCTAAAAAATAACAATAGCTCCTGAATTGGAACAACTTCTATATAGAGGGTCTTCTCAGAGAGGTTTTTTTTTTTTTTTTTGTCAACTCGAGGGTTCAACGAACACATCTCTGGGGAGAGGGAGCTAGATTTTTTTTCTTTTCTCGGCTTTTCCTTAGCGGTAATAAGAAATCCGTGGCATGAGGAGCAACAACCTGGCGCTTCCTGATAAATTTCATCCGGGGTTAAAAAAAAAATGGAGTTCAAAGGTTTCGTAGAGTGTCCCGAGGGTGAAAAGGATCAGTAAGTCCGGCTTGCTGCTTAAGACTAGATACCGTGCAATACCTACATATTCAAGCTAATTCTGTAAATTGGATACAAGACTGCATTAACCCTTTCCCAATGCTGAAAAATGGGCAGTCGTTGCCATCGCTCGACTTAACTACCAGCAAGTCCCCCAAGGACAGCATTCTCCCTATAGTAGAGATGAGACGGGCTCAGCCCGAGCCCGGGCCCGACTCGGGCTCGGGCTCTGTAATTCACGATTGCGTTCGGGCTCGGACTCGTGAAAAATTTCTCCTTTGTTGAACATACTCCTTGAAACAGATTTTTAAAAGTGATTCATGGGATAAATAGACGTATTTATTTCAAAAAATAGCGGCACGGGGGACTAGAAGGTGTGTGAAGCTCCAAAAATTATTGTATCCTATTAATGAAGTAGTTAATTTTATTTGTCTTTAGCTGAAATTTCGGGCTCGGGCGGGCTCGGACTAAAAGTCTTCGGGCTCGGGCTTCAAAAAATGAGCCCGAACTCATCTCTACCCTATAGGCCTAGGACCCTAGTGCAGTCAATCGGCTTTAATCCACAAACACAAACATATAAGGAACTCTCGAATTCGTCCTCAATACTGTATTATTAAAGATAAATCTAGCACTGTTTAAGATAAGCACAACGTATTTAACCCTTAAACGCGCAGTGTTCCCGCTCTGGGAACACCAAACTCTGATGTTTTGACTGTTGCCAGTCACGAAGAATAGATTTGCTGGAACAGCCAGCTGCGTCAAAAAAAGGGTCTCTCGATCTGTGGCACGCGATGAACGTTTCGATCGTCCGCCCTCTTGCTGGTAATTAAGTCGAACGATGGCAACGGCTGCCTTTTTTTCAGCATTGGGCCATCTATCCGGCTGTTCTCGCATTCCTCCATTTTCAGCAGATGTCAGTGCTGTTAATTAAAGCCATAATCGTGACCATTTTTTGACGGGAAATGACGTGCTAAAATGTAAAGGCTTCTCGTGGAGCTAGGTCACCCGCAACTCTTTTTATAGAAATCCAATCTATTCTTCGTGATTGGCAACAGTCAAAACGTCAGAGTTGGGTGTTCCCAGAGCGGGAACACTGCGAGCTAAAGGGTTAATTTTAAATTTCATGAAACATCCTTTGAAATTAAACCAAAACCATCTTGCACTAGATGTTATACAAATAATGTTTTCAGAACTCATTGTTGTAAGTTGATAAATTGACATTGAACATAAAAATTAATAATGACTTAAGATGCATACACTTCAAAAAATAGACGGGTAAATGAAAGATAAATAAATGAACTTGCTTAATAAACACATAGTTCAAAGTTTTTATTATACGGAGTATTCACAAGTACTTATTTTTGTAAAATTGGACAGAATCACCTAATTAGATGGCTTTTATTAATATACATATAATTTTGTTTTGAAATGGGATTTTTTAACGAAAATTATACTTAATTAGAAGGGGCAAGTTGTTATTAATATTTCTTAAAAAAAGAGAGAGAGAGAAAAGTTGTGTACCGTACAGTTGGTCAGACTTGGAATTCGACATGACAAAAGTTAAAATCCGTTTTAAAGATTATCCATCAAAAACCAACGTGCTCCAGAAATTATTAAAATAAAAGAATGTTAATTAATTAGATTTTTTTAATGGAACGTATACATTAATTAACACAAAGGTTTCATTTAATAATTGAAAAGATTAGATAGTCTCTTCTTAAACTGCTTCTCAAGAATGTAACAGCATGTAGGAAAATAACGAGACCTTAACATTCCGTTAACAAATGGATAACTCATTTATGAAAGTAATTCATGTACACAGAAAATAAACTAAGGAGACAAAGGTGCATTTCTGATTCTTATAATATTCCTCTTTAGTTATTATTTCAAAAGATTGTATCAGAATTAGGGATGGACGCGAGACGAGACAGAGATTTACAGCTTTTTTGCGAGACGAGACAAACATTTTTAACATTATGATATAGGGATTTTTGCGAGACGAGACAAGCTTTTCGGATGTTTTGCGAGACACCAATTTTTCGTCTCGCGTCCATTCCCTAATCAGAATGCCTAGTAAGCAAACTTTTGGCACACACGCATGCATGCGGGAAAAAAAAAAAGGGGGGGGGAAGAAAGAAATACACACACACACAAAAAAAAAAAAAAAAAAAAAAATTACTGAGGAACAACTTTTCAGTTCGCTTTCTTCGTATTTACTTTCTTATTCACAAAGCATAAAACTAGTAACATATACAATGCATTAAATGGAAAACACAACTTTCATAATTTGGATGAGAGGGAAGGGATGCTGTGTACATTAGAATCATGTTAAGTAGGAAAGAATGATGAATATTTCAGGATGGATACTTTCCAATTTTTAATAAAGCAAACAAAATTTAACTGCAACTGCTCACAAATTTATTTATAATTTGCTTTAAAAGAGATAAAAAGGCTCTAAAAATAATGATGATAGATTAAGAAAAAAAAAGTCAAAATCGAAATGGATATTTTTACTGGAACAAGTTTTAAAAATTTGACAAAATAATAGCATAATGACTTTTTAAAACTTTTTGAAAATGAATGTTTCAATAAATGTAGTTGCGAAGTTAATATTATTAAGTATTTTTTAATAGAAATGTTTATCTCACTCTTATCAGTGATTTAAGTAAATGTATCTTCAGAATGAGTAAATTTTGTACTATTTATCTAGTATTTGAGTTAGTTAATTTTAAAACAGCTTTTCTTTTAAAAAAAGAAGATTAAAACATGGTTTAAACCACCCTGATTCGTGAACTAATCCAAACTACATGTGGTATTATATTTTCTTTATTTCGTACTTTTTCTTTCTGTTGAAAGATGTATTCGTGGGTACTTTTTCAGCATTTTATCCTAGTGTTACTCTAAAAAAATGCAACCATTTTACAGAGTAATATAACATAGAGAAAATTAAAAAAATAATACAAACAGGGAGAGACAAAAAAGTTCTAGAGAAACGCTTCTTTAAATCTAAGAAACCAGTCACCTTGTTTTTACACAATAGAAAATGGCTTATACTAAAATATAACCGTTAATAGACCTCACGATATATTGTTATACTAAACTGACTTCTGAGAAGAAGACTTACAAAAGTACAGTTAGTTTAACCTTTTAAATTAAACGTCTAAACGTAATTTCTTTTATTTTTTTGTCTTTGCTATTTGGAAAATTTAATGAAGAAACTTTTGCTATTATCTAACATGTGAGAAATTCGCCATCAAAGTAAACGATAAACAGAAGCCGAGCTGCAACGACTCCGTTTCTTTAAATTACACTATAAAATTGAAATTTCTTTGTTTATTTAAAGAAAAAAAAATTTGAAATCGACAAAAACTCATTTACGGAAATTGGTATCCGCAAAAGTTCAACAGTGTAATAAGACAGATAGGAGAAAGTGAAATGGAATGAGCATTAAGAATCTAAAAGAATAGGCTTTTAAACAACCTGCCTTTGCTTTCCAAGCGTTAAGCCGCCAAAGCTTTCATTTGATAGAGGACTTAAGGGGTAATTCATAGGGGCTTTTAGAGTAATTGTACTGATACAACGGATTATCGCGCATTTGATTACTTTTGTGCTGGAATCGAGTCCCATTAAAACAAGTAGAAGGAAAATGATTAGCTTAAAATAGAAGCTAACATATTAGCTTAGAAGTAAACATATTACAAAATATATAAAGTATAAAGAAACTTAGCTGTACAGCAGTTTTCATAAGACTTTTCAAAATCTGACCCATTTGGATACTTAATGCTTAAGCAATTAAAAAAAAAAAAAACAGATTAGAAAACTTTAACTATAACGTAACTAAGGAAAACTTCTTCAGTTTTTTTACCCTTTCTGTTCTTTTAGTGGTTCTAAAATAATAAATTAAAACTACTTTACACGGTTTATTACAGTGTAACACACTTGTCACGATTTACTTAGCTTTTGTATTTCTGAAATCAACAAAGCGAGTGTTGCCACTGCTTTCATTAGGTAACGAAGTTGCACATACTCAGAGACAATTCGTCATGGGTATGTTTTTCATAATGTGACGAATTTCAGCGACTGTAACACAACTTCGTCACATATTATACAAAGGAATTTAGTTTATTCCATTTCATATAAAATGTTAATATTTGTTAATATTTTTAATGCAAAGTCATAAGTGGCGAGTACTTCAGAGATGACGAGTACTTCAGAGATGACGAGTACTTCAATACATACATTTCTGTTACAGATGTAAAGAAGGAATAGTAAAATTATTAAATGGTATGCAAAAGTATGGATATAAACAAAAAATATAAGTACAGTTCGTCAAATAAAATCCGGTATTAAACACCAGCTGATAAAATTGCACCGGCTGACGAAGTCGTCCAGTTTACAACTTTATGTACATTCAAGGTGCAATGTGCATAAAAGTGGATAACTATCTGATTATTCTTACAATTAACTTTATTCATAAAGCCACTTTTGTTTAAGGGGAGTTGCAACCTTTAAATCGAAAAAATTATTATTACATTTTCCAAAAGTTTGAATCTTTCTGAATCGTATGCTTCAAACTACATGAAAATATTCCTATTAGAACGCGAGTAATTGCAAAAGAAAATGTGATGCAATAGAGTTGAAATAGGGGATTAAAAACTTTGAACGCGTTTTCCTCAAAACTGCTTTTTGCGACTTGCGCGCATGATTGTAAAAAAACGTATGCAGGTATTATCTTGAAACTTGTTGGGTAAGTACGTGTTATTAATGTCTATAACCTACACCTGTTTTTTCGTGTTTTTGTACCTATTTATTATTTAAAAAAAAACATTTTTATGTTATGAAAGGTAGCGATTTTTTCATTTTCATTTTTTTTTATTGAACCCTGAGGGGGAAAAAATTGAAAATTAAAAATATTATTTAGGTGTAGGTTATAGACATTAATAACACGTACTTACCCAACAAGTTTCAAGATAATACCTGCATAACTTTTTTTACAATCATGCGCGCAAGTCGCAAAAAGCAGTTTTGAGGAAAACGCGTTCAAAGTTTTAAATCCCCTATTTCAACTCTATTGCATCCACATTTTCTTTTGCAATGACTCGCGTTCTAATAGGAATATTTTCATGTAGTTTGAAGTATACGATTCAGAAAGAATCATTTTTTTGAAAAATGCAATAATTTTTTTCGATTAAAGGTTGCAACTCCCCTTAAACAGCGTTCAGCTATTGAAAATATCGAACCTTTACAAAGTTTTCTAAATTAACAGTTCTGTCTCATTAATTAATTTCCCCTTTATTTTCCCCTTGAGTTTAAATTTCAACTCATTGAACGTGAAGCTAAAAAAACTCGCTAAAGAAAGGTAAAGTAAAAATTCGAACTGAAAATGAATGAAATACGTAAAAATATGCATCTGAAAGGAAATAAAAACTTCAATGCCTGAGAAATAAAGATGTTTTATTATTATTATTATTATTATTATGACCTTTATAGCATGCTATATCTTAAGAACTCTGATATCAAAAGAACATATTTCTTAAAATAAATAAATCAAATCAAATCAACAAGGAGATCTCGGCTATGTTGACGATAATTATTGTCAGCGAGAAAAATCTTGATTAATTATAGCTACCAAAATGTTTTTAAAAGTTAGTTTTTTCCCCCAAAAAGAAATATTTGGATAAAAAATACCAATGAATGTTTTAGAAGAAAAAACACGCTATTGGAGGTTTTTTAGATGGTTTTCTTGAACCTAATAGTGGAGAATGGAGAGTGAGGAGACGTTTTTGACAAAAGAATTTTTACAAATTATGTTTTATTACTTTGAAAGTTTCAAAATAACATCTTGAAATATTTCAACATACTTTTAAAATATTAATTTGATGGTAACTATTAAAATATTAGCTTTATAATATAATAAACATGAACACCAGAAAAGCAGACAGCTTCAAAAATTGGCAACATTATATTGTTTTTCATAATCTTTGGATAGCAGGCCCAAAGCATAGAGTGGCCCTGCAACGAGCTAATTTAGCGTTAGATAAACAGAAAAGGTTATGGTTAAGGTAAAATAACGAAATTCCTTCGCCACGGTATAACCCTTAGTTGACCATAAGAATTTTCCAAGGCCATGCGCCATCCAACTTACTTTCCCGACAAAAAACCGGCAAGCAAATTCAAACCGCGCTTGGCGATCTTGAGGTTACAGCATTTGCACCACGAGTATCCTATATGGATACCATTTTAAAAGAGATTTTTACAATTGTCGACAGCTCACGTGACGCCGATGGAGCACTTGCTGAAAAATAGCTGGAACTGGAGGCTCTTTCAATCACAGCAGTAGGGACTTCTTCTACAGCTTCATTGGCTACCGGTTTTACCCTTTCAGAGTCCGGTTTCCAAGATGAAACAGGAATAGTTGGCATACACCATTCAACAGAGACAAGAAAATTAGAAGTAATCGCTAAGTAAAAACTTATCGAACTTTCGCTTATCATTACCTTTTGTTTACATTACACTCATAGCAGTGATGCAATATTTAGATATTTCATTCTTTCAACAAACTTCGCAAGAAATCACAAAAAAAGAAAAAAAAAAAGATGAATTGCAGAATTAAAGCCAACTTACTAGTTTAGAGAACATGTCAAATAATTGGGATATAAAATGTTCACAACCGAAGACTAACCAGATTGTCTTACAGTAAGTAAAGTTTCACCTTAATACAGAGGAACGGTGTCATGTGTAAAGAAACAGATTCGGCAATAGAGTAGTGGGAGGAACACGAAATTTGAAAGGTGCCGTGCATTTTCGTAATATCCCATCAAGCTTACAATCTCGTACCATCGCCCTCCTCTTCCAGGTAACAATATAAGAGAAAAAAGAGGGAGGTAACTCCTATTAGCGACCATTTTAGACCACGAGTTCTTGGTTTAGTTCCTTGGCCACTGTGAGAACACTCGTGTATACTGGACAAAAAGTTACCACAGAGATTGAAGATAGGCTGCCTCATTGTACGGAATAAGAAGGGAAAGTATTTTTGAACAAAACACAAAATTGGTACGAAATCGCACGTTTGATGAGATGTTGCGAAACTGCAAGTACAAAATCGCGCGTAAGGGGGACTGGGTGGGGGTAACGAACGACTTAAATAACTAAAGCTAATGTGAGACTACGCATAATGTCTACAACACCTGGAGGAATTGAGAACTTTCTAACAGAATTGTATCTGTTATAAACAATAAATGCAGAATTTAAAATTTCGAAAAACTAATGAATAATTATTTTCAAAGACTGGACGTTTTTTTACAAGCTTAGCAGTGCCACATCACAGACGCTCTCCATAAAATACAGCGAACAGCTGCCAAGTACAGATATATAACTTTCACCATGAGAGTATATTCTTTAATGAGTGTGTTGTGCTTCGCGCAACTCTTTTGCTAGTCTTCTTTTTCGAGATATTGAATTCTTTTTTTTATCCAAAACTGTACGAATTTAAGACGGAAGCAAATAATTGTCACTAAAACAACCTAAATGAAACTTATGATCCAAGGTAACATCCCACAACCTTGAATCAAAATTTGTAAACAAATGCTTTACGCACAATGAGAACAATTTTACAGTAATAAGAAAAATGCTTTAAAAACATCAACAGCATCCAGAACTAAATAGAACTCAGTATCAGAATTTACTAACGATTATACATAAGATACATGAAATCCACAATACATGAAACACATGCACTAAACTTTAAAAAAGTAAAAACCATAAAATATACCCAAATGCTCTAGTAAACTTCAATCGCTTTAAAAGCTATAAGAATAAGAATAATTTTGAAATATGTTAGCACCGGCAGAATAAATGTCCAAGAACCTGATGTTTACATTCTCAGACTTCCCACAAACCAAAGCATTGTACAAGTCACAATGCAGACTCACTCTTTATCTCAATAACTCAAACACAGTATGTCATAGTAGTACTCATTCTTAGTCCAAGAGTTGCAGAATTTTCCAGCGAATTTCAAATGCAGCTATTTCTTAAATTATGAAAGTGAAAAAAAAAGGTGCAAATGCATGAAATGTTTAGTTTTTAATGGTCTTTGCAACGATGTAATATTTATGCAATATTTTTAAAAGGAAAAATCTTTTCACTATGATTAAAATGGCCGACGTCTGCTAGCATGGTCTGAGAAAACAGTCTCACATGCTCATATGTGACAAAAAATAAAAACAAATAAAATATTGCTTTAAATGTATAAGATTATAAATTAAGAAACGATATTCTTAAAATGAGATTGCAAAACATGGATATATATATGAGACGTCAGATATTTCAAGTAAGCTTCAGAGTTAAGGCAGGTAATATGGTTTATTGAACATTACAATTAAGTTACAATTTAGAATGAGAAGAGGGGAGGGGAGACGGGTACAAGAATCAGCGTGGACTCATTAAGCAGTTCCAGTGGCAGAAGTCCCCCGATTTTCGATGTGCGGGAGTATTTACGCTTACCACACCCCGTGGTCTGCGAAGACACAACTCCTCCTCTCTCTTATCTCTGATCGAACCACACACATTTACCAACATGACCCGCATCTGGGGCTACAGGGGTGTGGGGACACGTGTACATCTAAAGAACTCGGAATCGACGGCCTGATGTCTGGCAAATAACAAAATAAATAAAACACAGCTCCAGAGCGCGCGTGGCAAGTTTGACAGGAAAGCAAAACTTGCAGTGAAAGTACCGCTTGAACAGTACCCAAACTAGTAAAACCCAAATTACCTTTTTATACATTACACACACACACACACACACACATACATATATATATATACATACATATATATATACATACATATACATACATATATATATATATATATACATACATATATATATACATACATATACATACATATATATATACATACATATATATATACATACATACATATACATACATACACATATACATACATACACATATACATACACATACACATACACATACACATACACATACACATACACATACACATACACATACACATACACATACACATACACATACACATACACATACACATACACATACACATACACATACACATATACATACACATATACATACACATATACATACACATATACATACACATATACATACACATATACATACACATATACATACACATATACATACACATATACATACACATATACATACACATATACATACACATATACATACACATATACATACACATATACATACACATATACATACACATATACATACACATATACATACACATATACATACACATATACATACACATATACATACACATATATATACACATATACATACACATATATATATATATATATATATATATATATATATATATATATCAAGTGACAGAAAACTAATGATGTGATAAAACCAGAATAGGTATCTATCTTCTCATTTATCGCGCTAAGAAAGAGAACAAAAAATTAGACACGAAATTATGACAGCTAAGATGAAGTGTTAAGTTAAAGGAGAAGAAAAAACTTTTCTTCACTTTAAAGGAGAAAAAAATTATTGCTGTTGTTATTTTAGAGATGTAAAAGAAAAAAAAAATGTGATAATACGGAATCAGTCATCATCAATAAGAAATCTTTCGATTTCAAAAAAAAAAGGTTTTTAAAGAAGTAAAAAGAGCCGGCTTTCTCTAAAAGATACGGTCGCAAATGTCCTTCTTTTGGTGGCTGTAATTATCATCTTTCAGAAGAGAGCTCGGCCATTTCGAGTTGAAGGATTGCTCTTTAAGGTAGGACTTCTTTTCCTTTCAGTGGCGGACGGCGCAAGAGGTTGGCAGTGATTTGTTCCAGAGAAATCACACTAACGAGACATTTTTTTGGTGGAAAGGATATACCGCTATTTGGCGAAATAATGAAAATGTTTCATTGGTGAAAATGTTTTTGTCATTTCTCACATCATTTCTGGCGACTTTTTCGGGTCATTATGGCGTCGCATTCATTATAAGTTTTCTTTCTGTCGAGTTGACATTTTCTTGAAAAATTCGAAATGCTTGAAAAGGTAATTGCAGAATCCGAATTCCGGATAAAAAAACAGACCCATCATTTGTCAACTATGCTTAAAGCTTTTTTTAAAGGAAAAAAGCTAATTTAAGCATTTTGAAGCAGTAAATATATGGTTTTTCGACATTATGAATATATAGTAAATACAAGAACTTCTGACAAACTTTATTTTTCGTTATAAAATTTGACATCTACACAACAAAATTGAAAATGATAATGTATTTTCACTATTACCAAATCAAAATCAAAGTTTTCAATTTTAATCAGTTTAAGTGGTATTCAACACTGTAATAATTTAAATTTTCGGGGGAAAATAGCCTGAAGCGTTTAAAATAAATTTTTTTAAAAATATTATAAATAATTCCTACTTTTTATAAAACGAAGCTTTAATAAATAATAAAAAAAAATTAGTAAAATAATAGATTGCTCTTGTTAAAATGGAGCGTTGATCAATTAATTGTTCTTTGTCAAGTCACACAAAATAATTCAGATCCACGAAAATCAAACTATCGAGTTTTTAAAAATTTCATTTATATGCTGAAATACCCGTACTTTGTACAGAAATGGGGATTGAACTTTTTTCGTCAAAGTCTGTTAGCATTTAATTTACTAATGAACTTTAAAATGCCTAAAAATAACATCAAGGAATAATTAATTTCATTTCTAGTTTTAATACTACCACTTAGTTACCCAAGCAACAATACCCAATGTTGTTACTTACGTCATAAAATGCTACAGTGAAACGAAAACTGAAATTTTTAAAGTTCTTAAGGATGTTTCTTTTGAAAAGTGATTGCCATCACGGGACTTTGAACAGCTTTAAAAACCAATTATGTTAATTAAACAAAAATATTAATAACGCCTCTTCACCAAAAACACTATGCGCTAATACTAACAGTAAAGCTGTATGTCTCATGCAACTTTCAGAAAAAATTAATAAGCACAAAAATTACCTTTATAAATGAGCCGAAGAGGTACCTGTTTAGGGTAATATTGCAAAATTCCGAATGTTTAGCATTTCCCCAAGTATTTTGTATAACTGCTGTAGGTTCATTGTAACAGCTCACAGTACAGCTTGTAAAGACACTATAAATTTTTTAGACTTTCTAGAGCAATTAAATTCTTTAAATAGCTGTTCAAAAGTTGCATGATTTTCTAAAAGAACAGCTTTAAGATTTCAAAAATAAAAATGCATGAACACCAAACGAATAAAGCATTAACCTTTAAAAACACTCATTTAAGGTGCTCTTATCTATTTTGAATTTTATTTCATTCGTACATGCGGTAGCAATTTTTCCATATTACCCAGTTGCACAATACACAATACGAGTTTTCCCCTTATCAAATATCGGCGACATCTGATATTGTCCACAGAATCCTTGACGTATTGAAAGTTTTCAATTCGGAAAGTGATGCACGCCGTTCTACTTTAATCCATATATTATAAAGATTCAATTTTCTACTTTCAACATTATAGTTACCATAGAAACAATCGTTAAGTCAATTGTAAGGAAAGTGTTGAAAAATGATTAATATAACAAACATTTTAAGTTTAACGTACACGAAATATTTATGAACACGATATAGAATACTTTAATCCATTATTATCGTAAGAATTTCCTATTTTTTAAATTCTTAATTTAATTGTAAGCCTCTGCAATCATTTGTCGTCACTAAAATTCACAATATTTTTGCAAAATCTATTTAAAATTTGATAAATTTTGAATGCGTGTTGTTTGAATTACTACTAATATCACAATACAAATTTCATTTGCTTTCATCACAATGACAGATTTTATTTACCAGCCAAGGCTTAAATTATTGTCAAGTTAAAGCAATTAAAATATTGAAATGATCAATTCTTGATCTTTGTGGGCTCTTACCAGCAAATTGGAATCTTTCCGATGTGAAAAATTCCTACAAATACACTCAAAGAAATTCCACACGTTTTGAAAACGCCTATTTCTGCCATCGGAATTAATTGGATGAACACTCTACTGAAAACAAGTGGAATCACTCTGCGAGGGTTCGGGTAAACTTTTCGCATTGCAAAGATTTTCATTTGCTAGGAAAAGTCCCACTTATATCATAAATATAGTTATATAGTATATAAGTCCCACTTATTCAGATAAAATCCTCTTTTTCTTTATTTTCTCTGTGTTTGTGTCTGTGTGAAAAATAAAACTGGGTAATCTCGAAAAGCTATTTCAAATGAATTTGAATAGCAATTTTCCCCTGGAAGCCTCATAACCGTGACATCAAAATGACGCAAATCTCACCAGTTTGTTACTTAAGAGGTTAACTTCTTTACTCTCGGAAATATAAAATAGCGGAAAACCGCTAAAAATTCGAAAACTGTTGGATTTTCAGATTTTAAAAGTAGAGCAACATTTTTCTTGCCTTTTTTACGCGTATGCTCAAAATTTTAAGTACCAAACAGAATAGACTTGTATGCCTTTTGGCCAAACAAACAAAACCACATCCACAAACAGATGTTCGTTTTTATTTATAAGATTTTCTCAGCGTTATACGAAAGATGGGACTTTTTTTTAACAGTTCGTTCATTTGGGTTTGTTTATAGTAACTTTTAAGGACAGCATACATCAAGCGTTGCAATTATAGGAGTTTTCAAGGCGTGAAATGTGATCTATATAAAGCGAGCTGTAATTACATATTGTAGTTCTTTTGCACGACGATTCAAGAGTCTTGGGCGTTTTACTAATGCAACCATAATTTTACCTTTACGAATACATTGCTTACTATCGTAAGCGTAAAAATCCATTATTATTGGAATTAGGTATTAAAAAGATCACTTGAGCATACAGATATTCTGCATGGGACTTCGATTATCTTCTTTCTTGAAATGTGTTATACAGTGAACTCGCACTAAAAATAATATATAACTATATATAACTCTCTCTATATAACACATACACACAATAAAACTTTATTGTTAAAGTAAACAGTTATATAAAAAACAATATAGGGACTTATTTTTTTAGGTATTTCTTGCATTAGAGGCGGTCATGGCTTTTTTTTTTTTTTAATCTTGAACCAATATGTTTAAACTGTTCGATTCGAAGGGCACAAAAGTAAAATTCTTCTGTCCTCAGAATTTTTTTTTCCTCGTACGTCTCTGAATAACTGAATTTCTTTCTCTTTTCAGCGTTGGCTTCTTTTCCCAGTCTTTGGATAACTCGCATGGCATTCAATAATCAATGAGAAGATTTAATGATGGCAAAGAGAAGTGGAATCCATTGCAACGACAGAAATGAACATTTTAAACCAAGATTAATCTTCGAAGAGATTAAAAACTCCATGTTAATTCCCCTACTCCCCTTCTATACACTATAATCTAAATGTGAAGTGGAAAGAAAACTTCCCCACCCCCCAATTTCTGAAGTGATCTGCGTAAGAAGATCGACAGAGTAAATAATTTAAATGCATTAGAAAAATCTGACAGATATCTAGACATTATTATAAACATAGCTGCCAACCTTCCCGATTTCTTCAGGAGATTTCCCAGCACTAATTTTTACTTATCAATTCATACTTAATAAAACGGCAAAAATTTAATCTAAAATAAAGCTGTTTAAAAATTGTGGTGGAAAATCTCCCAAAGAAATAGGGAAGGTTGGCAGCTATGCTATAAGGCTTTTTTTTTTAAACAATCACCATTTTACTTACACATTTTTGCATTACAATTTGATCTATGAATTTTCGGTTTTAAGTTGATTATTAGATACAGAAAATTGGGTGCCACCTGCAATACTACAACGTTTAGCCATAAAATTAGACAAGAATAAATAAAGAAACAAATAAATACCTAAAAAAACACCACTGCTTATTATAAGTGATACAGCGCAGTCATTAAAGTAAATTTCATCTTACATACAACTTTTTCGATGCTTAAAAAGTAGAAAATATTCACCCATTTCAGCTAACTTATTGAATTATTCCTCCATCAAAAAACACTTACGAGACAGGCAGTACTTTAAAATTGTTCAAAAGCATTCATCTTCATTAGTTTGCAATTTTTTCGTCAAATGTTTCTTAATCTATCTTGTTTACTTTAGCAACAAAAGCAAAACTATTCGAATTTAAACGCAAAGCAAACAATCTAAAAAATTAATCTATCTTGTGGTTATTTTCTGAAACTGAATTACATTGAACAGTTTAAATTGAATAAATTTTTAATCCACTGCATTTCTAGGAAAGAAAAATAAAATGCGCATTCATACACATACACAGACAGCCCATAAGAGTAAACAACGAAAAAAACTTTTATGTTGCGCCATTTTCCGATATCGATTATTTAATCGAAATTAATTTATTTTGCTGAGTTGCCGAATGAACGAAAAAGGAAAAGCTTGCAGTTTTTTATTGAAAAGTGTCGGACGAAGCGAGAGAATTGGTGCCATAAACTTTGAATCAAATAAATGAATTTCCTAAGTGAAGTTATTTTCATTAATCTGAATGAAACAGAATTAAATGGAAGCCGGAATTTACAGAATTATTTATTTTTCCTTTCAAAAGATAAGAAAAGATTAATACTAAGAAATTGATGCAAGTAAATACATATTTCAAACAATTTTTAAAGGAATAAATTTATTTTAAGACAACAGTTCTTCCAGAACAAAAATATTAAAAATATAGGGTACCTTATGGTACTACTGCGGTGTCGTCTTTACAAACCTCTAGTAAAACATAAAAACATTCTCAACAGTTTAATAAGAGGATATTACTTCCTTATCTTTTATATAATTGGACTTTGACTTTAAATGATAGAAAAGAAAAAGTATGAATATGTTTAAAATATTTTTGAATGAAGATAAAGAAAAAAAAAACACTGAGATCAATAATGAATTATGCATGGCAATTGTACAACTTAACTTTACTCATAAAACTGTTTTTTTTTTTTTTAATATCTTTCAGGACTGTTATATTTCTAATAATACGTATACGATTATGTAGAAGAATCATTTGCTTCAATTACTTCCAGTAAAACACGTTTGCATAAATTTAAACAGCATTTTGATCACGTGTACCTTTCAATGTGTATCAAATACCTATTTAGGAAAACGAAGGTGGGAAATTTTTATTTTGTACCACCTGAAACGATCAGACTGTACTACTTTTTATTTATGTGTGCTATTCACAGAGTTTTTATTAATTTTAACTTTTAAATATCAGATTTCTTGAGTTTTGTTATTACTTCATGATTTAGAGTTGAAAGGTGTAATTTTGATTGCAAGTATTTTGTTACAAAAAGTGCATATCGCAGTATAGCGATCGCCCCATTACTCCTGCTGCATCCGTAACTGGTCAAAGCCGCTTCCAAGGTTGACATTTATATAACGAAAATTAATGGAATTATTAAAGAGAAATGTCAAGAGTAAAACAAATAATAGATTAAGCAATCAAATGTTGAAAACAGAAATTATAATAGAAAGAAGTATTAAAAAATGAATACAAAGAGATATTTAAATATATATATCTCTTATTCTTGTTATATATATATATATATCTTGTTATTACTGTATTCGTGTTATTTAAACAGTTCGAACAGTAAAAAATTTTCTACCATGATTTGTACCTCCGTGTTTTTTTTTCTTTCTTTCGTGTAACAATTTCTAATCAACTATTTAAGTATACAGACATGCTATTTTCTAAGTTGGACATTAACACTTTAAACACAAATTAAAATTAAACACAATGAACTGAAAAGAAAAGTAGTTTTAAATTGGAAGATTTTGAAGTGTTTAAGATAGAATTGTTTACTAATAAAATAAGAGAAGTAGAAAGTGCAACCACAATATTTTTTAATGAAAAATTGACACAATTTGACACATTCCTTATCTTATTTTTTTTAAATTAAGGAATGTGCCAAATAAAAACCCTTTTAAAAATAAATGTTTTAATATTTGTCATAATTCAACTATCGCAGAGGACGCGTATTCAAATATACTTGTATATATGAAAGTAAAATTTAACAAAACAACGAATATTATTTCACCAATTGTGTTTGTTTAGAAAAAAGATAAGCCAGCTAAATTTTCTGAGGGAGTTTTAAGGGTTACTCAGTAGCATACCGAACACATCGCATGACAGTGATGACCAGCGGCAGGGCGAGATGAGAAACAGATGCCTTTTCGTTTTGCCTTCATCCGATGCGGCCAATGATGTGTTGGTAGCCATGGCAACAGAATTTGGTCAATCGGTCACGTGAGACCGGGATGACCTGCCTATTTCTGCCCATGCTCTGATACGGAGGATGAAAAATCATTACTTGGGGAGGAGATATGGGTTCGACTTCCTTTCTCAGAAGCTAAGAATTCTTGGTGTGTGAATTGTGGTGGTAACAAGTGAAATGGAAACAATTTTTGACTCTGATAATATCTTTCATCAATTTTCTTTCCGAGGAATAATGAAGTTTAGATCTCAATACAGATACTTCGTCGCGAACGTGGAGAACATATCATCACGTTTGAAGTCTGCTGCTACTGTTGGTGGGTAGAGAAGAACATGCAGATCAAAGAGAGATAGAGTCGTAAAGTAGTATAGAATTAAATAGTATATAAAAAAAAGAACACGATAGTGAAATTAAGCAAAATTCATTGATTATAAAATGTTTTTCAACATAAATGTCCCTCTTGTACTTATATAACTGGATTTCGAATAACTAAGCAAATAAAACAATCTCACTAAGGTAATTGTTTCCTTCATTGCACCCAGAGCGTAAAGTATTCAGCAATCCCTCGTAAAAAGCATACAAATATCCCTATAGACAATGCTGCCAAGAACTACTGCACTAAATTTTTGCACTTGAAGTGAACGAACATGTCAATGTGCAATGATACAAACATTGACCGCAGACCATATACAATATACAAGCAAACAAGCATTAAAAATGTTGAATTTACTGGTTTTAAGCTGGAAATCTGAGCATTCAAAGTTGTTGTAGACCCTCTAAAATTGTATCGGAAACGAAAACATTTGGTATGGCAACTTTTAATGAGTGATGAAACATTTTGAGACTTGGGAGAAAATATAATTTGTTTCTAAACGGAATTTGGAGGCATCCTACTCTAGAGTAGCCTCCTAAAGAGAATTTATACAACAGTGACGTATCATAAGCCATGTGAGCAACTCAACCCCAGTTACAATAAATTATTTTTAAAATGAAAATAAAAATTCTATTGTAATTTTAAAGAATTTTGTCAAAGAGAAGCGCAGATCAATTAGGGTTTTCTCAGATTTTGAAAAATAAATAAAATGCTAGTGTTTTTCCTATAATGAAATAGTCATTTCTAAAATCATTGAAATGCTTTTCAAAAAAGGAGAGGTAAAAATTATCTTATGACACAATCTGTTTTCCTGTTATCGCATAACTTCTGATAACATTTAAGAAAGATTTTTAAACTAATTGACAAATGCTATTCGTGAAATTCATGTAAGAATATAGTATTTTGAATTATTTTAGATAAATCATGCATCACTGAATGTGTTATTCAAAATCTCCAAAACTGCTGCTGAAAGCTAACTTAACATCAACGGTGGAGTTTAATGAGAAAGATCAGATGGTTACAAAGATGTCTTGTTGTCACTCAAGACAGAAAGAATGAATAATCTTTCCAAGTAGTGAAAATAACACAAACAAATACAACATTTGGACGAGAGAATATATTCAACCACCAAGACTTTAAAAAATGGGACTCCTTTTAATGAAATGAGTTTGGAAAGAGACGTTTGTCAATTTATCAGGAAGTCAACTCTCAATTTGGTTCTCAATATTGAATACTAATATTTTTAGTAGGGATGGGTGCAAGACGAAACGCGACAGAGATTAAGTCGTTATACAAGATGATACAAAGCTGCTTCGTCTGAAATTAAGTTGCCTTTCTGCCAATAACGATTTACGGACTTTGTTCGAACAAATACCACGAAAAATTTGATCTCGTAAATAACTATTGTGAAAAGCCCCAAAATAACATTCATTAATCTTCGTTTTTAACTTAGTCAAATAACAATCGAAATTTTCTTTCTTATCTTGAATGCAACTGAAAAAAATATACCGCATGTGGTAGGTCTAATTTTGTTGCGGACTAAAGTAAGAATCAAACTTTTGCTAAGTAGTATCTAAATTCCTCTTTACGCATCCTTTAAATCGAGAGTATTAAGAGTAATAATGGCAGTGTCCCTATAGCAGAGAGAAACGCTGCCGTTTGAACTTCTACTGGCTTGCTACTCATCTGGGTAGTCACTGCAAAATCTCGAATGTGTGCTTCTACAATTTCCACTTCACCGACATTCCGTCTTCTGAAACTTTCAACTCCCTTCGAAGACGTGCAGCAACAGATTCGTTTGCAACGCTCGGCATACCTTCAAAATAAAACAATTTCTTAAACTGAAACACAAATATACATAGTCCAGTCACATTAATGTGACTACCGGTCAAAAATCAGAATAAACACCTTTCGCAGAACGGACCTCTGCGAGACTTGCAAGAAGACAGTCAGTTAGGTTCTTGAAGGTGTTCTTTGGGATGTTGAGCCATGCCGACTCCAGTACCGTGGCCAGCTGCGTGCGATAGGTTACGCTGTCGAGAATCTATAGTGCGCACAACCTAATCTAGATGGTTCCACAGATTCTCGATCGGGTTTAAGTCCAGGGAGTTCGCTGGCCATGTGAGTACGGAAATCTCATCCTGGTGCTCTTCGAACGACGCACGTACACTGCCAGCTGTATGGCACCTCGCATTATCGTGATGGTAGATGCCATCAGTCTTAGGAAAAGCAATTCTTATCTAAGGATGGACATTGAGAGCAAGGATAGATGCATACTTGTGTGATCCATCGTGCCTTTCCTAATGATGAGCATATACATAGAAGGCCACGAAAACCTTTCCCAGATCACAATGCTCCCTCCTACAGCTTGGACCCTTCCGGCAATTGTTGAAGAATGTTTGTTTTCAGACATTTCACGCTATATACGCCAACGTCCATTTGTCCGATGACGCATAAAACGTGATTCATGGGAAAAAGCCACCTGACGTACACAGTGGACGTCTAGTAGGTGTACTGGCATAGAAATTCCAGTCTTCCTTGCTGATAAACAGCAATTAGCATAGGGGCATTAACCAGGCGTCTGCTGCGAAGACCCATACGTAGCAACTTTTGCTCAACCGTCGTTGAGGAGACACTGTTGGTAGCCCCTTAGTTCATCTGGGCGGTCAGTTGCTCAAAGGTTGCACGTCCATTCGGCCGGACGCATCTCCGCAGCCGTCGTTCACCTCTCATCTATGGTACGTATGGCACCACATTTGCCACGTCGGGGATTTTGAATAATGCCATTTTGGAATGCACGGTATACTTTTACCACGGTGGCACGCGAACAATTTACAAAATTAGCTGTTTCAGGAAAGCTTCCACTCTTGGCCCGAAAGCCAGTGGTCATGCCCTTATTTGGACGTCGGATAAATCGTTCTGTTTCTGCATTACGCCAATGATTGCAATGTTTTCATAGTCCGGACACCCTTTATATACGTTCCAATGCAATGTGCAGCCACTTGACTTCTGTGATTGATTATTTCACGTTGACTTTAGAAGTAAGTGGTGGTCACATTAATGTGACTGGATTGTATTACAGCGCACTATAGCCAACAAATTTCACGTCTACTAAAACCATGTCTTAAAACAAAAGTGGGCAAACACAAGCTCATGGGTTCAAGATGATAGCGGTTTATTATGCAACTCTATACAAAAACATCTATCTAAACAAAGTAGCATGTTACAAAATCTATACAAATCTATACAAAAACAGACATCTATACAAAATGCATCTATACAAAAACAGACGACTGGCTGTTGCCAGGTTTCTTATGTTAATGTCTGACTGCTGCCAGATTCGTAACTATAGGACAACAAGCTCCGATAGAGTCCATTAAAAGTTATCTGGAGCATCTTGGACTTCTAATGGATACACAGAAACCTTATGTTGTGTAGGTTACTACATAGGTATTTCGCGAGGTGAAATAAAGCTTTACAATTGTTATGCGAGTCGAGGCATCCTTTTTGTTTCTGTCTAGAAGACATCCCCATTAGTTAGAGTAGGGTGTCTCAAATTGTGCTTCGCGAGATTCTGATTACGAAAAAAAAAAAGAAAAAAAAGAAAAACTCCGCGAAATAGCACAAGGCACTTCGTCTAAATTCAAAGAAACTCAAGGACTCCATTTGAGAAAAAGTTTGAAAAATCCTACTTTAAAGACTGGATATTTTGGATGCCACTCTACTCATTAAGTGGGACTATTCATTATTTTCATTAAAAAAAATGTTATAATGCACAAGTAATGCCATTTAGTAAAGCTGCTAAACGAAAAAACAATTCATAGCACACGGCTCTTGAACAAGCTTATACACACTATGACATATCTTAAATAATTCAGAATTGTCCTTCTCATGTTGTACTATGCGTGTGCCAAATTCTTTCCTTTCTATATACAACTTCGCTTCATTTAACTTCAATTAAAGAGTACTTAAAGCACTTTTATTGCAAATCAATGATATTTAATTCATGACTTTATGAAATGCACTAATATTTTTTTTTAATTATTTCACAATTTAAAGAAAACTCATACAGTTGTGCTGTCTGTATTTGTAAAAGTAAGACAACAAGACTTACCTGCCTGGTTCCAACATAAAATCTGAGTACAACAGTGATATTCTACCTGTAAAGAATTATTTGTGAAATGTGCATAAGCTTTTGATTTTTAGAAAACCAAAATAAATCTGGGTTCTTCTTCCTAAAGAAGCTAAAGTCAGCCCAGCTGTACAGTGGCTTAAGGGCGTTTTCCCTGAAAAGCGATCGTCGTCGCAAGACTTTTGAAAATGTGAGCAGCTTTAAGAACAAACCAGTGATGATAAACACTCAAAAATTTAATAAAGCTTCTTCATCCAATCCACTATGGACTGACGATAACAGTCAAGCTGCATGTCTCCTGCAACTTTCATAAAAAAAAATTCATCAGCACAAAAAAGGCTTGAAAAATGGACTGAAGAGTTAAACCCGTTTGGAAAAATATCGCGAAATTCCGTATGTTTAGCATTTTCTCCTGAATGCTTCGTAACTCCTTCAGGTTTATTCTCAATGTCAGTCCACAGTACAACTTGTCAAGAAATACTCTAATTTATTTTCGAATCTCTAGCACACTTAAATTTTTAAGAAAGCTGTTTCAAAGTTGCATTATTTTCAAGTATAGAACACCCTTAATCAACCGTGGAGGCTAACATTCATAGTCAAACACTCGGTGCTCGGCTGAAAGAATTCTGAGAAATGAAATGATATAAATATTTCAGGGGAGAAAAAGGCTTTAAATGTAGAATTATATAGCAAATTTGCCTGATATACGCCATTGAGTAATTTGTACAATTCGAAATTTCTCTTCGTCTTATGCAAGGCGTCCCAGAAACACCGACTTAGGCTTCTTTTTTTTGAATATTGATTGTACACTTGTGATTTATTGTACAGTTACGCAAAACACCGAACCTCCTTAAAGTATCAATAAAACTTTAAAGAGGTTAAATCTAAATGAATGCAAAATAGTTTTATACGTCCCTCACCTCAAAAAAATTACCAATTAGTGAAATGTGCCCATATATTCATATAGATGATGTCCATCCTAAAAAAGTGTTGGAGATATAAAATAATTATGTACTGATAGACTGTTTTTCTATGGCTCTGGAAGAGAAAAATTCACATTGGATGAACGCACTTCAGAGTTCGTAGACAAATTACGAAAGAAAACAATGAATAAATACATAATTTTTACTTTCCGAACATGTACCATGTAAGGAAAGTATTGTAATCATGAAAAAATTCGACTTCGAGACTTTGGTGTATTTACACGTTTTGAGGTCTTCTGAATTCATTTATGCTATTTTTACGAGATGTATGCGCGCGCGTGTGTGTGTATGTGAGTGAAGACGATAGCTCCTAAACGGAGCATTCGATTGAGCTCAAATTCGGTATATATGTTACAAACCACCGTCGCAAGACCGGTATTGATTTTGGTGTATATAGGACTTATAGTTTTCATACAGGGCTACGACAAAGATTTCTTTAACATTGTGGCCTATGGGAGGAAATTCTTAGAAGTGAGCTAGCGTTTAAACGGTACATTCGATTGAGCTCAAATTGGGTATAGTTATAAATCACCATCGTAAGACCGGTATTGATTTTGATGTGTATAGGACTCAGGTTTTATACAGGGCTACCGCAAAGATTTCTTTTACATTATGGCCTATGGGGAGAAATTCTTGAAAGTGCGCTAGCGTTTAAACGGCGGATTCGATTGAGTTTCACTTTGCTATATATGTTTGAAGCATTCATCGATTAAAAATGATTTAAATGCTTGGTAATGATCTTAATCGTAAGTGTTCGGAAAGTCGAGTTGCGTCACTCCAGATTTTTTTTGCTGTTATTTGGTATTTTATGCTCCTCACCAACTGTGCTTAAACACACCTCTGAACCAGTTAATATTGAAAGGATGAAACTTTGTATGTTATCTCATTCATGTTTGGGGAACATTTTACTAAATGAAATTTTTTTTTTATCTACAAGGTCTATATAAAAATTCTTATTTATTTAGATTTAATCTCCTAAAATTGTTTGTCGATACCATAAAATTCTGCAATTTATTGTAGATGCCTATGGCCAATATTTAAAGAATAAAAGCCTATCAACTTTTACTAAGAACTAAAGCAATTTTTTCATTTCCTTTTTTAACAGGTTAACAATTTTTAAACCGACGACTTTAGGGGAAAAAAAAAAAAAAAAAAAAAAAAACGCTTCAATTCAGAACGATACAGTACAGAAAAACGTGGCCTCACACACTGGCAACAAATTCCGTCGTACTTGATTCGGGGAGGAGGCACAAAAAGGGTTAACTGACATTGAAAGAGCAAAAATTCTCGCAACAGGTAGCAAAATGCCACGCGCCCCTTTCTTTTCATTTTTACCGGAAAAGGGAAAGGGTTGCAAGTGATACCTTTGTCATGTTTGGAAGGAGGGGGGGGGGGATACCGCGAAAGGTTTTTGAAAAGACTGAAAATAAAGAAAGGATTCCCCCCCCCCCAGTTTGATACGTAGATGCTAGTACATACGCGAAAAGGAAAAAAGAAAAGTTCTATGATGTTACGCCATACAGGATGAAAAATTGTTAAATATATGAACAGAAATAACACAATGAACTTTGCTTTTAAAGTTCATTTTAAATAAATATTTTATTCGTTGTTGCAAATATTTCACAACAATGAATAAAATATTTCACTCACAATGAAGAGAAATTTGTGAATACCAATTCATCCATAATACAATTTCACTTTAACGATATTTTACAAAATTACTAATTGGATCTCTGTTCCTCGTAATTTTTTATACAGAGATTTTAGTGTATAGGTAAAAATGTGTAAAGTTTGGTAAAAATCAACAGAAACTGTTTTGTCGATAAAAAATATTTTCACAGTCTCGATAAATTTATTCAACTCAAGAACAATTTCATTATGTTAATAAAATTCAACTACTTTTCATTGTTAGACGTGCAAAATATGTCACTGCATTGTCTAATCCACCATAAATTATTGATAATTAAACCTCTTAACTAAAACAATACCCCACCGACAATACCACGTGAACCATTTTGAAGATATAGTGAAAAATTAACAGACTAACTCAAAATCTAATATGTTATGGAATAAATAGGAAAAAAAGTGTTTAATTTTCGTTAACTATTTCCCTAACTTTAATATCGCATACATACCGGGTGATTTAAATAGATGTTAAAGCGATTACCTTTTAATCTGTAAGTGTTCGAAACATACTTTAGGTTAGAAAAGTTCGTCTAATGAACAGTAGCTTTCATATACAGTTTTTTTACTAGGGCTGCATACATATTAAAATACTAGTTTTTTATACTGTCACTCATTTCGCATCAATTATATTTAGAAAAATGTTGCCCTGTGTCTAGAAAGGTAAATAAAAAAAAATTCCATTACTCTAACTGAAATAGTTAGCCAGATATTTAATGTTAAAAATGACGACTTGTACCACTTTATCTACTGTGCTGACGTCCGTTTTCTGGAGAAAATATCTTTACTTTAGAGGACCAACTACGAGTTGATAAAAATCAAAAATTCTTATTTAACAATGCGCAGTACTTTTAACTTAAGCATTGCTTAAAAATTAGCCCATGTTTTTTGCTTTAAAATAAAAGAAAAAGAAGCCCTCAAGCAAATTATTTTCACCACCATGGCAGAGTGGATGAGACACAAAAATGGTAGACGGCCGAAGTGTGAAGGTCCCGGGTCCGGGTACATCGCGAGGCTTTCAATCTAGCGGTCTGGAGTTTGGGTCGGTTTTCTTCAGATGTAATGTGAACACGCGTTATAACCCCTCAGAAAGTCGTCTGACCAAGGCACCCACCCCCATCCTAGGCAGATAGCCCATGCGCAGCTTTGCCATAGCAACTAGAGATGAGTTCGGGCTCATTTTTCGAAGCCCGGGCCCGCCCGAGCCCGAAATTTCAGCTATGATAAAAAAAAATCCAATTACTTCATTGATAGAATACAATGAATTTTGTCGTTTGTGCAAATTAAAGACAAATAGAGTTGCAAACTCTCAATGCACTTTCTAATTATTTATCCATATGTTTATCAAATAATGTCGGATCTTACGACTAAGTAATCAATATAAGCCGCCGTTCTGAAATATCCAAAGAGCCTAACGCACCTTCTAGGCGCCAGTGCCGCTATTTTTACTTCCTTGTACGTAGTATAAGGAAGTAATGTGATCCCGAAAAATTTTAGGGGCCAAATTTCGACAAAAAAACCGATTTTGACTACCTCTAAATTGAATTTTAAGAATTTTTTCGATGCATCTCATCGTAGGCTAGCATGCACGATCATATTAACGCGTCTGCAACTCATTTTGACCAGCGGCGAGTCTATTGTGGTCAGTTTTTCCATGCCGTCTGTACGTACGTACGTATGTCCGTACGTACGTACGTATGTATGTAACTCGCATATCTCAAAAACTATTGGTCGTAGAATGTTGAGATTTGATATTTAGGATTGTTCTATGATCTAGTTGTGCACCTCCCCTTTTGGTCGCAATCGAATGTATAGTTTATGTACAGGACCGCCCAAAAGATTCGAAATACATTACGCTCTATGGGCCGAAATTCATTAAACTCGCTTAACTCAAAAACTATTAGGCGTAGAATGTCGAAACTTCATATTTTGGATAGTTGTAACATCTAGTTGTGCACCTCCCTATTGGTTCCATTCGACTGGATAGTTTATCTACAGGACCGCCCAAAACATTCGAAATACATTACGC
Organism: Cheiracanthium punctorium; assembly: GCA_038373885.1. Lineage (NCBI taxonomy): Eukaryota > Metazoa > Arthropoda > Arachnida > Araneae > Cheiracanthiidae > Cheiracanthium > Cheiracanthium punctorium. The sequence goes on along the minus strand of JAWZYV010014639.1, from coordinate 1,285,956 downwards.
TCAATGGGCCGAAATTCATTAAACTCGCATATCTCAAAAACTATTAGGCGTAGAATGTTGAAACTTTATATTTAGGATTGTTGTAACATCTAGTTGTGCACCTCCCCTTTCGGCTCCATTCGACTGGATAGTTTATCTACAGAACCGCCTAAAAGATTCGAAATACATTACGCTCTATGGGCCGACATTCATCAAAGCGTTTTTTAGAGGTTTTGGGCTATTTCAAACGACTCAGGAGTGATATATGCTGTAAAGAGTTAGAAAATGAATTTCTCCATTAAAAAAAGTGTCTTTATCATTTACAGTTCTGCTACAGGAACACTCAAAAGATTTCCAATACATTACGGTAAATGGCAATTTTAGGGGCATTCATCCATTTCAAGCACAATACCGTCCTACCACATAAGTTAGGTAATGGTCCGACCACGGTCACGTGCCTCCCTCAAGAACTATGCCAAAAGTCGCCAAGCTTGGCGACTTTTGGTGTACGTGTGTGCATATTTAACTCTCAAATCTCAAAAACTATTATGAAATTTCATATGTAAGATTGTTGTAGCATCTAGTTGTGCATCTCGATTTTTGGTTCCAATCTGCTGGAGTTTCTTTACAGGACCACCAAAAAGAATTTCAGTACTTTAATGTCTATGGACATCTTCAATATAATACAATTGTAGTCAGTCATTGTTTGGTACATGCCCAAAATCTCGCCGTCTGTCCTCGACCTTGGCGAGTTTTGCCGAAATGTCGCCAAATTTGGCGATAGTCAGTCATTTGGTCCATGCCCAAAGTATCGCCATTTGTCATCGTTCTTGGCGAGTTTTGGCGAAATATCGCCAAATTTGGCGATAATCTGTCATTGTTGGTCCATGCTTAAAATCTCGCCAAATGTCGTCGACATTTGACGAGAGTTTCGCCGAAATATCGCCAAATTTGGCGCCAAAAATTATTTCGTATTTTGTATAACTCTAAAACTTTAACCCGTACAATTTTGAACTTTTGTATTTAGAACTATATTATAATATCTAACTGTTTTCAATATCTTTTTTGACAGCAATCGACTGGGAATTTATTTACAGGGTGAGCCAAATGACTTTAAATACATTAAGGTGTATGGATGCATTCAATTCATTGAAAGTCAGTGGTCAATGACTACTTTGGCTATCCCCAAAATCTCGCAAACTATCTCAAGTTTGTCGGCTTTTGGTGAAATATCGCCAAATAAAGTGTCAGAAGGAAATCTTTCAAATTGAACTCAGCTTGGCGATATCGAAATATTTGGCTAGAAATCGCTATACCTTACTATTATTGATATTTTATCTCTTTCAAACAAATAAGTTTAGAGGAAGTGCGTAAAAAACATTTTTGAATTAATAGACGTGCAAGGAAGTCATGTGTTGGACACATCAGATTTTTTTTTTTTATAAGTACAGTCAACTCCGGTTATAGTGAACCCGGATATAGTGAACCAAAGGCTACAGTGAACACAAACCATTAGTCCCAATTCACATACAGTATCTCTATCCATCATGAAGACACTTGGGTTTTAGTGAACTTGGGATACAGTGGACGAAATTGGATGGTCCCCAGAGGTTCACTATAACCGGAGTTGACTGTACTTTTATTTTCCTCGTGAATCACTTTTTAAAATATGTTTCAAGGAGTATGTTCAATAAAGGAGAAATTTTTCACGAGCCCGAGCCCGAACGCAATTGTGAATTACAGAGCCCGATCCCGGTTTGGGCCCGGGCTCGGGCTTTCGGGCTCGGGCTGAGCCCGTCTCATCTCTAATAGCAACACAAATAAGCAATTATCTGATCAAACGTGTACGTTCATCTTACGGATTTCTGAGCCAGACGTCTTTCAGCCAAAAACAGCGCGAAACTATCAATCAGAAAACGCTTCAAAAAACATTTGATAGAAGCGAAATGAGATGCAGATTTATGTCGACGAACATTTAATTCGCTGTCAGCTTTAATCCTTCTGGATTTTAAATCGCGTTGCTATGGAGACTCATTGCCAGACGGGGAGCATAAAAATGCTCCCCCAATAAGCACAGACAAAAAGGGGAAGAGACTTTAACAAGTTTTATGATTAGGAACACAAGTTTTTGACTGGTGAAAAAAGAGTGAGGATAGAGTTCCAGGATTATACGAGAGTTCCCTTAATCGCACAAGGCGTTCATATTATCCAAAAGACGACGAAACGACGAAATGAAGACTTTATTTCCTGTTGTAACAGATCGTGGATAAAATTTTATGAATAAAATTTCAGGGACGGTGCAACACAATAAACGGCTAGGTCAATGTTACTAACAGATTCATAATTAATAAAAAAGTAGAACTTACAATGCATGGATTCCAGTTAAAAACTAATGATCCAAAAATAGAAAGAAAAATGGATGCATGAGTCGTAATCTATAGAAAAATCTCACGTGACCGCTCGAAAGCATAAAAAACTTTGAAAAGGAAATTAAGATAGCATCTCTCATCAGGTGCCACCATTAGATGCATGCAAATAAAAAGTAACGAGAAATAACAAGGTTTTTGGAGCATTTTTGGTACAGATACGAATATTTATCACATCCCCCAAAACGAGCTGTGACTGTGTATAATAACTGATTAACCGTTTTAAAATCACTCACTGAAATTTTCTTATTAGAGAATTTTAAAAGAAATTGTTATAAAAATTGGGAAATTTTTTAGTTGAGATTTTGTGAGTATCTTGCTTATGTATTTTAAAGATATAAATTATTAAAATTTTATCTGATCTCATTTCAGCATCTGTTAGATCACATCAAAAGTTTCTGGAAGTTACAGATGAAGAGGGTGATTAGTTTCACAGATATTGAAATAGTTTATTTTATATATGTATATTTTTAATGAAATATTTTATGTGTTAAATAAAAGTTTTCCCATGCTAGGAAGTGTTCTTTTTGTTTTGTAAGGTGTGTTTTAATCTTAGGATATGCATTGGTAAAAAATGTAAAACTGTCTTCGAACTTCAATATCTTCTTAAACTTTTTCTGCTGAAAAGGCCGTGTGCTTCTCAAGTCCTATATTGATGCCAACAGCAATACATATTAATCTAAAGTTCATATTGATGTTCATTATTTTCTCAACTCAAACATAAAAATCAATTTTTTTATTGCTTTTTCATTGACATTATACTTCCACTATTTTATTTGCATGATTTTTTAAATTTAACAATTAAAAAATTTGTAAAAATAAAAAAGTATCAAAGCTGTCTGAGAAGTTTGAAAAATATCTGCAAACGACATATGCACGTTTGTCCGTTATCTGGGTCTGGATAAGCAAAATCAAAAATTACAAAAAACCTTGTGAAGGATAAGGGAGAAATTTTTTCAAAGCAAGCCTTTGCTTATGATTTGTCAAAAATACTTACTCTTTATGGGAAAAAGCGGATAAATAATAAATATTCGTTTAAACATTGCATAAAAATGTGAAATGTTTCTATGAATGCATTTTTGAGAACTGTAGTAACACTGTCTCTCAAGATATGAATGATTACGATTGTTCAATTGCTGGGTATGATAGCGATCCATAGAAAATATTGAAACTGTTTGCATGTTTTCAAATGTTTTAACTTAAAACATTTTTTTAAAAATCTAATTTAGCAATCCTACATTGATTTTAAAAAGTGCTAGTGTGAAAAAGAAATAGCCACTTTATAAACTATGTAAGCTAATAGGTAGAATTGAGTTGTTGAATAATATTTATTATAATTGTAGTCAGTACTGTTTACTGCAAACAAATAAATTTAATGTTGCTGGTTATATCAATCGATGTTAATGTCTGCTCCCCACTGTTATAAAGACCAGACAAGAGCAGGGGTCTGTCGTTAAGGACTTTAAACTGGAATCTTATAAATATATAGAAATTGAAGTAATCAATATTTCTTAAATTCATTTCATTAAGATCAGAATTACTATCTTCTTAGGAATTGGCATTCATCAATACATTGTATTGTAACAGATATTGATTCTTGTAATTGATTAGAGAAATCTCAGAACATGGTGATACAATCTCATTTTAACAAACTTCACACATGAATACACCAGATTAACAAATAAAACTTCTATTAAAAGAAAGTATTATAGAACAAATTCAGACTTGCATGAAATTTCACTTCTGATAATTTTTTAGAAATAGAAATTTGATTTTTGGTATCTTTACATTTGTTATGTCAAGATTTTACTATAGATCTTTTTAAAGTACTTAGCTGAATTCCAAGTACCTGATTGGTATATTTTTGGCGTATTGATGAAACTTTTGACAAAATGCAAGATATTAAATAATTTAATTTTATTGATAGATAATACAGTGATAATTTAACATGCAACAAAGCTTGGATATTGACATATACTAGAAAGAGTTTATTCACTAAAATAGAAAATAGGCAGATTAACATATTTGAGTGAAAGTAACGTTAATAGAAGGGAAAACTTAAATCTGGAAAAGATTGATATCTAACGTTATTCTGAATTGCAGTTCAGGTTAATGTGAAATCATGAAGCACTTCTAATTAAAGAAATGTAATACCAATATTTAAATAAGATAGAGGGGTGAGAAAGGCAGAACTTCTCAGAAAGACCAAATTGCACAGCAAAATTTAGGACATGCAAACTAACTTCTATAAATATAAATATTTCTAAAGTTGTTTGAATTAAGATTCCAGTTAATATGCAATTTTAATTCCTGGAGTATGATTCGAATGTTGAAAAATCGCTTAAGTAATAAATGCTCGGAGAAATATACTCTAGGCATTTTAATTTAAGGTGTACCACCAAAAAAGTACAATAAAGTACCCATTATATATAATTCGTGTGAATAAGTGAGGGAGTTTAATTAATGTGTTGACGATAAAATTTGAATGTTTATGAAAATTCATTATGAATTGGTAATTAAAAAATATTCAAGAGGTAGAACACGTTATTTCACGGCATTTATATTCAAATGCTTAATTTTTCAAATTAAGCATTTATACCCAAGAGAAATCATGCTTTTGCTACATATCTTCAGTAATATATTTCTTATTTTTATATGCAATCTGGGGAGTAGGTCACGAGTAGCAGTTTTGCATTATTATAAATGCAGTGACAATACACATACAAATACATTGGGACTTTTATGTAACTACACAAATAAACAAATAGTGGTTTACTAAAAATATATATTTTGCACTGAACTAATATTTCAATTACATTACAGTAAAGCAAAATTATATTTTTATTAGAGCTTCTATTTTCATAGTGTCTTTAGCGGTCAATGTAAAAGAGTATCTTGTCCATAAAATAAGTGATTTACATTAAATCCATCTTCTCTCCACTTAACTATATGCAACCAAATCTTCCTCGCAGTGCATTCCTTATTTCAATCAATGATGTTTTCCTCATTCAGATTAGAGTTATTACCAATTTCTTTTATTATTTTTCCCCCATTGTTTCATATTCCATTCATTATTATTAAATTTATCACCCATGATCTTTCCTGTAATTTCTCTCCCATAAAATCAATATTTAATCGATGTTTTTGTATACCGCTCTTTGATCTAGCTTGTTCTACTACCTTCTGCACCTGTAATATAAAATTTTATTAAACTTAAAAAATTAATTAGTATATTAATGAATACTAAAAACCATTAAATTCTTGAAATAAATACAATACTATGCCATCAAAAAGAATTTTTTAAGTATAAGTGTTTTAAACAATTTTTAAATCAATTTATTTTATCTGTACTAGATTTTAGTGCCTTTTTTTAAGCATTTCAAATCCATGCACTTTGTTTTTATTTCTGTCGCAGATCAACGAGGAAGGGAGTTTTTAAGTTCTAATAAATATGTTAATCTATAATTTAATACATTTTTAAATTAACTTAATTTCTGTATGCGCAAAATAATGAAATATTTGCAGCATAGTTTTGATTACATTATTAACAAATTAGGTTTTTAAAACACATTCTTTTTAGATATCATTTTCGAAAAGGTATTTAAAGAAATTTTTTTCCTTTCTTTTAAATCACTTAATTTTTTTATATAAGCGAAAACTGTTCCCAAGTAAATGAGAAAAGCTCTGTGACTCAGCGCCATCTAGTGTCTAGTTCAGACGACTGTTTTTTTCTGTATGATTAGGTGAGCTGAAAATGACGATACAGGTAAATTCTTTTTCATGCTCTTTAAGTGAAGTTCAATAAACAAAAATTCATTAGTATATTTTGGAACCACTTCGAAATGAATTATATGTGGAAGGAAAGCAGAGTGGAAATTATTCTTCTTTGGAAAGAAATTTGAGTAGTCTTAAGAGTCGAATTTATTTCAACTATTTTTCCTCGTTTAAAAGAATTTAAAAAAAGAAATTAACACGAAAGACGTATTTAATAATTTAAAGCTTAACAAACAAATAGTATAACATTAAACTTTTTTTACATTTTTACGCACTGATATATATATTTATTTATTTATTTATTTATTTATGACATTGAAAGTAAATTAATATTGAATCATTAAAATTAGCTAAAGTACGTTTATATTTTCTTTAAATGTGACCAATAGATAAACTTGGGCAAGGGAAGCAAAAATTTCAACAACGATAGTGTTTTGTTCACCTGGTTTTTTTTTTTTCTTTTACATATTTCCAGTTTGTTAAAAAGAGGAACTTTCTTTAGCAATTATTCACAATTTAAAATTTTGAAATGTGTATTAACATTTTATATTTAAATTAAATCATGAACTTCAACTCAATTTTAAAATTAAGTAAAAAGAGTTAAGATGTTAAAGTTAAAAAAAAAAGAAATCTGCTTACTAGTAATAATAACCCATTATCATTAACCATGTCTTTTGTTAAATGTGATAGAGTAAATATTAATAATTACCAAATGATACTTCATTGTGATTAATCATAATTTTTTGAAACACCAGTTGTCGGTTTTTCCTAACTTAAATAAAAATCTCATTCAAATAGGCAAATATTGTACGGGATTCCCATCAAAATCCTATTGTCAGTGGATTTTTGTGGATAATTTATTTGGAAAACGAAAGCATGCACAATGGAGATCTGCTGCTACACGCTTTAAAAATTATTACACAATCTCAAAACTTTACTAGTAATTATTAATAATAATAGATTAATCACACCGACCGTACATACATACACATATGTATAGATAGATACCTAGAGGATGTTCCAAAAACACGGATTTAGGCTTCTTGAGTATTGATCATAGACGAATTACAATAAATTACAAAGTTACATAAAAACGTACAGAATATTATGGTATCCATTAAAAATTTCAGGAGATTAAAGCTTAATGAATACAGAATTTAAATTTTTAAACGTCCTCCATACAAAATAAAATCTTTAGTAAAATGAGCCCCATACATGAATTAGGTGATATGCACATTGTAATTCATTGTCCAAGCGTGTGGTCAATATTAACAATAATAGTAAATGAATTAAAGCACAGATCAGTATTTTGGGCACGTCCTGTATATGTTATATAATGTACAAGAGTATGTGTTTAAAATAATAAATTTTTCACGGCAGTTTAATGAAGAAGCTTAACAAAACTGGAAGAGAAATTATACAAAAATAGAGAATATTAATCCATTTTTAAAATTTTTCACTCGAATACGGAAACCAAAAATAATAATTGCTGTGGCCGCGTTGATTAAGAATGCTGTTTTACGACGCAATTGAATTAACAATGGGCATACTTAGTCACTAGAGATGAGACGGGCTCTGTAATTCACAATTTTGTTCGGGCCTGGGCTCGTGAAAAATTTCTCCTTTATTGAACATACTGCTTGTAACAGTTTTTAAAAAGCGATTCATGAGGAAAATAAAAGTACTTATAAAAAAATAAATAAATAAAAATAGAGGCACGGGCGCCTAGAAGGTGCGTGAAGTTCTTTGGGTATTTTAGAACGGCGGTTTATATTCCTTAGTTAGTCATGAGATCCGACATTTTTTGATAAAGGATGGATACAAAGAATTAGAAAGTGCATCGGGAGTTTGCAACTCTATTTGTCTTTAATTTGCACAAACGGCAAAATTTATTGTATTCTATCAATGAAGTAATTGATTTTTTTTTTTTTTTCATCTTTAGTTAAACTTTCGGGCTCGGGCTCCGATTTAAATAATATTGTTCGGACTCGGGCGGGCTCGGATTATAAGTCCTCGGGCTCGGGCTTCAAAAAATGAGCCCGAACTCATCTCTATTAGTCACATGTATTACATTTTGTAGAAAGTAAGAAAGAAAGTTAAAGCTAGATACTTAATAGCATCTACTTAGAGGCACACTGAAATTTTCGGGGAAAAAATAAACTAAATATATTAACATATTTACACAACCTAAGCATGCAACCGCGTGGTAATTTAAAGCTATATATATATATATATATAATGCACCCTTTCCGTCAATTATGAAATGCCCAAAGGGCACGACAGAAGAATAACCCAAGAAGTTTGAAGAAATAGAATACACCCCTATACCGCAAGGCAGCTTTGATAAATTACCCGTTGCCCCTTATTGAAAAAGTCGATTATGTTTTAATGACTTCTTCCGCCTAAAAAAAGCTGCCTTATAGCGATATTAAACGCCTTTTCTTAACGAGCTCGCTGATAACGCTGGGATGATTTTGTACTGTTAAACGCTAACGACGTTACTCAGACGTTGTTAGAATCTTAAGAGGTCCGCAGTGCGTGTGTGCTGGAGCTGTGTCAATATGAGGTTTTTTTGAAATTGAAATATCACGGTAGAAACACGTTCAGAGAATTTTAAGTAAGGAGAATGGTGTTTTCACCATGAGTAGTAATTACGGTTCAACAGAAGGTGCAGGCATAAAAAGAAATGCTGCCAAAATAGATATTACTGCATTTAAAAATTGCTGAATAGAAATTATTTCATGTAACGAAGACATTTTTAGAATAATATATCTGCATATCATACCGTTAACTAACAAATAAAATATTAATCACCCATAAGAAGAAAATCACTAGAATCGATTAGAAAAAAACTAGGCTAAAGCTTTTGGTCAAATCGCGCAGTGCCATAAATATACACACACACAAAAAAAAAAAAAAAAAAAAAAAAAACTGTAGAAAAGTGAAGGGAAAAAAAAGAAAGAACATGATCATTAAAGAAAGAAATGATTATTAGTCGTAGTACTTTAAACAGAAAATTTTTGAAGCCATATTTTTTTTAATCATCGCAGTAATTATTAATTAATTCCTTAAACTATAATAAAGAAATGAAACAATATTTAAGCAATGAGAAAAAAAAATGAAACCAGTAAGCTATAAATTTTTATTTATTTAGTTCAACAATAAAAAAATAGAACGAAAAATGTTAACAGAATGTTTAAAAAAAATGATTTTCCGTTCAGCAAAAAGTTCAACATCCCATGGGGACAAAAAAGAGGGAGTAAAAAAGAGGTTAACCTTTTTTATGTGCCGGAAAAAGAAAATTCCACATCTGCTTTTCAATATTTCCCCCTTTAAGTTTCCAGGTATCTACTCTAGGTGGCGTTGCAGGAACCGATTTTGAGAGTTTTAGAGAAACTGAATTCATTCGAGAGCTGGCCGTTTTCCCGCAGTTCAGAAGATCGTTTTGCAATAAACCTTCAATATATGGAGTTGTATCAACAGAATTTCTTTTAAATAATTATAATTTCATTCAATTTTGGATACAAAGGATTATCAGTAAAATAAAAGAAAAATAAATAAATAAATAAAACCTTTTTAAAAATTAAGAAATATATAAAATACGTGTAACGTCATGTCCTAAAAACAAAGAATCTTAAAAGAAAATATAAATTCAAAATTTTACAGCTCACTATTTACACTATCACGCATTTTTTTTTCTTCTAAGATAAATAGGCAAAGATTCAACTCCCCCCCTCCCCCCCCCCAAAAAAAAAATAAATAAAAAAATTAGGTAAATAAAATTTATATAATCGAAACATAAAACATTAGTTAATGATCATAATCTGACTTTTGTAACTAAAATAATTCAATAATTAAAATGTAAAATACACTTATACGCCTTAGGAACGAAACAGACTCATTAAAAAATAAAATGGTAAGAAATAATTTATCTCTTAATTATATTTTTTATGTAATGGCTTTCCACTGGGTAAAAACAGACACAGTTATATTTTTGAAAACAGCAGTTGAGTGACTTCGATGCTGTTTAGAAACAAACAGAAACATTAAAAAAACAGAGCATCAGGCGTTAATTAAAAAAGACAACGATGAGTAACCCTGTGTTCACTTTAATTTAGAATACATGCGACACAATCGCTTATGCACTCTTTCTTGAAGCAAATTACAAAATAATAACAATAGTAATAACAATTGCATTAGTAACAAAAAGGGTAATATGTAACATTGTTTAACAGAAACCTCAATGGCGAGTTCAACACTTCATGCTTTTATAATAAAATTTTGCGTATATTTCATTCTTTCGCAATTATTTTTTTTTATTATTCTATCTTTCAAATTACAGCTCTGTTACTTTGAACGTTATTTACGTCTTTATTATAATTATTTTAAACCGGAAACTTCAGATTCTTTTACTTTTTATTTATTTTCATTATTTTCTTTTAAATGAAACTAAAATGTTTGTTATGTCCTATGTTTAAGAAAAACTGTTATCTAAACTTCAAATGCAACAGAACAGTTAGTATTTGAGTTCAAGTGCATATATACATCTCTGAATATTTAACACACAGCAGTGTGTGTTTTTTGTAGTAGCTTTTTCCGAAATAATTTGCACACAACTCTTAAATTAAATATTTTAATTCATTGATTAGGTGACAAGTTTTGGGTTTAAAAAAATCAGTTTTATTTGTTTTTCTTAGGTTTCGGTCCCACCCTTTAGCCCATTCACTGGCGTGCCTACGAGTACGCCAGTGTTGATAGTTAAAGACGTATAATCCAGTTATGCAAATAATAGGTTGCACGGTTCGACTAAGAAATAGGCGCATGCGACTAAAGCCTACATTTGTTCGCACCATTTTTAAAAGATAGGAGATGTTTGATACCACTAAATATTTAGATCCTATTTGCACCCCTGATTTAATAAGTACTGGGTTATATATAGGGTATAGTGTCAGTATACTATTAAATAATATGAACTTTAGAGATGTGCAGAGTATTTTTATTACCAAAACAGTGAAGCAAACATCAGGCCCAACATTTGATTTACTAAATGAATGCTATGAATGCATAATAACGTATCTCAAGAAAAGGAATAAACAACAAGGTTCTTCACACTGGAGCTGGAAATTCGGCAATCTTCAAATAAATGAAATCGCAGAATTCCGTGGGAAACTCATGAATGATATATTTTAGGACATTATTTTTTAAAACAAAATGTGGCCGCGATTTTACTAAAAAAAACCCTTTTAAATTCATTAAGAAGTGTTAAAAATACGGGAATTTTTCATAAAATTTAAAAATCTAAAAAAGCGCTAGTTTTACACCGAAAGCGTAAAAATTGGCAAGTATGATTGATATACATAAGACACATATGATAATCAAACTAATCAATGCGTTTATATTTTCGGCAACACTGCTTACAGCTATTGTTCTCTGATCAAAAAACTCACATTTTTTTCTCTATTTTTCAAAAAATAGTTGCTTTTAGGCCTTTTTTTAAAGAAAATAATTGCCAAAGTCGCCTTTTGCTGAAAGTAGTAGCAAATAGTCGCCTTTTGCTGAAAGTAGTAGCACATAGTCGCCTTTTAGTTGCCGGTGGCATCCCTGAAAAGAGTATGCTTTAGAAATAGCCGAATGTACTGTATTCCCGGTAGTTTGCTTGTTTTCTTGAATGGGAAAACTAGGGATGGACGCGAGACGAGACAGATATTTACAGCGTTTTTGCGAGACGAGACACACAATTTTAACATTACGATATAGGGATTTTTGCGAGACGAGACAAGCTTTTAGGCTATTTTGCGAGATGCGAGACGCTTATTTTTCGTCTCGCGTCCATCCCTAGGGAAAACAAGCAAACTACCAGGAATGCATCATCCGAAATATTCCGTTTGCACAGATAAATAGCGCAGAGCTGAAAAGAGCAAAAGTTTGCCGTAAGCTTGAGCTACTTCTAGAGTGACACACTTTTTTTCCCCCCCACTCGAAATATTTTCCTTTTTGTAATTGGCGGTTTTAATCTGAGCAACAGAAGTTAAAATGAATGCGCACGGAATCTCTCTTCCACGTGTCAAAAGAGAAGAAAGTGAAGAGAAATTCGTTTTATTGAATAACGTGGTCGTCCTACTTTTCCACCCAACCCGCATCATATTATTGAATGCAAGTTGTGGTAACCACAACATCTGTGATTTACAAGTTCGTCTGTGGGAGCAAGAATAGCCGTCCCAGTACAGTATACAGTTGGAGAAATACGTTGAAAAACGTGGTGTTTATAATCCTAAAAATAGGTTACATTAAATAGTCGCATGTGATATTTTCGAAGTATACACGTTAGGTGAGCAACAGCAAAACGGGTTCACAATAGCTATTTTTTTTTTCCTACTAGCCAATAAAGAAAGACTTAACGAAAATTTGCATGTGCTCATTTTATATGTTGGAGTAAATACAGTTATTTCGATAACTTGAAGTTATATATATATATTCGACTTAGTGTATTTGCACGACACTAAGCGTATACGACATAGACACATTCTACATAATCTCACGTCTGAAATAGCTTTTTAAAATCTTTTTATCCATAACATGAAGAATTGAATTTAAAAGTACTTATGCTATGCATCACCCAGATTTTTCCAATTTTTGTTGGAAATATAAAAAGGATGCTAATGGTACAAGGTACAGTATACTGTAACTACATGAATTTAACCTGGTAATTTTAATCGGTATAGCTTTTCATTTATTCATTATTACCTAAAGTTTACTTGCATTAATATAATTTTTAAAAATTTGAATTAAAAAAAATTCTAACCTGAACATGACATTCCGGTTCACAAATAAAGAAAATAAATATGTCTTAAGAAGAATCTCCCTCCCTCATAACGGACATTTTCTAAATAAACAAACAGGTAAGGAAAAATATCTCCGTACCGGTTTATAGTGAAGCAAAATTATTTAAAGTAATTTTTAACTAATACATCATGAATTTAAACAGTATCCGATACTTTCAAAAGCTGGTGTTCGGTCAAGACATAATTGTATAGAAGAATGAATACCATCGTTCTAAATCATGATTTTGAAAGTATTTTAAAGGAGTAGAAGTACTACTATGTGGAAATTTGTGCCTTTAACACTCAAGTACAGATATTTGGTATCACGCTCAGCTCTTACGTAATGCCTAAAATGCGCTTTATAGATTACTCAATACAGTTTCATCTTCAAATATATCGATGGTATATCTGCGATGCAATTTTCGCAACTATACACGGAGAAAAGTACAGAAACTTTTTAAAATTAACATTTTAAAAATCATAATACTCCTCGGCAATTTACCACAGTAACTGAATTAACACCCGATACCTTCTAGGGATGGACGCGAGACGACTTTTTTGCGAGACGAGACAGATTTACAGCTTTTTTGAGAGACGAGACACACATTTTTAACATTACGATATAGGGATTTTTGCGAGACGAGACAAGCTTTTAGGCTATTTTGCGAGACGCGAGACGCTTATTTCTCGTCTCGCGTCCATCCCTAAACATTCTATTTCGACCCTTTTCACGACAATGTCGAAATCTAAAGACAGAATCAAATATTTTTAAGACTGAACAAGTTTCAAAAAACATTCAAAACATGCTGACGTTAAAGACAAAAATTAATAAATAAATAATTTAAAATAAAAGACATACAGCATGTTATAACTATTTTGTGTATTTTATACAAAGCTTTTTTTTTTTTTTTGTCAAATGTGTACAGTTAATATAACTATTACTGGCGCAAACTAAAAAATATATATTTATTTTGAAAACAAGCAGAAAAGTGCACATGTGTTTTCAAAAAGTACACTAGCATAGTAAATTCAAAACTAAAATGAAACAAATTGTGAATGTAATGGAACATGGAGAAATTAAAAATAAAAAATTCAATTTACATTGTTGGTCACGAGCAATTAACAGCAAATACTTTGATGTTTCCTAACTTTGGTAGATGTGAATTATTGAGATAAGTGATTTTCTTTTATTTTATGACACTCCATTAAAGTGCATTTCATTCTATAGTGAAAATAATTCTCAAGTTATAAAAGTTGTATACATAGGCGCACGCACGGAGGGGGCTATGGGGGCTCAAGCCCCCCCTAAAGGTGAACAGTTAGAAGTGAAAAACTTTAAAAAATGAAAATTGTCACTAATGAATTATTACTATTATCATTATTTATTGTCTTCAAATTATTTCTAAAGTATTTTTTACCTAAAAAGACGTTAGTTTTTAAATAAATACTTACAGAGAGTTTATGAAACACTGTTAAAGTCGGTTACGATATCACTGAAAAGATCAGATAATTATTTATGACTCTATAATGAGTTTTTGCTTGTGGGCTTGTGTTGTATGGGCAAATCAAGTGGTACAGAATATTTTGACGTTATAAGAGGGTTGTAACTATTATCGATCTCACTATAACCGAGTTCAGCAGTATTTTCAGCTCAGCCCCCCCCTTAAACTAAAATCCTGGGTGCGCCACTGGTTGTATATAATGCATTCTCCTTGGTGTTTATTAGTAGAGTTTAAATTTATTTTTCCCAAACAAGTTTCCGAGAAGCTCGAGCAAGAACTGGTGATTATTTATTAAACCAAACCAAGCAGGTCGTCCCTTCTCCTGTCTATTATGCAAATAACCGAATTCCCATTCATAAAATATACCCCCCCATTAATGGGAGAGTGACGAATTCTGCCGTATAAAAACGAAATTAATCTGCGAGCTCGACTCCGAACATAGTAAAAGAAAAGGGGGGCCAAATACTCCGACGAGCAATAAAAAGTGAAAGTTAATCTCTCGGCGTCTGAGAGGAAAAATTCTAAATTATTATACCCCCATCATATATTACCGCATTTTCTCCCGGCCAAAAAATAATTTCGGGCAAAAAACTTTAATAAGTATCAGCACCGGGCGGTCATAAAAATGCCTTGCCTGATTCAGGGGCAGCCAATTTGCATAATGTAACGTGTCCAGGCCTTTGCATCGCATTTACAAAAGATCCATATCTGACTCCCCCACGCCCTTCCCCTCCCCCAGATTTCTTTTCTCTTTAGCATGCTAACACCCCCGTGCTTCCCCCCCCCTTCATTCTCACGCATCCCTCCCACTAAAAGTCGAAGGGGTTATCGTTATTGGCGACGTATCTCTTGATTCATTTAAATAAAGAGACTGTGTTGTTTTTCAAGCGAATTGAAATTTACGATTTAGTTGAAATTTTTAACAAATTATGAAGTATCTATTAAATAATATATTCAAAATAATAAATTTTAAATCAATTAAGAAAAACCTTTAATTTTTCATTTACTTTTAGTTTTTGTTATGAGACGTATGTGAGATACTATTTATAATTATTTATTATGTTTGCTTACATTAATACATAAATTCATAATAGATAAATGAAAAGATACCCTTCAATATTTCTAAATTATCTCGCTCAGTGACTATGGCCTAGTATATAATTTTAAGAATTTATAATAAATCTCTGGATAGTGGTGTTACAATATATTTTAGTCAAACAATGCAATTAAAGTTCTTTTATTTTTAAGGGATTTCATAAACTTTTTTTTTAACAGGCACTAGGCACTTAACTGTTTACCTAGACAGCATGCTTAAGGTTGTTCTTTTATGAATTCAGGCAACTTTTGAATAGTTTTGTAAAGAGTCCAACTGCGTGAGAGACTTGGGAAAATTTAAGACTGTCTCTTTTAAAGTGGACATGGACGGGAGACGAAAAATAGGTCTGTCTCGTCTCTCGAAACAGTCGAAAAGCTTCGTCTCGTCTCGCAAAATCCCTATATTGTAATCTTAAAATGTTCGTCTCTTCTCACAAAAATGCGGCAAATCTCCGTCGCGTCCCGGCAAAAAAAAAAAAAAAAAATTGTCTCTCATCCATACCTATTTACAAGCTTCATTATGCATTATTGCAAGCAGAGCCTGTTTATTGGCATGTCAACCGAGGCACTTGCCCTCGGCCCACGAATTTCAAGGGCGAAAAAAATTATTTTTATTTTAACAAATTTTTATTTATTCAAACTAATAAATTCTATTAATGTCTGTGTATAAAAATGTAGCTACCATTTTCTTGAAGATACACAAGAATTGGCGGCTAATTCTCTGGCATTTTACTCAACTAAGGATCCTCTAAAACCCATCTCAACATTGGGTCAAAATCCTTAAGCCAAAGTCTGAACCTTCCTTTGAAAGTTATTTTAAAAATTATCTCACCTGTTTTAACATACGTACGGTAACTTTCGCAAATCTTTTCATTTGTATTTTAAAGAAGTTTATGTAGCGTGTGCATGTGTATAGATATTTATTATTTGTTAAAATAAATGCTATTCCTGTACACAAAAATCCTTTAATATTCTTTACTGCAGTGTATTTATATATTTAGTATTTAAACTTAATACATATTTCTGTAGCTATAGGTACCCAAAATAATGCAATTTCTCGTAAGTGTAAAGGCCTAAAATTTTTCATTTGCCCAGGGTCCAATATTGTTATGAGCGGGCCCTGATTGCAAATGGTGAACTTATAACAGTTACGAAATATTCAGGAACAAATGTTAAACATACGGTATTTTTCGGAGGTCATTTTCATGTCACGATTTTTCTCTGAAAGTTGCATGAGAAATATAGGTTCACTGTTAATATAGGTACATAGTGCATAGTGAAGAAACATTATTATGAAAAATTTATTAATTTTTTTAAAGCTGTTCAATTTTCACCTATTTCAAAGTTTCATAATTTCATCTCATTTTAGAAAAACTTTACACTTCATATTTTTCATCTCAAAGGTAAGTGCAAAAATCAGACAAATAATCATTAAAAATCAACAACATCGGCCTAAAGAAATAATTATTTCTTGGTTGGTTTATGTGGAATTACCGAACTTTTTGATTAGCGAATTTAAATGTGAATTGAAAAAGTATGATCAATATTGAACTTGCAGTTGAAATGTATCTTGTCAGTACAATCAACTAAAAATTTCAAATTTTTATTTCGTACTTTACGTACATATTATAATAAATAAAATATACAATATGCACGTAATTATATATATTAGATATACATTTTCTTTTCGGGATTTTTTTTCCCTCTGATCCAGATATAAGTCACACTCGGTGCATTGTTACAAATATATTATCGAGTAGTATACGCAATAATAACATAATTAATTACACATCGTTTATATTCTTTATATTACTATTTGTTTTATTATTAAAAAAAATTGATTTTCATATTCTATAAAAATTTATTTTATTAATTTGTCTTCATTAATTTACAGTTCATTTTGTACTCTTTAGCTATTTAAGCCTGTACTTTTTTGCTCATTGGTTAGCTATAGTTGTTTCTCTAGTATTAAATATTTCCTTCCTTCTCCCTCCCCTGCTACTGTTTTTGTTTTAATTTCTCTCTTTAACTACATTGTTCAGGCTACAATTTCACCTGGTTGTCTAATTTCTCTCTTTTTCTTTTTCTCCTTGGTTGCTTCTTTTTTATCACTTAAATTTCTATGCTGGCATCATCTTTCTCGAATTTTTGTTTGACATCATCTAAACTTTTTACATCACGTTTGATTCATTACCACATTTGAATTTTCTACTTTAGCTATAGCTGCGCCCCTAGGTTGATTTTGATGACTCTTTTTGTCATGCAATATACAGAAACTTAGCTATTTTGCTTTTTCTTTTAACTAGATTAAGTCAAGTAGTGGGGCCTGATGATTAGATTTTGATTAATCTAGTTTCCTTTTCACCTCCACTTTTTTTGGGGGGGTTCATGCAGGCTTAGGCCCACGAGTTCTCGCTTGGTAAATAATTCCAACATTTTTAGCTCTTATAGCTCTGTTTTCTATTGCTACATAGGTTTGTGCACAATATTTAAGGCCTGTGTCTGCATTATTATTCTCGGTTCCAGATTTTCTTTTTTCTTTTCTGTTTTGTGCACTCTCTCGATCGATGGATTAATGGGATATCCCTATTGCGTAAGTTTGGCTGTTTTAAATTATATATAATCTTAAATGTTATTTCTATTTTTTGAATGGAAGTTATTCTCTAATAATCTATATAATATTGTTAGTAAATAAACACACACACAAAAAAAGAGTACTATCACAAACAGATTATATATATATGCATATAAAAGATTTATGTAATTAAAAAAATTGCATGCAGGAATTCAGTTCACTGCCTTTTGTTTTATCATTCAAAGTTTTTTTGGCGCCAAAATTTGAAACGAGCGCCAACACAAGACACTCTGCCAATTTAAAACTCTCTCTCTCTCTGTCTTCCCCCTTGCAAACCTTCTCTCTCTCTCTCTCCGGCTCCAGAATAGATGGGCCTCCATTAGCTGCAACGCACTTAACGAATGCAGATACTCTCCATTGAGAGATAAACAGCCCGAAAAAGTTACGGAAAAAAATTAAAAACGTCCAATAAGCAAAAAAGAAAAAAAAAACTCGCTACTGTTTATCGCCTAAAAATATAAATGGGCATGCGGAAGGGATGAAGTTAGTTTTTCGGCGACATTGGCTGGCTCTTCAGACTTTTATGTTAATGGGCTAAAGCACTGCTCTTCTTAATGCTTTGCACATAACTTAAAACACAGCCCGGGGACCCGCCCCCTTCACTAAAAAGAAGGGGGGGGGATGAGAAGCAGAAGGGTTGAAGAAGGGGACAGAAATTTTTAATAGGTTCTCTCCCCTTTCGAGTTCTGCAGGGGGGGGAAAAAAGTTCGCTGCGAACTTCTGCGCTGGAGTTCTATGCAAATCGGGTCGTTTGGGTGGCTTTCGGAAAAGGATTATCGGTGGTCGGAGAGCTCGCACAAGATATCTATGGATAATCGAAATTCGCCGAAGGAATTCCCCCCCCACCCTCGAAAGCAGATGCATTTTCCCGGCGACAGATAAAATTAAACTCTGTGACAATATATGACTAACACACACACATACAAGGAAAAGGGGCAACTCAACCCCGGACAGTATCGGTATAGATATTCGATATCGATTAAAGTGACCGAAAGCGTAATCGATGAAAGACGTACACTTTCCTTCTGATGAATCTCGCACTCTTTTTTTTTTTTTTTTTTTCCCCTTTTAACTTCCTGGAGGAGCCATTTTATCTGACAGCTATTATAAAAAGTATTGAGAGACAGAGCTTTATTAGTTTGGGGACTACAGATAAGATAAGAAAACGATTTGGGATGAATTACGTAACGTTCGGGACCTAGTGTCCGCAGAAAAATAAGAAGGAACATCCTTCTCTCCTGCCCTCAGAAACTACTCACACCCATGGCATTTAAATTACTTACAGACATCTTAACCACTCTGACATTTTGACCGTTGCCAGTCACGAAGAATAGATTTGATTTCTATAAAAAAAATATCGGGGGTGACATAGTTACACGAGAATTCTTTACTTTTTAGCAAGTCCTTTCCCGTAAAAAAAAAAAAAAAAAAAGGTCACGATTATTTTTAACAGCACTGACATCTGCCGAAAAATAGAAGAATGCGAGAACAGCCGGATAGATGGCCCAATGCTGGAAAAAGGGCAGCCGTTGCCATCGCTCGACTTAACGACCAGCAAGATTGAGGACGATCGGAACGTTCATCACGTCTCTTCTTTGACGACAGCTGGCTGTGCCGCACAGCCAGCTGTCGTCAAAAATAGGTCTCTAGATCTGCGGCACGTGATGAACGTTTCGATCGTCCGCCATCTTGCTGGTCGTTAAGTCCACCCTTTTTCCAGCATTAGGAAAGGGTTCCGCCTCAAAGGGTTAAAAATAAGCAAATACAGTAGAGCATCGTTTATACGACGCCGAAGGGACTATCGAAAAACGTCGTATAAACGATAACGTCGTATAATCGATTTTCACTTTTAAAACTAGAACTGTTTTTTAAATTAATTTTAATGTTTAATGTGTTGCTTTAGATAAACTTATATATTAAACAATCCAAAACAAACAAATAATAAAAAGGAAAAAAGTATACTAAGCCATTTAAATGTACATACCTTTATTTTTTTCTTTTTATGTACCAAATTTGTTTTCTTAAATTTAACAATTTTACATATGTTAACAGAAAAATTTATCTATGGTTGTTTGACGTGATGACTGGCGTTGAGTTATAATTAGCCCCCCCCCCCTCCCATATCGCGAAAGTTGTCTGTCCATTACTTAGAATTAAAAAATTTTAGGAACACCTGAAAACCCAAAGCGACCGGGAAAAAAAAAAAAAAAAAAAACCGCTTTCATTCTTCATCCAGAGATAAGTGGGCAATGCAAACTGAAAAATATTCCACATAAAGTAGGGAAAGAAAAGACTACGTTAGAAAAAAACACCTATCTAAAATTCTCAAAAAATGACTTTAAATTTGTATACGATCCCCCTATGCAAAAAATTCCCCGCTAGGAAACTGTGTTCCGTGCACTCATGAGGTGATGCACAAAAATTGCGATTTATATCCTAAAAAATGTCAGTGATATCCATAGAGGTCGACTTCAGCCACTTTTCAGTGACTGTCGACGGGATAAAAACACCGTTGGTTGATCACCTTTCAAGGATCGTACAGAAATTTCAAAAAGTCAATAATTCTTTGGACTAAGCAATAAACGTTTACATTCAAATACACGTAAAGCCCCTGACCAGCTTTGTTTAAAGCTATCCCCGAGACAGTCTAGGATGAAAGACTGAAATTTTGTTCATCACTTCGCTAGAGCATGCCTGGGGCGCACTTTACTTAATGGGAATTCTTGTACGGGGTCTTATACAAAATTTAAAAGCGTCACCCTCCCCAAACGTCGAGCCCAATCCGTTTATAGGCAATGGCCACTACTAAGTCCGGAATGACCGCTCAACATTACGATGGAAGCACCCAAGAGGTGGACCCGCGTTGCCTCCGAGGATGGGAATCGAACCCGGACCCGTGGTGTTTGTTGTAAAGTGGTTCTCTCGCCATTCATCCGGCGGCACTTTTTGAAAATCAACGAGAGGCATTTTTCATAACGTAGTCTTTTTGCTTACTTTATTTTAAACATTTTTTTTTCCAACTGACAATGCCCACCTATCTACTTACATTGCCACATATTAAGAATTAAAGCTTCGCTACCATCTTTCTGAGGCCCCCATATTTATATGCAGCAAAAGTAAAGTAATGACTACAAAATACCATCGTACCTCCAATAAATGGAAAGACATTGGGCTTGCTACAGGGTTGTCATCATAATTATAAAAATTAAGATTTATTGAATGGAAATAAAAAATATTTACAATCGCCGCGACTCTCATCGGGGGCCGCACGCAGCAAAATTGTAAATGTAAAGGCAAAAATTGCTGGACTTCCATAAATGGCTTCGCCAAAAGACCCAGAATTTCGCCCGAGGCCCCCATCTTGCTACAGGTAACATGCCGAAGTAAAAGAAGCGACATCCAATGGGACTCTCCCAATGATGCCAATACAAGAAAAATAATACAAGAACATAGCTTTGCGAAAACTAAGAAAGAAGAAACAAAAACTAATTCTAAAAACTAAATTTCCCAAGACTAATTATTTCCTAAATTATTATATACATACTAATTTTCAGATATCTTATTTAAATTAGACCATACTATGTCAAGTATGTGTTAGTAATTGGATAACAAAAACATTTTTTTTTGCATTCCTGTGAACAAACTAAGTTCTACACACACAATGCAAGTCATGCGACTGAGATCTACAGTATACACATCCAATTTGAGCTGAATTTGAACGCATCGTTTACATGACAGCACCTTTCAAGAATTTGCGTCCGTAGGCCGTAATATTTCCTTTTTCTCAGCCCTGTCAGAACACCATACGTCCTATACATACAAAATATGTATGGATACCAGGTTCTACGACGGTGGTCTATAAAATATAAACTTGAGCTCAGTCGAACGCACTATCTACGAGGAGCTATCATGTTCACTCACTTGCTGGCTAGATCGCGCACACACACATAATATATACACATCACCCAATTTGAGCTCAATGGAATGCCTTTTAGACGCATGGGCGCTTAAGTATTTTTCTCCATAATTCTTACTGCACAAGACATATTTTCAGCCCTGTAAAAAACTGTCCTTTATACACAAAATCAAAACCATAAAATGCAAGCATCAAAGGCAAGCATAATATATTTATATACATACCGATTTCGAGACCAATCGAATGCACCGTATAGGAGCTATCGAGCTAAAATACATACAAACATAAACACACATTGCCTCAAAACTAGTTTCAGAAAGAAGTTCAGAAGGCCTCAAAACGTATAAACACATCTAAAAGTCGAATTTTTTCATGATCGCAATACTTTAATCACGCGGAACAGGTTCGAAAAGTAGTAATGGCTGAAGATACAAAATTACTTCCAAAGAAATATCTTTTCTACAGACACACGGTAAGAACCGGAAGAATGGGTGGTCTCACTCATTTAAATTCCCTAATTTTACAGTAACTGGCGAACAATTAATTCATTCGCCATTTCTGTTAGCCTGTGAGCGAAATAAGAGGGGGGATTTCCGATAACAATAATGCATTTAATAATTCATAATAATGGGTTTTGTTTGTAATCTCAAAAAGAAACTTTGATATTTCTTTTGGGAATGTAAAGAAATCTCGAAGTACCAAATGGAATAACATCAGGGACTTTAATTATTCGAAAGTTCCAGCTGCCTAAAATAACCGGCAAATGGTATAAAATGACAAGTAGTTGTGTCAGTTTATAACATGCAGATGTTAACTTAAAAAACGGAGCTTCCGTACAGAATGGAGTTTTGAATTTATTAAAAATACTAAAAATAAGAATACAAACACAAACACACAAAACAACTTTTATTGAAAGGTTGAAATAATTAAGAACACAGTAAAAAATAAACAAAAATTGGCAGCACGATCGTTTCGACTGGTACAAAAGCTCCACCATTCACACTGAGAGAAAGGTTGGAAATAAAAGTAAACACAAAGCAAGTTGCCATTCGGAAGTAGGAAAAAAACTCTGAGAGAATAAAAGTTTAACAGAGTAGAAGAAATTAGCAAAAATGTGTATAAGGAAAAAATAAAAATTTTATTGATAATTCATTCATTGTTAGTGCTTTTCATTTTATGATTTTATTTATTGATTTTTACTTCAATATACTCTTTTTATTAATTTATTCTATCCCCCCCCACCCTCCTCATTCAGCTTTTCTTTTTTTTCTTCTTTCAAGTGGCAGTTTGCCTTGTGTTTACTTTAGGCTCTAACCTTCCAGCCAGTGGGAATGGCGATTCTGTTTTAGCTGAGGAAAGGTCGACCTTGTTTTAACACCCGAAAAGATCGCACAGCGGCATTTTTATTCATGTGTGTTATTTTACATGTTCTTAATAATCTTATTAAAAATACTAACTGAATAATCATCTCATCTTTATGACATTTTACCTGCAATTGTTCAAAAAGGAAAAATGAGCTTTTTTATGGTTTCATAATTTCTAATAAGAAGAAAGGGGGCGGGGGGAGGTCTAAAACATTAAGCAGGTTAGTAACAACAATTTGAACGTCGACAAGAAATGATTTATAAATCTTACACACTATTTTTTAAACAAAATTAAAGTTTTTACGAAATACATTTCCACATAAATTAATGAATACTATGAGGTCACAGTCATCAGTTTCTACATATATTTTATTAGTGATTTTAACTTTTTGTAGACTGCACTGATGTGATGACTAAAATTAAAAAAAAAAAAATCCTTTTAAAAGGAGGGAATTTTGGGTAAAGTAAATACATAAGAATTAATAAGATATATTAAATATTTTTTTTTCTTAAATCCAAATAAAAAATGCTTTTTTTCTCAAATTATAACTTGAACAACATAATGTGATCGATACGTTACAATTTATCCCATATTAAAAGTGGATAACCACATTTTTCTAAATAAATTATATGTGAGGTTTTAACTATTAAAATAAAAATGTAAAGCGAATAAATATTGAATAAGAAAATTTACAGATAACTTGTTAATATTGAAATATTAGCAGATATGAAATTATTAAAAGAATGAAAATACATAATTTGGAAAACCTTAAAATTTTAAGAATTTATTTATACTTCCACCTTGGAAATGACAATGCCGAAACGAAAATATTTAATTATTATTATCTGTATAATGCAAGATATAGCAGTTCTTTTAAAATCGTTTCTTTAAAAATTTGACGCAGAGTTTACATTGTATAACATTTTCGTAAAATGATATTTGTACTTCTTTCACAAATTATCATGAAATCATTCAACATGTCAATGACCATCTCCTCTGTTGAAATTCAAGTATGGCACTGCCATCTAGTGAGGGGAAATCATACTTTTTCCGCCAGCAAATGAAAATAGCAGGAAAAGTATCTAACCAGGAGCATCCAGTAAAAGGCCAGGGATTCAGTTAAGGGAGTGGCTTAACGAAAGTTTAAAGTTTTCGAAAGTATAGTTAGTGAGGACTTCAGATACGAAATATTTTCTACAAATACTGACAGACACAGAGAAGGCTACAGATTCCACTAAGCCCTGTTCTAATCAGCGAATAGATATTTATAAAAATGCTACCGTTTAAAATAAAATGTGATGTATAATTATATAAAATAATCTTAACCCATTATCGATATTAATTTGAAAAAACAATTTTATAAAAATAACTCACACATAAGTAATCGCAATGTGAAACAAAGTTGCTAGACAATAGCATGTAGCAACTATTTTTTTTTTTTAATCGAAATATTTAACAAAATACCCCAAAAAATCTTATACGAACACCTTGTGAAAATATGCATGGTTGCACAATAAGCTAGTTTTATATATTTTAGACTTTACGAATTTATCTATGAACCGAAGGAATATCCAATAAATATGAGAGTTTAAAATTAAGCAATTGTTACAGATGCAGTTTGATTTGTCAAAAGCAATCCCAACAAATCATAAAAAAATATGAGATATTTCAAAAGAAAAGAAAACCTAGATACAATAAAGCTTGTGTTTAATACATCAATACAACAATACCACAAAATTAACATTATAGTGATTTAAGTACGTAAGTAGCCAATTAGCAGTTTTTTATACTTTTTTAAGAATTAAAACAATCAAAAATATGCTGGTCAAATTTAAGTGGGTTGCAAAAAACAAGCATGGTTCATACAGTTAAAATGTTTTCGACAGACTCAATTACTCAGCAACTACATAAATTCACTCATTGAATGTTTGAGCAACGTTTCTTTGTAAAGTCTGAATGTGAATTAACATGCAAGCAAACATTTAAAAATAAATATCTGCTCAACTCAGGTTTTTAAAAAGTAATTGAAAATAATGGATACATGGTTATACAAAAACGAAATTCGATAAACAACCCTTTCAATTCCAAATTTAATTAAATCATTACTATATTTTGAATGATGCGAGACAATTTTTTTTCTAATTAAAGTGATAGGTACTTAAAGATAAACCAATTTCAAAATAATCTCTTGTCTTCGAAGCATGTTTAAACTTTAGTTTTGTTACATTTCTATCATAAATTAAAAATGTAATTTCCAAATCCAAGTAATACCCACATAATTTTACTTATTTTAATATGATTCTGTAACCCACATAAATAATTGGTATTGAGAATGATAATCCTATCGCTAGTTCTGGAGTTTTTAGGAAATAAGACTTTCACTTGGAACTGATTTATAATATATGTAAAATAATCGAAAAACACTGTAAAAGGGCGATTCTAAAAAGGTGGGTCACCGTTAACTATAATCAATTTTTCTAATTTGGGGATTTCACTTTTTTTTTTTTTTTTTTTTTTTTTTTTTTTACATTTTAGTATATAAGCCTAGTATAGAGTATACAAACATAAAAAGACAGAAAGTGTTATGGAAAATTACTAATTAAAACATTTAATTATCAGATCTGTAGGTAACACATTTGACATATTTTGCTCAGTACGTTACAGATTTCGGACATCTTTAATCAGCAAATTACAGATTTTGGACATTGGTGATCTTTCGGTTACCGATTTTGAACATTGGATTTTTAAGATATGTGCATTAAAAATGCTAGGGGCTAAAAACGCATTAAATAGGTTCTATAGAATCGCATTTTGTTACAATCAAATGTATAATATTTTTAAATTTTTTTTGGAAGTCTTATGTCTTTTGATAAGTTGGTTTCGTGAATCACATTTAGAAAAAAGTATTACAAGCAATATATTTAATTACAATTATGCATGTTGTATGCATTTAAACTACATATGTTTTTGGTCTCACATTGACTCATTAATAGAAGTATCGAACTCAGTTTCTTTTAAACAATTAAGATATAAATTAGGAGAGTGAAAAATAATCAGAAACAAATTTATTGCTATTTAAAAGCAACTTGCATGGTAATCTAAATTACGATTTAAGTTTTAAATGATGAAACCCTACAAAACATAGCATTTGTTAATGCACTTTATTTTAAAAAATACAACTGTCTTTATTTAATTTAAAAAAAAAAAAACTAAAATTTTTCGGTTTTACCTCTAAGAACTCTAAAAATTATATGTCTTGTTCACAAATTTATTTAAAAATTTATTAGTGATTCGATCGTTACTCAATTTGAATTCGTCAAATAATTTTCTTAAGTACACTTTCTGGAAAAAAATAAATAAAACCCTTACAAACATTGATTGTCAATTTATAAAGTTAGTGAGGTTTTACATTTCCTTATAAATATTGAATACGCATGTCCGAAAATACGTAAACATCGAAGCTGCCACCCTATTTATTCGACCCTATTGAATTCGTCAAATAATTTTCTTAAGTACACTTTCTGAAAAAAAAAAAAAAATAAAATCCTTACAAACATTGATTGTCAATTTATAAAGTTAGTGAGGTTTTACATTTACTTATAAATAGTCTTTTTGAATACGCATGTCCGAAAATACGTAAACATCGAAGCTGCCACCCTATTTATTCGACCGTACACATGTGTTTGACATGCTCATTAGTGATGTTAATCATTATTTCAATTAAATACACTATTTCTCAAAAGAAAATTATTGAAATGGGTAAATAAGATTGTAAATAATGACTTTCTTAAATTTTTAGGGCACTGACACTTTGTGACAATAAATTAAACATTAAAGAAATAGGATGTGATTTGGACATCTTCGCTCAATAATTTGGAAAAGCATATTTACACCAGAGAAAATGCGGAAAAATTTATGAAAATGCTTTAAAACGTTGAAAAAATTATTTTAAAGGCTATAAAGGAATTGAGATGATTTTATATTATTTATTTTTGCTTCCAAACAGCATTGTTTCGATCGTTACTTTTTGACAAACAGAACTGGCAAGAACACATTGTGATTCTTGTTGTGATACTTTAATATTTTAAGCATGCTACTGCCATATGTTGTCCGAAATAGTCAACAAATGATCATCTTATTATATGCATCCAATATTTTGATTATGAAACTTCTATAAACGTGTTGGAATTTTTTTCTTGATGTTGCAGAACATCAGTTAACGTCAGACATGTGCAAAGTTTACCATTTGCAACTACATTTTTGTAATTTAAGGATATTTACAACAAACTTTTGTAATAAATGATGCCAGTTCTTGTTTCTGAGCGGAACTAAAAATTCACCGAGGAAATATATATATATATATATATATATATATATATTCTGAGATAACTAAGCTAGGATGCATAGGCGCACCCACGAAGGGGGCTATGGGGGCTGAAGCCCCCCCCTAAAGGTAGAAAATTAGAATCGAAAAGCTTTAAAAATGAAAATTGTCGCTAATGTATTATAATTTTTTCTTGTCTTCAAGTTATTTCTAACCAAAAAGACATTTATTTGAAACAGTTTTTAAATAAATACTTACAGTTAGTTTATGAAACACTGTTAATCTCGGTTACAACGTCACTGAAAAGTGAAAAGATCAGATAATTATTTATGACTCCATACCGAGTTACATTGTTTATGGGCTTGTGTTCTATGGGACAATCAAGTGGTACCAAATATGTAGACTTTATAAGAGAGTTGTAACTAATCGAGGTCACTATAACCGAGTTCAGCAGTATTTGTATGTCGCCCAGCCCCCCCCCCCCTAAACTAAAATCCTGGGTGCGCCACTGCTAGGATGTGTGTTTGTACCCACCTTTTTTAAAACCGCCCCAAACAGACATACCTAACAGGAACAATGCATATCACGTGACACGAGACAGCAAATTTTGTTGTAAGAATGCGGCCAAAATCAAGAGGTGAAAAACCAGTGTTGCCAGATTTCGAATGTGCAATAATAGAATTAAGATTATAAAAGTGTTGCCAGATACAGTAGCGTAAAATTATCTGACATTGTTGAAATAAGGCATATTAATTAAATTAACAAAGGCATATTAATTAAATTAAATTTTTAATTATTGAATAATAGTAATAGATGGTACAGCCAATCAACTATCAATAAAATTATTGTATTTAAAACTCGAATACATGTACCAGCTAAATACATACATTGTGTACATTTTTAAGAAATTTACTCTAATATTGAGAGAGAATATTTAAAAACTAAAATTAAATTTTAACATGTAAAGTCACTGAATAGGAACCTTTTTTATGCAGAAATACTGGCTTATTATGAATGAGAATGTTTATTGATATTATATCGTACAAATCTCAAAATACTAAAGAGAATTTAGATTATTTTTCTTAATATTTATTTATTTATTTATTTATTTATTAGAAATCAATGCAGTCAAGTGGCTCTTGTTAAAAAAGAAAAAAAAATCCTTATTATTTTGTATACTTTTTAGAAAGGAATTAACACCAGATTTAAACGAGAAACCTATACCACGTATATTAGGCAACACATCTTTAAGAGCGCACCTTCGATTAAATATACCTCAGATACTGCTTAGTACAATAAGAATTGAATTTTCAATCAAAGTCTTTATTAAGGTTTCTAGAAAATGCAAGCCACGGGGAAAAAAAGAAAAGAAAAGAAAGAACAAACCGAGAGATTAAAAAGAAATGAAGTGTAGTAAAGAGAAAAACGAAGCCATGGGCGCACAAGAATACTGCACGCTAGAGAAACACGAACTGTCTTAAGAAAATGTCTGTAAGATGAAATGAAATGAAATTATATAGAATTTCATCTCGTTCACTGGCGACGGCTTCGTTCAGCTCAGGATATTTCGTATTTTAAACTTTGCAGTTGCCAAAGGGAAAAAGGAATAAATTAAAATGTCTCTCTCTTTTTTTCTTTCGTTGTTGCTGTTTAAGAAAATTACTTTTTTAAATCATTGAAACCCATACAATTAAAAAGGTGAGTAGAATACTTCTGTAATAATAACAGAAAAATTTTATTGAGAAAATTAAATTATGCTAATCAAGTCTCACTGTAGCATAGCAAACTACAAAGAAAAAAGTTCAATTAACACAATTATTTTAACTATCATAAAGATGATTATCATTGAATACCATTCATCGATTCTTTGTTATTTGTCTAGGTAATTAGCTTCTAAAAATAAAATGGAAAAAGTTATACAAAAAAACATTTTCCGGTAAAATTTTCAAGCATCGAACAAATTTAAGTACTTAATGATAATAGAAATAAATTTAAAAAAAAGTAAAATAGAAGTTCGATTGCAAAAATAGTTTGTTTTGAAATTATATTATAACCTAATTAGGTTACTGTAAAAATAATAACTGTATCACTTTTCTCTTCATAGCTTAAAATTAAAAATATCATAATTTGTGAAAAATTAAATTATTTTCGTCACATAAATAAATTTTAGTTTTTTCAAAAGTTTAAACACTCAGTAATTTAATAAAATCTAAAAACGGAAGGAAAGAAAATTATAGAAATAGTATAATAGAAGTTTATCTCAGTACTAAGACAAATAATATGTACAAATAAATATGTTGCTGTACTGAAAGTGTGATAGTTTTAAAAACTTTAAAAAGTACATTACTGAATATACAATTTATCGCATTTTAAATTTAGATATGACTATACGATTGACTAAACGAACGACTAAACTATGCAAAAACTATTAAAATAATTAAGTTCTTTCACATTTTTATTCCGTTATGATTCAATATTTAATAAATGGAGAATAGAAAACCTCGTGTTAATATTTGTAGTAATCGAAAAACTTATTGTTCTTTTGTTATCCCTCAAATATAACAATTCTTAAATTTTATTTAGCATTCATCATTATACATTTCATCTTCAATTTCAAATAGTTCCTATTACCAATATTACCTTTACTAGTATTGCACAGTTAATTAATTTATAATTTTTTATAGTAATTTAATAAATATAAAGGAAATACACAGAAGGATACAGCTCTAGGCAACGTAAGAGCAACTTTGCAATATGAAATAGTATTCAACAAAAATCAATAGAACAAATTCATTTCCATGCGAAACTGGTAAAAGAGGAAAATAATGATAATATAAAAAAAGAACCAGAAACCTGATCGTATTTCAAAGTAAATTGAAAATCATAATGGAAAACGTTGAAACACGATAATTTGTTTTGTTTGCAATAGTAGCTGAAACACCACAAAAAAAAAAGAAGAAAAATTGATTCTCCCTGACCTTCACAGAAATTATCATCATAAGATCCTCGCCCCCCCCCCCCCAACCTCTTATTTTTTTACCTTGGCGAAATGCCAAGCCCCTGTCTTTCGGGAGCTGCTGCTTATTGGCTATTACAAATGCATTAAATTCTTGATCGAAGCTCGCCTAGATTTTCAATTTTTTTTTTTTTCCCCCGCTCAGTTTGTTTAGTTCTGAATTACAATTTTTTCCCCATCTTTTCTGCGCTATGATCCTACTACGAAACAAACAAACAAATGCGCACATCAAACAAAGTTTCAGGAGGTAAAAAAAAAAGGAAGGTAAAAATAAAATAAAAGGAATAGAATAGAATAGGAATCCATTCCATATACATCTATATGTATCTGCATTGAAATGCTAATGTTTCATTATCATACTATGCTCCTTCGGGGGGGGTGGAAAACGAATAAAAAGAAGTAGCAGAAAGAAAAAAAAAAGTGCGCTACATAATGAGAGAAAAATCAGAAGTCGTGCTTTTTAACAGGTAAAGAAGGCGAGGGTGGGGGGGGGGGAGAAGGAATCGGTTTGTCTCCACCCTTTAGGTATAGGTGAGAGAGAAGAGGGGTTTGGGGGGGGAGGGGGAGTGCACGGCAGAGAGGTTTGCAATAGCAAAGTGAAATTATCGAAAAATTCAAATAATGGAAAAGGATATAGATGCAGAAGACGAAAGCTAGTATAAAAAGGTGTGTGATATAAAGAAAAAAAGAAACGAAAGAAAGAAAGAAAAGCATAGCCGCAAATATCCTATATATGGGATAGGGGGAGGTTCGACTCTGTCCCTAACGGGCATGAAGAATTTTTTCCGATCATAATAATGAGCGATTGTATTGTGGTGGAATCTAGGAATAAAGATATTTCCCTCAGAGGGATTTCAGGATTTTCCCACCCCACCCCCCTTTTATTCTTTCTAATCTTTAGTATTCGCATGTTTGTTTGGTTTTGCTTTAGCTAAGGCTTGAGAAAAGAAAGATTTGAGTTTCTGGAGTTAAAATGAAAACGTTTGAGCGGAAATTGAAACCGCCATGAGTGTTTGCTTTGCATTTCAGCCGGTAGAGGGGGGTGTTATTTATTTTTCGTCCCTCCCCCCTTCTTTCCCTATTATTCCGAGGGGGGGGGGGTCTTTGTACATTTTTCTTGAAATTTCAATTCATATTGAATCATTATACGAAAGTGATTTCAATTTAGCCGGCAATACTAAAATTCATCACGATAAGCCCGGTGTTCAGCATTTTTTAAAATTATCACCTGAAATTGCGAAAACGGTCATACAATATTTGAATGTAGGAAGCTGAAACATGAATATTATGAATATAGACAATTAAGATAGAATATCTTTCTTGCCACTCTGCTACGCTATACCGTAATTGGATGTTTGGGAGTTTTTGTTTGGAAGTGCATGTCACACCAATTACAATAGGAAATATTGAATTTATAGATGACATAATGGATCACTATAGATACAGTGACATTTGGGGAAAGAATTTGGAATCTCCAATAACTATTGTAAGTGGTTATAAATTCTATCTAGACAATGACCTGAAGCATACTACTTTAAATACATGCCTCTAGCTGATTCACAACTGTCCTAAAACAAATGTCCACATCAACATCCAAATCTTAACCCAGTAGACCACATTTGGAAAGAGTTACAGTCAGGGGCGTAGCCAAGGGGGGGTGTTAGAGGGGTCATAACCCCCCCCCCATGAGAAATTTTTTGCCATACAAAATTTATATTCTTCACTACATTATCACACGCACGTATACATATATATCAGTTGTAGTCGTAACCCCCCCCCCCATGAAAAATTTCTGGCTACGCCCCTGGTTGCAGTCAAGAATTCCAAAACATTACATCTTCAAAATAACAGAAGAAAACAAAGATACAAAATAGGATCAGAATTCATAAAAAAATTAATTCAATCTATGCCCCCCCCGCCAAAAAAAAAAAACTAAATTAAGTTTTAAAAGCTCAAAGACATCCAATAAAGCATTAAAATTTTATTAGAATTATTTTTTAAAAATTTTATTAACTGGAATTCATTAATATGCAAATACTTTTGTGAGTAATTTTTATTCCTTCATATTATATTAATTGAATTTATGTTTATTTCATACCATGATATTTCGAAAGTTTGCATGTAAAATTTTAATTAGATGTATAATAAATCATTTGTATCAATATATATATATAAAATATTGGGTTGATGCATAGTTATCAGGCGTTTCTTTGACGTGCTCCATTTTAATAAAAGTTACAATAGTTTTAATTAATTAATTTAATCATTTATTCCCTTTAATTGAATAATTTAATACATTAATAAATTTTTAAAAAAATTACAAACACACCTGATAATTATGCACCAACCCAATATATGTGCTTTAAATGTTTATAGTAATTATCTTTGAAATGATAGAAGTACCCGATGGCTTTTGTGAAACACTGCACATGCATGGATTACCATTCATTAGCGTATCTATAAAATATAAGCGAGACGTAAGCAAAGAGGCGTACTCAGCCTTACAATGAGACTTATTTTTATGCTTCTAAAAAAAAGTGTTATGCTCTAATTGTTGCTAGAATGATAATTTAAAAAATTAACAAAATTAAATACTATGTGTAATTGCAATATAGTTTATTTTCTTTCTTTTCTTTTTCTTATCCACATAATCTTTCCCACGTCTGTCCTGTTTAGGGTTGTTATCAAAAATGCACGTGAATATTGCAAAGAAGATGTTAAGAAAGTGGATATAAATCTCTGTCTGCAAGTTTCGTTAAATAAGAGAAAGAAAGTAAACAGATTAGAAATGAGTTGTAAACCATAAGTTTTCCACAATAATTTGTCATTTTATTTCTTAATGTATTAAAGACAATTTTTTTGAAATTTAAAAGAAAAAAATAAGAAAGAAGTCTGAACTGTAGCAGGCAGAACGGTTGGTTGGAGGGCAGTAAGTTGGACAAACCTGCTAGCACAAATTTAAAAATACATGCCAAGTCCCATATTGGCATGTATTTTTTTATTTTTTTTATTATAATTATAATAAAATTATTTTAATTTTTTAATTATAATTATAACCTTTTTGAATTAAAAAACCCTAAGATCTTAATTAAATGAAATTAAAATACTACTCTATAATAAAATTTAAGTTGTGGAAATATGTTACTTTATTTATGTTATAAAAGATTTTACACATAAACTTGACGTCTTTCAAATACGCGGGTTTTCGCATAGACCCTTTTTGGTATATTTATAATAAGTTATTACAAAAACCATATACCCGCAACTTAACTAATATATTTTAGTAATTTAATTTATTTTAAAATAAAATTTTTAAAAGTCAGCGTTTATTTCAAAAATAAACAGGGAGAAGCTAAGATATAGGATATATTGTCCTATGCTAGTTCTCAACGCTTTTGGAATATGAAACTAGAAAGCCAAAGCATTTTACATTTACAGATAAATATTGATTTCAATGTGGTTTTGCGAGTTTCTTCTATGATTCTTTCAAGACAATTAGAGAAACAAAAAACTAAGCAATGCTGAAAATTATTAAAAAGTTGATGGATGAAAAGTTAAAATTCTTGAAATAATAAATATATTAACAAATTCTTTTCATCGACCAATAGTTTTATATATCCACAAAAGTAAGAAAGTTGCTCTTATTCTTATTTCCACTTAATATAATCTTTGTGTTAAAAAAGCAATTTTTCAGGACACTGAAAATACGTTTCGATAAAAATTGCGACAGGGTATCTCACCCTTTCAATTTTATGTTAACCTTTGAAATTATCAGGTATCATGATTTTTTTCTTTATGGTTTATTTATATTTTCAGTTTAATTGAAAATATTTTATGCAAAAAAAGAAAGAATTATTACATGTGTAAAATCTGAACCGTTTTATAATTAAAATTATTCAAACTTTGTGATAAACGAAGATAATTATTTTAGAGTTTTGCAGGGGAAAAAATTGTTGACAAAGATAATTTTTTAAATGAATTACTTGGATAAAAAATTCTCGGTTCATTCCTTTAAAAAAAAAAAAAATCACATAAAAATACGAAGTTGTTTCAAATTTTTCTATATATTTTTTCAAGTTTATATCTTCCCTCAAAAAATTATTACTTTTTTTATTTCAAAATTTCGTTCATTTAGTAAATTCTAGCAAGAAGCACACTTTTTTAATTTTCAAATCAGACAAACAGGCTGGTCTTTTATCACGCTGCATCTAACAAAATCCTTTGCAGCGGAACTGAAAGAGTATTTTCCTTTTACTTAATCTTTAACTTCCAAACATCGCATATTGTTATTAGAAAAAATGATGGAAAATCCAGTGCTACAGTTTTGCGACAGGTGAAAAAGCAGGAGAGGAAAGATTGTATCTAGTGAACAAATATTTGCTGAAAGTGTTTGCTTTTAAGGTTCCCATTTATAATTCAGACTTCCGAAGAATTGAAAGCAGCTTGAATATATTGTTTCGATATACTTTCAAGACGCCGCAGAAAATGCACTATTTTCTTGTTCGCTCTAAAAATTTCTTGGAGCAGGGCATCCAGCGAGTCGAAGCGTGAATAATGGTAGCTACTGTCAAAGAGTATATTATGGAAATAGTTACAACGTCTAATAGATTCCAGTCTAAAATTTAAAAAGAAAAGAAAGAAGGCCGATTCATTTACAAAATACAGTCCGAATTGATGCTGAATTTTAGCTTGTTAAGTGAATGCATCTTATAATACGAAGTATACATGTTGTTACTCTTCCAGACGTCTTGTTTTTCCGACGGTAAAGCTTCTTTTGTATTTTTCTGTGACATAATAAAGGGTTGTTTAGCTGAAGAAATTGGAGATTGGGTAAAAATTTGTTGTTCGGTTACTGTTAGCATTACTAACTGCTTTACACAGTGGCAGACAAAGAAGGGAGGGGGTGAGAATGGACATAAATATTACGCCTTTTAACAAAATGTTAAAAATTTAAAAAATATATGGACTTTTTGTTAAAATTTTGATAACTGGGGAGGTACCTCCAACCCACCCTTGCGGACGCCACTGAGTTTACACATAGTAAAAAACTGAGTATACTTTATTTACTTTCTGTCTGTGGTATGAAATCACATGTTTTAATACATAGTTCAGAAAAAAACATGCATTAAATGTTACAGATGGTGAACATTATAAAAATTAACAATGACAAGAGTAAAATATAAGATGGAATAGTAAATGGAGGCAAACATCAGGGTGAATATTACGTACGTACACTAAGGGCTGAGAATATTAACTGTTAGGCTGGCACGAAAATAATTTCAGCTTTTCAGCGCGAAATGAAATTCAGTTTTTCAATTCAATAGATGACCTTTAATCCATTATACAATTTCTAATTTGTTCGACGCCGTTTTGTCTTACCTTCTAGCAACTTAATGATCCCACAGAACACTTGCAGTTCTTAATGGGGAGGGGGGAAGTAGATAGGGGAGTGACTTTTGGATCTTCAATGTTAGTGAAATCTTTTATAATATTGCGAATTAGAAGCATCAAGCAAATTATCGGAAATAGGCGGCATTTCTAAATACCGCATACACCGGTGTCCTAAACTAAGGTTACAACCATAAAAACTGAAATGTTTCGATAAAAAATGGTTTTAATGCATGGGATTTTGGTGTACTAATACAGCTCATACAGCTAAGGCAGGGATTGGTAACAAAATTATCTGCACGAGTTTAATGTAGGCTGATGTAAAAATGACATCAACGTTTGCCAAAACAGGATATTCATCGCACAATCCAAAATAGCACCGAAGACTTATGTGCGTCACCTGATGCATCACATTATCACCAAAATGTGACGTCAACTAAGCATTATAATTCAACAACTGAAAAACAACGTAAGAAAGCACCGATGGCGAATCATGCAATTGCAAGTTGTTTTCTGTAAGCGAGAAAGAGTGGAGAATGAGCGCAGATGGTAAGTCACTTACCGAAACCGTCCGTAGATGCAGATTCCTCACTTGTGCTTCATTGCGTTGTTTTCCGTTTGTTGGTAAACGTTTAACACCAAGCTATGATTTTTATGATAAGCATTAACAACATTACTAATATATTAACTATCTGCTTCTAATAGTAATACGAGGTGTCGCCAGAACGATACACCAGTGTCGTAGCAGCTTACACCACCACCCGGAGTGCCACTGCTCTATACACTTATGAGACCCCATGTGAAGTTTCATTAGTGAATCTTCTATGAAGTTTTATGACTTCATACGATCTACGAAGTCAGTTTCAAGATATTCAAGGTATTGGTTGTTAAGGTACTTTTCCAGGGCATCATTATCGAACATGTGCTTTCGTTTATTCGGCTGCAACGTCCTTTCCTAACGAAGACAAACTTTTGAAAGTATCAGATTGGTAAGGGTGACATAGAGACTTGAAATTAAATCATACTAAAGAGACGATTTAAGCGTTATGCATTAAAGCAGATCTGGAAAGCCACCCGAAGTGATGTTCAAGCCTTGGGCAAGGCTCTGCTTCGCTTGGGGAAAGTAATTGAATACGTGTCTCAAAAAAACCACTTTGTGATGAGAGAAAAAGTTGCAGCCATCCAGTATCTCTAAATAAATAGCTTGAATTGCCCACTTTAAAAATTAATAAAAATAAAAACAGGGAGTGACAATTGCGAGTCGTTTCTTACACTGCCTTTAAGAAACAAATGTTCACGGAAAGTTTCATAACAGATGATGCTACAGTGTTCCAAAAGTAAAATATATTTTTAAAATATCTATTTATAGCAACAATATGGCGTATTATCAGAACAAAATTTATAGAAAGTCGTATGCAACTCGCAACTAGAACTCTGATAAAGAGATCGTCCACAAATGATTTCACGTTTAAAGGAGGGAAGGGGTATTCGCGAAATTGCGGTGGTTTTTCGGCAAGGACAGAGGTTGTCAAAAGTTGTAAATTGTTTTAGGAGACAGTAAAAGTCTTATGAACCACATTTACAATGAATTATAAAAATTACAAAAAGTCATTCAGGATTATATCTAAGGATAAGGTAGCAGAAGAAATTCTTCCTTAAAAGAAAGTTATGGTGACTAATCTCATTAAAACACACAGTTAAAGTTTAAAAATAAAATATGAAATACTTGCAATTACAAATTACTAAGTGGTAGATCGTATGTGTTTATGTGAACATGGCATGTGACAAGAAGCAGGGATGGGGTATGGTGAAATGGGACATTTTGTGACAAAATGGGGAGATAGGTAAAATTGAGAGTGTGATATAATTTATAAACGACCCCCAAGATGCAGATTTAACTGTTCGAATTTCGGAACTATTTGCGCATTGTATCTGTTCATTTAAGCTTTCAGCTGTCTTATAAATACATATAATTTTTAAAAATCAAGCTTTTAATTTAAAAGATGCACTAAAAAGTACAAATTTTTGAGAGAATTTTTAAGCTCTGTCACTTACTGCAACATACAAATCCGCCGTACTTCACCAATCATCAGCAAATGCACTTCAAAAATTCGTGAAATATTATTTTTTTCAAAAGTAAATTAACGTACATAATTTATTAAAGATTGAGGTGCTCAACTAACTTTATTGACTTATATATCGGAACAAAATAAGAGTTGATGCCTAAAGTATTTATGAATTATACATTATCACACATTTACAAAAGCACAGTAAGCTAATAAACGTCTGAAAAAAAAAAAAGTGATGAGGTGATTAAAATCTGATAAATAAGAAAGCTGACCCATGTTGCATGCTTTCAATTGTTGTTTTCCCAAGCACAGTGCTATGAAGAATAACGCACAATCTGCCACTTTCCATTTCTGTTCCACACATTTTCTAGACAGCCCAATCATTGTTAAGGCACACTGAATTCTTATAACGTAATATTTTAAAAAACTTACCCATTTATAGATGTCCGGGACATGAACCAACACAGCAGACTCCTCGCTAAAGCATGCGCTAGCTGCGTGACTACCCAGTCTGCCTTCTCAAAGCAGTTTTCAAGAAAGTCGTCCGTTTCGACATCCACATTACTCTGAACAAAGGATTCATGGAGACTACGCTCGACGTGATCAAGATTTACTTCGTACCACTGCAACAAAATAAATAAGTATAAGTGAAACTAACCTACGCGGTAAGTTATTATTGACATGTGCAGGGTCGTAGCCAGAAATTTTTCATGGGGGGGGGTTACGACTACTGCAATCATATATATGTATACATATGTTGATAATGTAGTGAAAAATATACATTTGTATGGCAAAAAATTCATGGGGGGTTATGACCCCCTAAACCCCCCCTGGCTACGCCTCTGGACATGAGCATATTAAGAAGATAAGCGTTCAAGAATTACCGTTAGTAAAAACTAATACTAGGGAACACGTTGAAAGAATCTGGAGTGACTCCACTCGACTTTTCGAACATTTGATATTTACCAAGCGTATAAATAAATTTCATTCAATTCAATCGGATGTGGTGTTCAGGCGCTAGTGTACTTAAAATGATTTGACTGTATAAGCTGCAATGTATCAGAATACTTTTTTGTAGCCCAGTAAAAAAAAAACAAACCCGTGCACACACTAAAATTCATGCATAAGCGTAACACAGTGACATATAATATGCGTATCTAATGTGAGCTCAATTGAATGCACCATTTAGACACTAGCTCACTATAAATGATTTTCGTCCTTAGGCCGTGAAATATACGAATTACTTTTGGCAAGCCTGTGAACAAACTATCAGCTCCACACACACCAAAATTTATGCATGTTTTGAGCCCGTGACCTATAATATACATAGACAATTTGAGTTCAATTGATGCACCCTTTCAGGAATTTCCGTCCGTAATGTAAAAAAAAAATACTCATTTGAAGCCCTGTCAAAAACTATCAGTCCTATACGCAGCAAAATCTATACAGGTTGTCAGACTGTGGCCTATAATAACATACCCAATTTGAACTTCTACGAATGCACCCTTTAGACACTAGCTCATTTTAAATGATTTGCTTCCAGAGGCCGTAATGTATAAGAATTATTATTATTATTTTTTTTTTTTTGCAATCGCATGAACAAGCTAGCAACTCTACACACACTAAAATCTATGCAGATCATACAACCGTGACCTTTAATATACATTCCCAATTTGTACTCAATCGAATGCACCGTTTAGACGCAAGCGCACTTTCAAGAATTTCCGTCCTTTGGCCATAATGTAAAAAATCTTTTTCATAGTAAAAAAAAAAAAAAAAACTAACTTCAGAAAACTTAACCAGGGTGTCTACCAAATTTCTGAAAGTCAATTTCCTGACTTTTTCCCGACTTTTGGGAGGTCCCGGGAAAAAAATTCCTGAGCAATGCATTTTACTTAGGGAAATTGCACAATGCCCCTCCCTTGTCTTTATATTTGCATATTTTGTACAACTTCTTTAAATCAATTTTAACTGAAGTATACAGGATTAAGCTTTCATCCATTGAGAAACAGAAGTAGTTTCACTTTCTGATAGAATTAACAAACTGTTCTTGGAAATACGGTCCTAAGATATAAGTTACCAAGTAAGCTAATTTGTCTTTTACCCTCCCGTCACTATTGACGAGTCCCCCATTTTCCCCTCCTTATACAAACACATCGCTTGATGCTTTCGCGGTCCGAAAAATGCTTTGCAGTTTCTTTCGGTGTAAAGTCTGACAATTAGAGAGAAAGAGTTTTTTTAAAAAAAATTGATTCTTTTGGTGAATTTTCCGGACCCATTATCCAATTTCCCGGTTTTTTCCAGACTTTCCGGACCCATTTTTCAATTTCCCGACTTTTTCCAGACTTTCCGGAGCGGTAGACACCCTGTCAACGAATATTTGATCCGGATTGTTTACACGTATAGAAGAGATGTTCTTTTAATACTTCAATCGTCTGTGGAATTAGGCGATAAACCTAGTGTAGCGGGCACCCTCTAAAGAAAAATGCCATGTGGCATCCAATCTGGCGAATAGCGAGATCAGTTCATGCGACTTTCTTTATGCGTGCTATTTGCACTAGTAATAGTACAGTCAACTCCTGTTATGGTTAACAGGCAAATTTCGTTCACTCGATCCGAAGTTCACAAAAACTCCTGTTTCCCCATCTTGAACAATAAAACTTAATACAAAACTAGAAAATAGGATATTTTATACAGATACTGTATATTAATTTAGTAAAGAAAACACAGTGCATTGCATTTATGGTTCTAGAACTATCTGTTACAGTGGCGCACACAAGGGGGTGTCCAGGGGGTCTGGACCCCCCCCCCCGCCATCGGCTTTGATTTTTTTCGATTGATTATTACCCTGTATCTATAGTAAATAAAATGATTCCAAAAAAAGGTAGCAATAGTTTCAGTTCTAATAAATAAAAAAATAAATTTTTTTCTCGTTTTCCTCAACTTTTCAAAAACGAACTGAAAGCGAACATAAAACACCATCTTGTTCTCAAAACTGTACAACTATTATTTTGCTTCCTCTTGTATTGTGGAGTATATTCTTAGGGAACTGGATGGGACGAGTTTTGATGAATTCCATCTAATGAAAACGAGTTCTTTCATCACTGATTTTTGTCAATCTGGAACATCCCTAAAAGTTGGACCCCCCCCCCCCAAACTGTAAAAGTTGGACCCCCCTCCAGCCAAAAATCCTGTGTGCGCGCCTGATCTGTTAAGTAAAATAAACGCATTTAATCCCATTTATGGAAATAATGTACCTTCCATGCAGTTGGCAGAAGTTGCTGTGGCTTTTAACCTGTGATATTGCATTGAGGATGGAAAATGAAATCGTCCAAAATCAAAACGAAATTGCAGCTTTTGGTTCACTTTCTAAAATAACCTACTTTATTTTATGAAAGTTTTTAAAGAGTAGGATGCATTACAACACTGAAATAAATTATGAGCCCCCCAACGGCCCCTTCCCCCTTGTTTAGTATAAGTAAGTTAGTCTACACACTGGCAATTCACCTGTATTGGGGAACAGGTGCTTGATAGTGACGCTCTTCGTAGGAATCTAACAACATAGTCTTTACCGTCCAGAAATTTTCAATTTCACTATAACCGAAGCCATGGTTCATTAAAACCGAAAAATTCTACGTACATTTCTAATGTATGTGAATCGAAACTCGCGAAATGCGTTCACTATAGCCGAAAGTTCACTATATCCAAAGTTGACTGTATAGGGTCATTGACATTTTCATAAAGGAAATCAAACACTTCGGCCATTCAATGCTGCCGGGCAGTAAGAAATGATGTACAATTATTGAAATATCATTCTGGGTCCGCGCTCCCTGAAATTTAAGGACTTTTGAGGCCCGAACACGATACATGTCGTAGCAAGAAATTATGATTATGCGTTACTTTGGAACAATCATTAATCAATTATTGAAACTGAAAAATTTTCACCCAGTTATTCTTTTTCTCTCGCTCTCCAGTACATCATACTCTCTGGGTGTGCATGAACAGTGCAGAAAACAGTACATTTCTTTTTCTTTTTAACCCTTTAACGCGCAGTGTTCCCGCTCTGGAAACACCAAACTCTGACGTTTTCACTGTTGCCAGTCACGAAGAATCGATTGGATTTCTATAAAAATAGTTGCGGGTGACGTAACTCCACAAGAATTGTTTACTTTTTAGCACGTCATTTCCCGTAAAAAAAAAAATGGTCACGATTCTTTTTAACAGCCCTGACATCTGCTGAAAAATGGAAGAATGCGAGAACAGCTAGATAGATTGCCCAATGCTGAAAAAAAAGGCAACCATTGCCATCGCTCGACTTAATTACCAGCTGGCTGTGCCAAAAGGGATCTCCAGACCTGTGGCACGCAATGAACGTTTCGATCGTCCGCCATCTTGCTGGTAGCTAAGCCAAGCGATGGCAACGGCTGCCCCTTTTTTCAGCATTGGGAAAGGGTTGCGCCTCAAAGGATTAACACTATACAAAATTAAATTGAAAAATGTTTATGATTTCAGTTTGTCCGACTGCAAGTCTATGCTCTAACAGTACGATCGTAATGATGATTAGTTACACGATCGTCATAATGATTATCAGGCCCGGACTGGCTCTTTTGGGGGGTCCTCGGCTAGAGATTGAAAAGGGGCCCCTTACTGGGGAATTTAGAGGCAATAAGAATATTAGTATATATATAATACTTGAAAGTTAGGTTTGTGCCAAAAACCCATACTGAACTATTTTTAAAGCTGTTGGGGGCCCCCTATTCTTCTGGAGAGTCGATGGACCCCGACCCCTCGCTACGCGGGTCTATGAGGTCTTCCGCTACGCCACTGTGTAAAGGCGCAAGATAACAAGGAAATAAGTGAACTACTTTGGCATAGTACTCTGATATACATATCAAATTATTTTAACTATAAAATAGTATATCCATTTGTGGGAGGCCTCGCCGGGGTCCCCCTTAGGAGGGAGACCTCGACCATTGCCGACCAGGCCAGATGATTACTAACCGATGAATGAAGATGACGGAAAAAAAAAAACACTCAAATTACTGGTGTTAAACGATAAAGTAAATAAAAAAACTTTGTAAAAACACACATAAGATGTTATAGGTAAGAAGATACGCACGTTTCGGCCTTCCTCAGTCCAAGCCCTTCGTCACTGACCTTCGTCTTTTGAAATTGTGCCGCTATATTTCTTGGGGTGCGCCGATTAAGCAACACAGAAGAAATATTTATTCAGTATTTTAGATTGCATGATTGAAATATTTAAAAAAAAACTCATCGTAATTCAACAAGCATTAATCGTTAATTACTTTTGTTTAAAACACAGAAATGAGTTATTTTAGGGCTTCGTCACTGACCACCCTTAGGTGACGAAGGGCTTTGACCGAGGAAGGCCAAAACAATTTTTCGGCCGAAACGTACGTATCTTCTTACCTATAACATCTTATGTGTGTTTTTTACAAAATTTTTTTATTTACTTTAATGAAGATGACGTCTGCACTCTGCAACTATACATTCTTATGGGATTCTGAGTTGTGTTAATGTACCTAACCACTCGTAGATGTTTGCGACCCTGGCACTAAAACACTCTGCATTTGCTTTGGGGAGGCTATATTAAACCACTCAATGTTAAGTAATCTAAACGAGCGACCACCTAAAATAACTTATTTCGGTGTTTTAAACAAAAGTAATTAATGATTGTTGAATTACGATGAGTTTTTTTTTTTTTTTAAATGTTTCAATAATACAATCTGAAATACTGAATAAATATTTCTTCTGTGTTGCTTAATCGGCACAATACTTTCAGCTGATGTACGTGGTGTCCCAAGAAATATAGCGGCACAATTTCAAAAGAGTTGGCAGTGGAGCAGCTACAGTTTACGTCACCGAGAGCAAAACTCAATTTTCATTATCCCTTCTTTGGAAACATAACTGATTTTAGAATCCTATATCCCCAACATAACTATAATCCGTCCTTAAATGTAAATATCCGATTGAGAATATACATTATGCCTAATATGAGTATAAAATAAATAGCGACATCTACATAATATTTCACCATCAGTGAAATATTAAATAGAAGCTAAAGTTGTAGTACTATTATTCTGTAATACGTGCTTTTTACCCCGTATTTTTAAAGTGACTCGTACTCCGTAAACAAAATCGGTAGTTTATTAAGCATTATGTTAAAAAATTACATTTAGCATACCCGGTGAATCAAAATACACATTACACACAAACACAGCGGTTATCT
Organism: Cheiracanthium punctorium; assembly: GCA_038373885.1. Classification (NCBI taxonomy): domain Eukaryota; kingdom Metazoa; phylum Arthropoda; class Arachnida; order Araneae; family Cheiracanthiidae; genus Cheiracanthium; species Cheiracanthium punctorium. The sequence goes on along the minus strand of JAWZYV010014639.1, from coordinate 1,241,396 downwards.
CTTGCTCTTAAACGGTAAATGATCTAAACATACTTTCGATTAGAAAAGTTAATCAAATAGTTTTCACCATGGCTTTTTTTTTTTTTTTTTTTTTTTTTTTTTTTTTTTTTTTACGCGGAGGTGTATGCATATTAGAATACATTTTTTTTTTTAATTTTTATACAATTTCCCCTTTTTGCATGACTTACACTTAAAAATTATTGCTCCGTCTAAGAAGGTAAATAAAAAGAAAATCCTATGTCCTTGAGTGGAATAGTTAGCGAGATATAAACGTCAAAAATTTTAGCATTTGTGGCCAAATTTTAAGGGTATGTCTCGATAGGAAGAAAAATAAAATTACTTTTCAAATGACGTTCATTTAAGTTGGTGGTCGGTCATTCGACAGCTTCTTTGAGTTCTAAATATATCCTATTTTAGGTAGTATTTCCCCATAATGCGTGTGTTGCAGTTTCTATTGAAAGTTAACCCACGATGTTTTCTCTTTCATACTCTTCCAATTTGAAATCCCTTCTCTGGAAGCGTGACGTAATGCGTGGATGACCCTCTAAAAGACAAAATTATCGCTCATTTCATAATGCACTAGTTCAGGTAAAACTAAAGCTGTTGATTTCACGAGTCTGGGTGCGTTGAATTGCTATTTTCCTAAGAAAAAGATCATTATTTAACTTTTATCAATTCATATCTGGTCCATTACAGTAAAGATTGTTTCTAGTCTGTAAACGGAGGCCATCACAGCAGGTAAAATGGTATAAGCTTCACTTTTAACATGAAATATCACGGGAACTATTTCACTCACAAGGGGGACGGCACGACCTCAGAAATTCATTTCGCGATGAAACTTCGTACAAGCCTCACCATGGCACAATGGCAGTGGCGTAGCCAGATTTGTTTCATTGGGGTGGAGGGGGAGTTATGACTACTGCAATTAACATATATGTATATACGTGAGTGTGAAAAGGTAGTGAAGAACATACATTTTGTATGGCAAAATACTCCTCATTGGGGGGGGGGTATGACCCCCCTATTCCCATTTGGTTACGCCACTGCACAGTGATTATGTCACTGGAAATGGTACACGGGCGAAGTGTGAAGGTCCCGGGTTCAGGTCCTATCGCGAGTCCGTCGACCTAACCGTTCGGAGTTTGCCGTGTTTTTTTTCCGAAACTTAGCGTAAATACTGGTTAGGACCCCCTAGAAAGACCCCCACATAGGGCACTCTCCCTTTTGTTTTCCTTCTGACGAGGATTTATAAGAGGGCTTCCAAGCACATAAATCAGATATACATGGTCACAAACAATAAGAACAGCAACAACTTCGTACGATTATAGTACTTCTTTAAAGGTCTTCACACCTTTGTATAATAGCGTCCTATGGTGGAGGGGCTAAATTCCAAGAAAAAAAGCCTTCGAAAATTAAAACTCATTTCATGTACGAATAAGTACCAATTTTCGACCGTGGCCGAGCAGCTCAGTCGGTAACACGCTCGCTCACAACGTGAGCGTCCAGTCTTGCTATCACTTTTTTTCCTTGTTTTCTCCAATTTGTACAATTCAATAAATATTATTTACAATCATTTTATTTTCTTAGGAAAAAGGCTTATTTAATACTAAATGATATTTTAATTATACTTAAAAAAGAACTGCTGGTTATGATAATAATACTGATAAATATAGAAACTACAAATCCTTATGTAGGAAAAGAAAATTTTATTTTTCTCATCGACTCTTAGGGAGGTCAAACAGAATCTGAAATTTAGGATGAAAGTTTCCAGGATGACAAATTGTACGTTTAAAGTTATTCCTCTAAAATGTACTCCGACTGTTCAAACCTTATGACGTTTATTTTTATAGACAAGTTCAATTAACCGCTTACACAAACTGCAGCATACCTAATTGAACAGCATCGGGAAATAAATTTACGAGAAGTTGTGTACTGAAATCAATCAATTGTTCATCAGTTATCATTTTTGAAAATAGTATGATATACTTAGAATTTGCTGAACTTTCTAAGATAGAGAAATTACTACACAGCTACTATTATGCTAGTTAATGTTTATGAATTTGTTTTCCAACGGAACTTCTTAAAGAACATTGTTCTTGCAATAGTTCCTCTTTTATTAACTATGCTAGACCCCAAAAAATTTACCCTTTTAAATATTTTTCTGACAATTATCATTCAAATTCTTTCTTTTTATCGAAAAGGTATGTAAAATTAAATTGAATAACAACACAGTTTAAAATTTTTACATACTATAACACTTTATAGTATTATCAAAACTAATCGTTATTCTTTATTTTAAAAAGTAAAATAGTAACTGTGTAGTGATCAAAAATTAATATTTAAAAAGCCTTTTTTCTAAACAAAATAAACTGATTAACGATTGTAAACAATCGATTACAATTTTATTGTAAAAATCAATTTAAAAAAAAAAAAGGCGAATGCGGGACTAACCCTGAACATCCTCATTGTAAACGAATGGGTTACCAACTGAGCTGCTTGGTCACGATCGAGTGTAGACAGTAGCGGATCCAGGGGAGGGGCTAGGGGGCTTCAGCCCCCCCCCCAAAAAAAAAGATTGCTAAAGGGTAACATTCTGCTTTATTATGCACTTTAAGTAGATAAAATGATCTTTTTTATAACTTAGCCCCTCCCAAAAAGTTTTACATTACTTTATACTAAAATTTTGCTTCATCGTACGTTTTGTTTGGATGAAATAAGCTTTTTTCAAAGTTTAGCCCCTCCCAAAAATAATTTCTGGATCCGCTACTGAGTGTAGATACTTAAGGTCAGAATGAATTTTAAAGGGTTTTTGCCTGGGAACAAATCCCCCAAAGGGCGTTATATAAAAAGGTGAACACCCTAAGGGAGTAACTATTACAGCAGAGCATTGATAATCCGGATTAATTGTGACCGGGTGCGTGTGTTTTATTAAAAAGTCTGGATTTCCGAGAATTTAAAAAAAAAAAGTCATTTGCGTTCATAACAAAGAAAACTTGTGGAAACCATTAATAATTCACTTAGGTGGCTGCAGCAGATAAATAAAACCATAAGTTAATATGAACCTAAAATGTATTTTAATGAGTGAATATACATACATATGCAATCTACAATATGTACATACATATGTATTTACAGAATACTGTACAGTTAATACATTGACAAAACTCTTTTGGGTATAATAAAGAAATCCTTAGTCTGAAGATGGCAACAAAATAAGAAGTGGTGAAAAATTGATTTAAAAATTTTCGCCAGTGAGGATTGGCAATGTATTTCCTTATCTATATATCACATCAACTTTTTTCCCACTAAAATTGAATCCGGATTATCGACACTCTACTGTATTATACGGAGTTACGTCCCGATATGAATTTCCAAGGTCATCCCTCTCCTTGTCAGAAAGTTAGTTTTTTTTTTTTTTTAACAGAAAAATGAAAAACAAATATTATAAATTTTAATATTTCCCCCAAGGCATTTTATGGTTTATACGCCATTTAAAAATCTTTAAAGCCGATTTTCTCAAAACTATGGATTTTACAGATTCGTGTTCCCTTTTCTCAATATCTGTTAAACTTATGAACTCAATTTTTTCATGACAGATATATCATATATTACATACTTTAACAAGGCGGTTTGTTAATATATTGAGAATTATTCATTTTAAACAACAATATTCTATCAAAAATGCAAATTTATAAGTGATTTTCAGTAAAAAATTAATAATTTTTAAATTTTTATTTAGAAAAAACTGACGTGTTAAAGTAAATAAAATATGTTATTCTAACTGCCGCTAAAATTTTCTACCAGTATCTTTTACTATTTCTGAGAAAAAGGTACGTAAAGTTGATGAATTTAACATGGCGAAGATATGGCTTACCCGGTCCCCTTAAGGGATTTTGAGTCAAGGTTTGAAGCAAATTCTGTTAAATTACATGAGGATCTACTGAGACTAATTTTTTGAGCCTACTAAGAGTCCAGATCTCAACTCCATGAAAAATCAACAGGGTATTCTGGTCTCAAATTTTCAAAAATTGCATAATTCCAGAGGATTCGGGACATCATTTCTTTTTTCGTCAGACTTGGAATAATATTCCCAAAAATATTCTGGAACTCTGTAGATCTATAACATCAAGGCTCATATACATCACAAAAAAGACAATATGTTCAGGGGGACCAAGAAAGCTTGTCCTTATATTTTTTTAAAATCTTTAATGGAATTGAATTTCAAGTGAAGTTGTACGAACTATAAATTTTTGCTGTTCGCCATTTAAGCTGTATATCCCTTAATAAAATTTGAATACTAATTTGTGTCATAATTTCATTTACTTAGAATGAAATCTTAATGAAAATTTCTAGAAACATGATTTGTCTTTCTACTTTTCCCCCTTAATGTATTTACATTATCAAAAAAGGAAAGGGGGACGTCAGAGGGGCTGACATTGCAAAACTTTAGTAGGTGCTTTGGAATGAATAGCTTTTCGATGGGGGGCTGATTACTCAGGGTTTTTTCAGATAATCTCCATATATTATATTTACTCAAGTGGCTTTACATTTTATACACACAAATGGAAGCAAAACTTTCAAACTTTTTATTTTTTTTTTTTTTTAAATTCAGAATAATTCGTTCAAATTACAACATGTACTTGGGCATCATCTTATGCTAATCACAATCAGCGACATAGAGGAAAAATTTGGATTTTGTCGTGGAAATCTCAGGAAAGATCCTTCTTCTGAGGAAAATTGGTTTTCTCCCCCGAAAATCTCACGGATTTTTTTTTCAAAAAATGTAACTAATACTGTTTTTTTAATGTGGGCTCTCCACATCCAGGTGATTCTTTCTGGGTGCTCGAGTTCCGGAGTACCCCCACATAGTCGGCGCCACTGGTGGAGGAAGTCATTTTTTTGTCAGTACAAAATGCCAGCCATGAAATTAAGACTTTGTCCGATGACAAAAATAGACTACTCACAGATGCTTGGCGTACTAAATTTAAAGTACTCTTTTGATTTTACAAAAACAAATCCTTTAACTAAGTAGAAATACTTCAAAGTCTAACGAATACTTCAGTCTTGCTTTCAGCTCATAACTAAGAAAAGCAAAGAGTTATACACCCAATTTCTAAAATTTTCTAACTCATAAAGGTAAGTAATGCTACTGCATACGTTAGTTATTGTCACCCCCTCCCCCCTTTCCAAAGAGTTTCTAAAAATATTTTACAAAATTTTAACAGTTATTAACGATCCCTTATCTCTTCCGCGCAATAAAAGCAACAATGCATCCATCCGGCTGCCTAAAATCTTCGCTCATTTCTAGATGGAAGTAGCAGTATATGCCCTTCCTTTAATTGTTACGAAACTCTTAAAATATGCCGATGGGCACTGAAGCCGCTTTGTTTTAATTTAAAAAGGAAAGGCTGTCTCGCAAACGAGATGCGCCACGTGCAATAAATGCATGCTTTCGGTGAGCTAACAAACACCGCCGGTATAATGTCTGGAGTTCATACATGATCTCAAGAAAATAAAATTTAAACCCTTTTTCGTGCGCATGCATACGACGTAATAATCCAGAAAATTATTTTCCGACGTTGAAAATTCCCGATTTCTTCCTAAAATGAGCTAGACATGCTTTTGCAGCATATTTTTTCTCCCTCCGTCAGTGATGTATTTTTTGGTACTCGCTGCAAGGGAAAATGTAATAACGCTTTTAGTGGAGAAGAAAATAAGTAGAGCGGGGGGGGGGGGGGGGCGAGGAGGGGAAGGTAAGCCTGAAAAATTGGAGCTTCTCCATAAGAGGCTGTGTGTAATGAAGGTTCAGGACGATCCTATTAAAGACATCACATCATTTTGAAGCTGAAACATGCACAAATCCTTTTTTCTTCTTCTCGGAATTTTCCCCAGTTTATTTGCAAACGAGAAGTTCTCAGAAAGAAATCTGAGGATTTTTTTTTCTTCTCCTTTTTACTGTAAATTTACTTTTTTAATTCTTCCATTCAGTTCCATGCTGTTATTCTGGAGAATGAGAACTTGGGGGTTTCCTCTCATTTCTTATTTGGGAAAACGTATTGAATCTGCATTATTTGTCTGATTTGCGTTTTTCCTTGTTTGCGATGCGAAACCCTGATTACGTTTCGGGAAGGCCATTGTCAGATAACAGCTTGGAGACAGCGGGTGTAATCTCATTTTTCCTTTTTAAAAAAAATTGCGGAATAATGTATATTTTTAGGCCCCCAGATGGTCAAATTATCCGTGAGGTTTTTCTGAGATAAAAATGCATTATTTCGAAATTTCAGAGAGGGTATCTTTTTTGAGGAAAAATAAGAAATTTCTTCTTTTGGTGATTTTATTTATTTTAGCATAACTCAGCGGGAGTGATTTTGTATTAGAAAATTTTCACGCCCATACATAGTTAGATTTTACATTTTAAAGTTCAAAATACATAGTAAGTAGAATGTTGCACAGCTGACTCAATTAAAGCGAGTCTGAAAACTTAAAAAGTTAGGTAGTCCAAGCTTTAAAAGTGAAATTTCATTAAAATGTAGAAATAATTTTGGAAATAACTACAGCCCTATTTACAAAAATACGCTTAACAAAAGAAATGAATTAAATAACTTCACACACGCAAAACCACTATTACATTTTATCCTTATTTATGTTTTTTTTTATAAAGTCGCTTAATTTAATTTAAAACTATATTTAAAAAGGATTAATTTAGTAAAATTTGCAAAATAACTTAAAGTTTTATATTTAAATCCATAGTTTTAGCCATTTGTGTGTCTGCTTAGTTAAAAATATTGCCAAAGACAATTGCATTTTTCTGACATTCTCATTAAAAACTAGAACAATATCACCAATTTCGAGATCTTTCTGACGAGACCGAGTTTGAGGACTGACGCATAAACTGTCCCAAAAACTACAAGAAACCATTTTCTCAAATCCTTCTTCGCTCTTTTTCTGTACACATTTCTTTTACTTAGCGATGTTGCACCTAAATTATCAAGAGCAGGAATTCCTGTTTCTCGAAGGTCATGTAAGAACATGGAAAAATAAGAGTTAAATCATACACATCATCTGAAATGTAGGTTAAAAGTTATTGATTTATTTCTGTAGTGTTAATCTCCAAATTTGATGAATCTTTCCCAGGACTTTTCCTAGAATGTCCTTCCCTATTCCTATCAAACGTTCTCAGAACCCACACCACCATGCGGCAAATGGGGGATTGAAATTCCAAATGATCTTTTGAGATCCGCTGAAATGAGAAATGACATCCCAATCAATTTTTCTTTAGTAAAGAGTTTCATCCATTGATAAATTAGTACCATTGTAATTATATATTATTTAAGGTCAGCCCCTTCATGCTTTGAATCTTCGAAGAATTTGGAAAAATTTGTCTGTCGATAACGATGTAACTAATTCCGAATGCGTATCAATAAAGAGCACGTATATCTATATAAATAAAATTAGACTTTTGTCTGTACATTTCCTGGAGTTCAAAAATTTTGCGATTTCTATCCGTTTCAAGCACCCGGAATCCGATGCGACCCTCAAACTTATTTGGAAAAGTATTGATCTGCATGTATTTGTCCTGATTTGCGTTTTTCCTTGTTTGCGATGACGTAAACCCTGATTACGATTTCGGAAAGGCATTGTCAGATAACAGCTTGGCAGACAGCGGGTGTAATCTCATGTTTCATTTTTAAAAAAAATTGCGGAATAATGTATATTTTTAGGCCCAGATGGTCAAATTATCCGTGAGTTTTTCTGAGATAAAAATGCATTATTTCGAAATTTCAGGGAGGTATCTTTTTGAGGAAAGATATGAAATTTCGTTCTGTTAGTGAGTTCACTTTATTTAGCATAACTCAGGCGGAGTGATTTTGTATAGAAAATCTTCACGCCATTCATAGTTAGATTTTGACATTTAAACGTTCAAAATACATAGTAAGTAGAATGTTGCACACGATCACTTAAAGCGAGTCTGAAAACTTAAAAAGTTAGTAGTCAAGCTTTAAAAGTGAAATTTCATTAAATGTAGAAATAATTTTGGAAATAACTACAGCCTATTTACAAAAATACGCTTAACAAAAGAAATCGAATTAGATACTTCACACATCGCGAAACACTATTACTTTTATCCTTATTTATGTTTTTTTGTATAAAGTCGCTTAATTTAATTTAAAACTATATTAAAAATGATTAATTTAGTCACACGAAATGTTGCAACATAAACTTAGAGTTTTATATTTAAATCCATATTTATTAGCATTTGTGTGTCTGCTTAGTGAAAAATATTGCCAAAGACGATTGCATTTCTTCTGACATTCTCATTAAAAGACTAATACGAATGATCACCAATTTCGTGATCTTTCTGACGAGACCGTAGTTGGGACTGACGCATAACTGTCCCAAAAACGTACTAGAACCATTTTCTCAAATCCTTCTTCGCTTCTTTTCTGTACACATTTCTTTGACTTAGCGATGTTGCACCTAAATTATCAAGAGCAGAATTCCTGTTTCTCGAAGGTCATGTAAGAACATGGAAAAATAAGAGTTAAATCGATGACACATCATCTGAAATGTAGGTTAAAAGTCACTTGACTTTATTTCTGAGTGCTTCAATCTTTCAAAATTTGATGAAATCTTTCGAGGATTTTCCTAGAATTTCTTCCCTATTCCTATCAAACGTTCTCGAACCCACACCACCATGACGGCAAATGCGGGATTGAAATTCAAATGATCTTTTGAGATCCGCTGAAATGGAAATGAATCCCAATCAATTTTCTTAGTAAAGAGTTCATCCATTGATAAATTAGTACATTGTCATTATATATTACTTTAGGTCAGCCACTTCATGCTGTGAATCTTCGAAGAATTTGACAAAAGTCTTGCTTTGTCGATAACGCATTAACTAATTCCGAGAGGCGTATCAATAACAGGCACGTATATATAACAATATAAGCTTTCAGTCCATCTCTTAAGGCCTTATTACACGAAGGAGTTTTCGTGCAATTTGGTTGCAGCAACCTCTTTCCTAGAAATTTCCCTACCTAGCGAACAGTCAACTCCAATTTTTTCGTTCAGAGGAAAAAAAATTGCAGGTTGCTGGAAATCCAGCCAATCGTAGTGCTTCCTATTTCTACGTCAAAACACAAGATGGCGGAAGAGTCAGCGTCAGCCATACCGTTCGTAGTGAAAGGGATGAGAGTGTGCGAAAACAAAATGTCCGTGAAATGGAATATCGAGATGGAATTGGTTTGATTGAAGAAAAGAAAAATAAATACCAATCCGATCCGAAGATACACGAGGTATATGCAACCAACGATATGCTATTTATAATTACATGCTCTAGCAACCGCCAATTCGGTGAATCTCTTACGTTTGTGAACACAGCAGGGTTTGTTTACTATGGCAACCCTGCATGTTCATCTGGGCTCCCTGACTTGCGGGAATGCAGCAACTGGTTTCTGCAACCAAAATTGCTCTACATTTTGTCCGTGTAATAAGGCCTTTTGTATTGATGGGACAGAGTAATTTATTCCGATGACTTATAATGCAGCTTCCCTCAAGCGGTCATAGGGGAGAGGGGTCTCTATGATCGGTTTTGGCCACAAATGAAATCTTTTACATCACACACAAGTTCTAGAAGCATTTCTTACTGTCTTTCGATATTTAAGAATCCAAAACACCTCTCAAGATGTTCAACAGGATCTGAACGCCTGCATGGCTTAATTTCAAGTGTCTGGTTCGAATAATCATTTCAACAACTGAATGACGTGAAGATAATATTGTCGGATATGAAGAATCTTTCGTGTCGCTTCTCATTGAAACTTGAGTCTTTACCTTCAAAATACCAGGCGAATCTAGTTAACACTGAAGCACTTTTAAATCTTCGCTTTCTGTCCCGAAAATACTTCCTTCTGGACGATTTTCAACAAAGCTGTTTCTGACCTATTTATTTCTTCCAGTGTCAAGATTCCAGAAATACGATCGTACTTTTCAACTTTTACAATTAGTGAGAAATCGACAAATTCATGCAATAAGTTGGCGCAATTTATCATAACAAGAGAACCGATCGTAATATTCCTCCCTATTAGCCGAGCTAATAACAGTCTCCTTTTTCTCATAATTTATTATGTCGAAATAAGGAACTATGGTTAGACCTAAACTATTCATCAGACGACGGTCTGCAGCTTCCCGCCATCCATTGAAACAATTTCAGTCTGCACTTACACTACGAGAAGGAAAGTCAGCTGCATGCAATGACCCTGATGCGTAGTGACAATCATTGGTGATGATCAATATTTGTCAGAGAACGAAATTTCTTGTACGCAATTAAAAACGATGGGACAGAGTTGCAGCTTCCCTCAAGGTCTAATTCTCGTTTCTTTTGTCCCATACAAAGCATTCGCAGAGTGAGACCATAAGAATCTTGGCAATTTTTATCATTTTCAGATCATGGCTCACACACTGCGCCAATCGCGCAGGCCAATGATTCCAGTCTCAGCATAGAAACAAGCTTCCTTAGAGCAACTCGGCATCTTGCTTGAACCAGTTTGCAGGTCGTTGAATTTTTAGTTTCACTTCTTAAAAACACATAACAAAAGCATATGCTTTGACACTTGCATCGGAAGAACAAGTGCAAAGTTAATACTTTTAGTTATTTCACAGTTGGAAATAAAGACAACGCAGAATTTCTTTTTCATTTAACATAGGCATTTCTTCCCTCCACCTTTCAAATTTTTTAACGATAGAACAAGGAAGTATCTCCCAAGTTACTTTCAATTGCCAACAATCTTGCAAAAGAATTTTTTGTCCCAACGTAATTGGACAAAGAAAGCCGAAAGGATCAAACATTCGAAAAATAGACAGAATTTTCTTTTTTTATATCCTGTTGAGAATCAACTTCAACAATATCTCACAAATGGAGTAGAGAATTATTTTTTAATTTCCACTTAAGCACCAGAACAGGAATATTCTTTTCGTTCTTCAGAATCTTGTCAGCTGTAAGTGTACTCCCAACCTCGAAGTTCAAATTTAGCAGTGTGGAGAATTAATTTTTATTCCTCAATAAAATTTTCAAGCTCTTCTGGATCATTCACACTGGCAGCAATTATTTACGCAAAATGACTGCAACAACTTAATTAATGTTTTTCCGAAACTCATTGGAACATTCTGCTTATGAAATCGGAGAGTTGCTCCAAACGGATACATAGCTGACAACTTTTACGGAATATAACTAACCACTTTTTGTAAGCAATAATTTTCTATTTAAAATATAGCAAATTTTCTCACTTAATCGTGGAAGGTGGTTACTATATTAGAAAAAACATTTAAAAAAATTGTTGTTTACAAAAAATGATTAATTATATTCCGTAATGTTGGCAGGTATGCAGATAAGGAGAACAAGTAAGCCCCAAAACTACTCGTCGATGCTGGAAAACTGAAGACTTGGTTGAATATCCTTCCTCCCACCATAAAAAATTCAGATATGGTCTATAGAACTCACTTATTCCAAACTGTAAGAAGGCTCTTCGGATATCTGCAGCAATGCCCATTTTCTGTAATCGAAATCTATTCATTATGACTAGATTGAATTTGAAAGTGTTAGGTCCCTTTTCTAAACGATCGTTGTTAAAAGGTGAATTCTTCTCCATTGCCGATGCGTCAAAAATGGGTCGCATTCTTACAATAAAATTTTCTTTAACTACGGTTTTGTGAAGGAAGTAGTGTTCACTTTCATCAGAGAAATTCATAGGAATTTCTTCTTTGCTTTTTCGTGAATCCACTCTCAAAGCATTTTTTAGTTTAGTTCTCTCTACGCATTTCACTATGCCTCTAAATTTGCACTCTTCCTCAGTCTATGCAACTAATCGGATTTCGCTCAGCGACATTTCTGCAACTGGGCAAAGGAGGATGATCCACGGGAGGCTGACAACGTACCTTCCATCAATATCAATTTTCATACTTTTGTTAAAATGTTCGCAGCTAACTTCTCAAATTCTTGTCGCGCGACTCCCTTTCTACCATCCATTAAGGTCTACCCAAGACTTGTTTCCATCAAAACCAATCCGGATTTTAACTGTTCTATGTTTTCAGTACACAGTTTATCTGCAACATCAGCACCCATGAATCTCTCCCCCGGGGAAAATTCATATTATAAATCCACTACATCTTTTAAATCAGAGAAATCTTTCGTTTCTAAATTTCATGTATAAATTCCCCTTTTGGTATACTTGCTCAATTTCAGAACAAATTTTTTCATGATGTAATACTTCATGTTTACGTCGGTAGTTATCAAAGAAGACATTTAGATAAATCCGGTATCATTTATGTACAATGTGTCACTCCTAAATTAAGCCACCATGATTGTGAACCAGAACTGGAAATGAAACTGATATTTTAAGAAAGTATACACACAAATACGTATTTACAAGGAAAAATCTTACTCCTACCCCCACCTGGGAAGGAATAAAAAATATGTAGAGGGAGTAGAGTGTCCCGTCGAAACAAATCCAGTACTGTTAATAGCAAATGTAGTCGCCATGTTTACATATGACTGAATAGTCAGTAACATATCACTTATCAATCCTTGGAGGAGGTAACATTACAGGGCTCACAACAGAATTTCAAGGCCAATTCCGGGTAAAAAAGGAGCTATTTTAATCATAAAAAGGACCAAAAAGGAGCTGTTTTGTCTGAAAAGGGGACCAAAAAGGGACCAGTTCTGTTTGAAAAAAAGCTCATACACAAGAAGGAAATTGTTTATAAACTGACATATAACTATATATTTTAAAAAATTTAAATAACAGAAACACTTCAGTTTTTCTAACTAGAAACCAGACTAATTCATAGCAGTTATAATTTGTATACACATAAAATATCTGCTTGTATCAGGGATGAGATTGACAAAAAGGAAAAAGTCTGAAAGAATGTAGGAACAACATTTAAGCAATACAATTTTGAATTTCAAGTTCAATAAATATTGTAATTGCTTTTTTTTCCATCTACAAAACCATTTGATTCCTGAAGCTTTAGTTCTGGCACATTTACATTTTTCCATGAATCTTTCCTGAATCAAGAAACAACTTTCAAAAAACGGGCCTGCATGATCAGCAATTCTTAGTAAGAAATTGTGCTCCATTAAAAATTCTGTATAAAGGGATTTAGCATTTGTAACAGATATGTTGAATTGAAATCTCTTTCCTAAAAAAGATTCAACTTGTATTTATGAAATAAATTTGGAATACCCCATCACAATCATGTTTCTTTACCAAAACTAACACATTTAATTTGAATCATAAAAAAAAGAGCAAAGAGTTTGCAGAAATTAAATGTAATTCTTGAATTTTTATTAAACAAATCAAAAGTAAAGACTTTTGAGTTATGATAAGGCGACAAACACATTAAAGTGAAGCTTTTTGCCTTAAACAGTCCAGACAATGCAATATTTCATAAATTAACAGGGAAGAAGATGACAGCATATAACATGACATGTGAAAACATTTCATCGTCCAATAGATAAAAAGTTTGTAATAGAGTGACTTCTGAATGACTAGAATCCACAGCTAGCACCATGAAAAAGGGAAAAAAAGGGACCATTTCTGCAAAAAAAGGACTTCTAAGGACCTTGAACAAAAAAAGGAACTTCAAGGGAAAAAAAGGACCATTTGTGAGGCCTGCATTTTTATTATCTCAGTGTTCAATGATGGCGGCCTTCAATTCTTCCATCCCAACTGGTGACACCCCACGTACTTTCTTGGGGATTTAGGTCAGGTGAAAAGGGCAGGACATTTCATGGTGTACAAAACATCATCGAAAAACCATTTTCATGAGGATTTTGCAACGTGAATGAGTAGTTGTCCTGATTGAAAATCAAACTTCGGTCACCAATTCTCCCTACAAATGCCGTAAATGGGTTTCTAGCATTTCTTGGTAATCAGTAGCTTTTATATAGTTTGAAGTCAAGTTAAATTTACCACCAGGTAAAGCCTATTCACACTGTATAATGAGCTGCCACCTTCTTGTTTTTCGGAGAAGATCTCATGTTATGTCAATAGAACGCAACATCGTCGGGGCCATCTAAATTAATTTTTTTTTCTACGAGACCATAACACGATACCACTGATCCTTCCAGGTAATGATAATTTTGGCCAATTCTACTCTGTTTGTGGATAGAGTTTAGGAGCTGTTGTTTCTTCTTCAAAAGAGAAGGTGGAGGCTCTATATACAGTATGGAAAGGCTTTACCTGGTGGTAAATTTAGCTTGGCTTTTCCTTCAGGCCTTATGAAAGCTACTGATTACACAAAAATACTAGAAACCCATTTACTGCCAGGGAGAATTGATGGCCGAAGTTTGATTTTCCTTCCAAATGCAGGTTGCAAAATCCTCTTTAAAATAATTTTTCCCCATGATGGGTTGTACATCACGAAATGTCTGCCTTTTTCCGCTTGATCTCAATCCCCAAGAAAATGCGTGGGGTATCCTCAGTAGGGATGGATTTGCAAACGTCAAGCAGTTTGAGTCTGTGGCAGAAGTGAAGGCCGCCATTCTTGAACACTGGAATAATATTGATGTTACCGTCCTCTAAGGAATGATGATAATATGAACCATCGAGTACTCAAAGTCATATGTAAACATGGCGAATATGTTGGCTATTGACAGTACTGGCTGTATTTCGGCGGGACACTTTTCTCCCTCTTTTTTTACACATTTATTTTTTTATTCCTGCCCAGGTTGAGCAAGGAGTGAGTTTTTTCCCTGTAAGCACGTATTTCTCTATGCATACTTTTAATATAATTGTTTCGCATCCAGTTACGGCACACAATCACGGTGGCTTTATTTAGGAGGGACACGCTGTATTTCCGTAGTCTTTGTACCTCCAAATAAGCTATGAGCCCAATTTTCCTCAGCAATACATTTATCAAGTTTCGCAATAGCGGAAATGGGATATAAGTATGGATTTACTACTACCAATCAGTATGCTGATATATTTCACTCTAATCTCACTTCTAAGACGAACAATAAGTGGCTAAAAAGAACTTTACGAGTATCTGTTCAATAGGACAGCAGAGAGTCTTTTTTTCGGTTTCCACCCTTTCAGTATGCTGAACATTTTTAAAATCCGCCAGACTGCAACCTTTAGTGCACATTACCTTAAAATAAAATTTACTGCAAATTTCATAAGGAGGTATTTTAGATTTAAAAAACAAACTTGTGTTAACTTATTTACATACATATGAACATTCATTTTTTTGCATCAATATTTGCTTTATCTCTTTGAGACAAATTACCAACAAATTGACAAAAGTTACTTGAGTGCAATTTACCATAAAATACGCAGCCCTCTTCCTTCGTTTCTGAACAATTAAATAACTCCGCCGCTGTTGGGATAGCTCTTTCCCGCCTTCCAGGACCACATTTGTTTACATCTTTTGTTGCTATGTTGAATCCGCTTCGAACGCAAACTAATCGTGCTTTCTCTTCACTTTCAATTTCGGAACGTAAAAACATCTAATTTATTAACAGCTTCTTCCTTCTTGCCAGATGTCAGACATTAAATTCAAATTTCTTCCCCATATTCTTAGTATGTTAAACGAAAGAAAAGATTCAATTTAGGGATACAACACTAGAAACACTTGACATATATAACAACCTCGCGTGTTTCCATCTTATACAATAACGGTGTTTTCGGACTCGGAAATGAAAGAACTTCTCTTACATAAAATTCTATTCACAAGTCGGTCCAGGCCAAAACGGGCTTTTAAACAGTCTATTACATTTCCATAGCTATCGTCCACGGTAGCCCAGCTAGGAAAGGCGTCGGTCTCGTAGCCGAAAGGTGGCGAGTTCGATCCTGGGACCAACCAAAGACCGCCGTGTTCGCTAATGGCGACCGGGGCACGTTAAATACGTCGAGGTCGCAATGTCCTGCAAGTTCCCATACAAAACGATATATCTGGGGGTGGCAGAACTAAGCCTTAGGGGTGTTCTGCTTGATATTTGCTTCAAAATTAAGAAGCCCCGTTTACGATCGGTAGTGCTGCCATCTATCGGCTCCTGAATGAGGTAAAAATGAACAGTTAGGGAGTCTGTGGTAGGAATTAACACACTTGACAGAAATTGCCGCTATCGATCTATTCTGGATTTGGGTTTGGTACAAAATGCCCTAGCAGAACAGCATAAGCCTGCATAATTAAAGACAAGACAAAGACGAATCAATGGTAGGAAATGATTCAACAATTTCTCGTAAAATATCACGATAGCATTCTACAATTTCTTAAATCACTTTCCTTTATAGCATTCCGTTTACAAAATAGGAATGCTAACTCCGCAGTTTTCCACCAGGCGACGCCGTAAGCGATTTAATTCAGTAGCGCATGGCTACTTCACTATAACTAGACACTACTGTGAATACAACTGCCGTTCTGAAGTTAAGGGACTTATAGTGGGTACACCGTATTTTGCAATATTTGGGAGTGTTTTTATGTGCTATAAAAAATATACATTTCTACCTCCTCCCCCTTTTCAGATATAAAAAAAACCATTATACTGCTTTTTAACATGAATAAGAACATTTATCAGGATCATATCTACTCTAAATGCTCGTTCTTCTTCTGGTAGAGCGATATGTTCTCATCTCCCTTTTTGCGTACTTTCTATTAACACTATGCGTTAAAACTTTGTACTCATTTTTCACCATGAATATTGGTCATAGTATGGTTTAGTAGATTTTTTTTCCGCTTCATTATGCAGATATTTTTTTAGAACATGTAATTAGAAATATGCATCTAAGACTAACGGTTGCGAAAATAAGTCGGTCGAGTTAAATGTGGATACGCTGTATAATATCTTGCTTTCGCGGACAGGAAGCTTATCGTGGAAATAAACACCAGGAGGACATACTGATACAATACGTCAAGTGATGCTGTTCCTCAGTACTTCGATCAAATTACTATAAGTTACTAGAAGGGGGTGCTTTTAGATATTTTTCTAACAAGGAAAGAAATTTAATTGAAAATATCAGTGTTTTGTCTAAGAAAAAAATATTAAAGAGACATGGAAATATTTCTTGAACAAGAGTTAAATGCATAGGTTTAAATTTTAAAATTAAAACATTTAAGACGATTATATCATGCAGTTTCAGTTAAATCCTTTTATGAAAAGAGATTAACTTTATCGTTATAGAGGAGCGTAGCCAGAGGGGGGCTGAGGGGGCTGCAGCCCTCCCCCCCCGAAATAAAATCCTGGATACGCTGTCTTTATATATACCTTGTTTAACATTCAATAGTAAAAACAAGAGCTCAAGCATTTATTTCTATATGAAACGGCACGCACTAAGAATCATGATTTATTTTTATTTAGAGCACGATTCTTGTCTTAAAATATTTGGTAGAAATGAAAACTATCCGCTACAAAAAGATAAATAAATAACTAAGCTTTAAAAAATAAAGCTCAAAAAAGAACACAGCAGCGATAACTTATCATTGAAATAAGAAGTAACTCAACCACGTTCCTTCCACCCAGCTTCTAATACACAACCCCAGTTTTATGAATTAAGAGTACGAGCTGCAAAGTTTTGAAAAGCGAGTCGCTGATTGGAGGAGGTGAAAGCAAGTAAACCAATCGAATACTATGAAGAGAGTGTATCAATATGACATAGCTACTAAATGATGCAAAGATTCCAAAAAGTTAGCTGTTTCCCGAAAAGCTATGCTGCGGAGATGTTTTTGTTTTATACTTTTTTGTTTCTTTTTCAAAGCATAAAGTATGAAAGGCCGGTAAAAAGCTTCTAAAATGAACATCCAATATAAAATTGATGAGCTTCCACATCGTGTGCAGAGGAGGAACGATGAGAAACTCAAAAGGACTGAAGAAGAGAAATTACAAACAACTAAAAGAAATGATTTTTTTTCTTCCTCTAAAAATAGATAAATAGAAGTGCTTACAAGAAGCCGAGCTTGGTTCATAAATACAGACTTCCAAATTTTTGCAGCTTTTAGAAAAAAAGATGAAAAATACAGTACGATTTTTTAAAAAGTTTTGCGTAAAATATTTTTAAATAAGTGAAAACATACCTAAAATTACCTTTTTACAGGCTGGGGTTGACTATACTAAAATAACAATAATAAGTAACTAAATACGCTGTAAATAGAAACAGTTCAACATCTCACCATACAATACAGCTATAGCTGCCATGATTTGGTGCTTAAACTGATCAAAGAACCAAATCATGGTTCAACGCTACTCCATTGGAAGGTTGCAGCTAATTTAGCTCTATTGTATGGCGAAATGTTGAACTACTACTACTAACAGATAGAGTAAAGATAAAACAATAAATAAAACTTGGGGAGAAATTCTCATAAAGTAATAAAAACAAAACGATCGTTAAAAGTAGTACAGAAATGTTCAAATATATGTACTTTCCTAACTACTAGGTGGCTGGCGTAGTGAATAAAGAAGGGAAGACTCTTGAAACTCTTGAAATGTACGTTCGGTTTCCGTAACTTATGAGTATTCTAAGTTGTTAAGCTTAACTTATTTGAACGGAAAGAAGATATCAAAGTGTGGTTTTTATTTATTAATACAGTTATTTTATTGCTACTTTAATTGCTGTGTATTTATAATGCGATGGAGATGGAACGCTAAATGATTTCACGACAAATCACTGAAAGTTTAAAATAAATAAATTAATTAATTAAAAATATATATATCCAAAAGGTATTTTAGCTATCCCACCTCCAAATAGTCATTTATGATTAACCCATTCATTTGACGCCATCTATTTAGAAAAGTTTTCTATCGCTTTTCACGGGTGTATGAATAATTTCCATAAGACTACATAAAAATAACTTTCATTTACCACATTGAATTCGAACAAATTAATCTTTAACAAGTTGACAAAGCAGTTGTACCTAAACAATGGATTCATATTTGTTACATTTTAAAGTAATATACAGTGGAACCTGCTAAAGTTCTTTCTCTCGATACACAACACCTCTCTCTCGTGCAATTTCACTTTACAACTATACTACTATATCACATCTGTAAGGTGACCATCTTTATAAAGTGACCCGTTCTGTTGTTTCCGAGGGTGGTCAACTTAGGCAGTTCCCACTTTATGTATATATATATATATATATATATATATATGCGCGTGTGTGTGCGTGTGCGTGCGCGTGTGTGTGCGTGTGCATGCGCGTGTGTGCGCGACGGTATCAATCGCTTTTTTATTAATTCAGACAACGAGACAAATCCTCCTTTGAAAACGAAAGCTGTTAAGCCCTATAGAATTTTGAAGGAAGCTAATCGAAAATTTGAATAGAGAGGGATCCTCCTATTTATTTTTATGTTATGCATGTACAATTCTTTCTTTTAAGAAAGGTGGCCACACTCCTTTCTTCATGTCTACCCTACTTGGGCGAATTTCAAAATGTTCCGAAACATATTCGTAAATAATTTTACAACAATAATTTATAAATATCTCATTCTCCCTCTGGGGTCAAGCGGGTTATGTGAAACGAACGTTTTGGCCCCCTACAAGTTACGAATCGTGGAAAATGCTGCCCAATCTACCAACTCTTAAATCTTTCTCATGCATGCCAAATTTTGATTCTTAGCTTCGATAGCCAGGCGAAGTATTGATTTACTTACCGATCCTCCTAATAAATTGTTTTTGATTAAAAATTTCTCTTTTATTAAATATATTTTAATTAAATGAAGATGCGGAAAATGTGTCATGCTAAGGCCGAAGGACCACTTGCTTGAAAGCTCGACGTAGGAATGCAATCTGAACTGCTTTCGTTCGCGGGATTGCGTCTGTGATGCTCCACTAATATTTCCCCTCCAAATAAAATATTTTCCATGCACAAAATTAGGTGCAGTAGATGTATGTCTTCTAATACAACTAGGGAATGCAATCCCAAACTGCTTTTCGTTTCGCGGGATTTCGGGATTGACATGTCATTCAAATAAAATTAATTTAAATAGAGCGAAGTAGAGAAAAAGTAAGATTGTAAGCACTACCGAGCTTAATGCTTTATCCTATTTTATAATTAATACAATATCTTACATAAATATCAAGATTACAGTCATGATGAGTGATGGACGCGAGACGACTTTTTGCGAGACGAGACAGAGATTTACAGCTTTTTTTGCGAGACGAGACAAACATTTTTAACATTATGATATAGGGATTTTTGCGAGACGAGAAAAGCTTTTCAGCTGTTTTGCGAGACGCGAGACTCCAATTTTTCGTCTCGCGTCCATCCCTAGACGCGAGGCGAAAAATAGACGTCTCGCAAAACAGCTCATAAGCTTGGTCTCGTCTCACACAATCCATACTCGTAGAGTGAAAACAATTGATGCGTCTCGTTTGCATCGTGAAAGTCAATGATGATTAGTCATTCAGCAAGATAGGGGACAGTGGCGGATTAATGCAAGTTTGCTCGATGGCGGGCGGCTAGTTAGAAGATTGACAGTATACAGTTATTGTTTATGAAATTAGAAAATATGGACGTGCTTTTTACATTCGTTTCTTATTTCTCGGGGCGGGGGGCGTTCGTCCACTTCGCTTCCCCTTTAATCCCCATAGGATCGTTGTAAATTGCATTACTCTATGCTCGAAACGTGCGTAGTTTTGCATTAGAAACAAATATATCACGTCATTAGTAACAAATATTTGTTATGTTTATAGTCTTTCAGATGCATAGAAAAGACAACAGTCATTACTAGAATTGTCATAAGTCGAGACAAAAGGTTAATAGGGGGCGTTTTTTGAGACAAGTCATTCTTTTATTATTATAGCCAGCTTATGAAACCTCCAAAGAAATAAAATAGTTTTTGAATGACACATATTTATTTTAATAGATTATTCAATGGCATTTTTTTCAGGTATTGATTATTTTCATTAATTTAGAAGAGGCAATCAGTCTCATAATCCGATAAATATTTTTTCATATACTACTTCATAACAGCAATACAATTGTATTTTTGTTCTTCCAAATATACTTACTCAGTCATCCAACTTCATGCCATCGAAGATGTGACAATAGGATAATATAATTAGTTAAGTACGAAATATAGGGTTTATTGTATTATCTTTTCCAAGTCAAATGAGCAGAGTTCTCTCATCAATCCAATACCAAAGATCATAGTCGCTCTAAAACGTGAATCCTTTAATATAAATTGATAACTGCCTATCCAATAAAGCAATATGAAAGTCAAATCTAAATATAATACATTTATAACCACAGTCTCAAATTGTCTTTATGATGTAAGCCCTATATACTTTTTATCAATGGCGTGCTGAAGTTGCCAGCTGAGTCAATATATGCAGAAGAAAAAAAAAAGATACGTACCACCATTATGTTGTTCTTGCATATGGCTAAAGACTCAATTCATAAAAATATGGCCACTCGCATACACTGTTAGTAAAAGTAGTTAACATTTCACCATAAAATGGAGCTCAATTAGCTGCATCCTTTCTGTGGAGAAACGTTGAACCACGATTGGGTGCTTAAACTGATCAATGAATCCAAACCATGGTAAAACATTCCTCCGTACAAGGATGCAGCTAATTGAGCTTCATTGTATGATGGAACGCTGAACTACTATTAACAATGTAAACATCAAAAGTACAAATGCATTTCACATACAAATAATTTTAAAAAATCATCATTAAAAACGCACAATATTCAAACACTAGGACATCTATAAAATGACAAGTAAAATCACTAAAAAGCAATTTAAAAGTCTAGAGGAGAGGCATTTAACTGTTCAGGACATGAGGCTGCTGGCGATCCAATGGAGTAGATAAACGTCACTTTTAAGTTGTAATGTCGGATCAAGGCCCGGACGGATGAGCAAGTGTTCTCTATTCATAAGTACACCATTAAAAATTAATAAAAAGGCATTGATCAGACTATAAGACTAAATGCTTCTCGTTACTGAATATAAATTAATAAACACAGAGTCTGTTCTTTTCAAATTATCAGATTACTGTATGTAATAATATCTTTTATAGCAAGAAAATGCTTGTCGATCGTGACATCGAATAAAATCAATATGCTCAGAATATAGAAGAATATGCTCAGAACAGTGACGTAGCCAATGGGGGGGGGGGTTAGGGGGAGTCATAACCTCCCCCCCATGAGGAATTTTTTGCCATACAAAATGTATATTCTTCACTCCCTTATCACACACACCTATACACCCACCCATGAAAACTTTCTGGCTACGCCACTGGCTCAGAATAAAAAAAAAAAATTTAGAAAATAATCCTTTCCCAATATCTCATGAAGCACGATCCATTTTAATATAATTACACAAACAACACACTTATTTAATTTTTAAAAATCGCACTCTAAATGAAAATAAGTCTTTTGCAGTCTTTGAGAATTCTAAGAGAGACGGCAATTTTTACCGACTCTTATTTAACATTATACCCATCAAATTTATCATAAATTATTTTGACCGCTTCTCATGATTTAATACTGGCATTGATTGTCAGTTGAAGTTCGATTTCAACCAGTGTTGCTTTATTACAAAACTTACTATGTTAAAAATATACGAAACGGCACTTTAGATTTAGAAAGCACATTTCTTCAAATTCAAAAAGAATTCTTTATTTTATAACAAGCAAAAAAATTAACTTATTAAATAGAATAGGATGCTATTGCAAAATTTAATCATTTTTTTCAAATTTTATCCACGCACTTAAGTACTTCATTGATTTTTCATCAAGTATTTTAATGCAAAGAACGTTTTATATGTCATTCTTTCAAAAAATTCTAAAGCCATCAATCTTAACAGCTGGGAAAAAATTCCAATAAACCCGAGTACTTTATGTATGCTGTTTTTTTCTTCTTTCTTTAATGTACGGTACTTCTAACTAAAATAAATTTACAAATAAAACACTGAGGAAATATCATCATGCTTTATTTTTTCCTGCGTCAGTTACATAGCGGACAACTCTCCCGTTCCTTTAGGGAGATTTCCCACCACAATTTTTAAACAGTTTTATTTTACAATAAATTTTTTGCCTTATTTTAAGGAAAAATTGCTAATTAAAAATTAGTGGTGGGAAATCTCCCGAAAAAATCGGGAAAGTTGGCAGCTATGCAGTTAAAATGCTCAAGTCTGAAAAATCATTCTAATTACAATTCGATGTCCAGAACATTTTGCCTTTTGAACATGACAATTGAGTTCTTGGGCAACATATTCAAACCACATTTTTCAGTGTTTTTCGTATGAAAATAAATTAGATCGTACTAGATTAATATATATCCCCCCCCCAAAAAAAATACTCCTATGGAGTTTTAAAAAAGCTTTTTTTTTTTTTTTTAAATGTTAATACTCGTATTATTTCAGTGTCATAGAAAAATAATAAATAAGTAACGAAAGTTTGGTCACTTAAATCTTTGTTTTAGATCGGTTAAAAATTTGTAAAAAATTTCGTTTCCATCGTAGCAAAGACAAAGTCTGAGAGTCCCCTTCCCTCTACAGCAGCACTTCTCCACTTCGTATCACCGATGTCCCTCGAGTCCCGCTTTTGCACTGAACCACTCTGCTGCCCCACTTTTCATGTAACATTTCTGAATTCTTTATGTAAAGTAACACCGACATGTAATACGGTGACGACATAGTTGCCAATTCTCTCGATATTACGGGAGATTTTCCACTACTAATTTTTACTTAGCAATTTACGCTTAAAATAAGTCCATATTTTTAATTCAAAGTATAACTGTTTAAAAATTGCGGTGAAAAATCTCCCGATTTTATCGGGTGTGTTGGCAACTATGGGTGAGGAAAATAGCCAAAACTTTAAAGCAAATAAAAAACTTTGTAAAAACCACACATCAGAAATTATAGGTAAAGGACCAAAAATTATAGAATCAGAAATTATAGGTTTCGACCAAAAATTGTACGTATCACGTACCGTACAATTGTACGTATCACAAACCATACAATACTCACCGTACGTATCTTCTTACCTATAACTTCTTATGTGTGTTTTTTTAAGCTAAAGCTTTATTCAAAAGAACCGTTTCACTCCCAAATGGAAGTCTAAAGAAAGAAGGAAGGGTATCAAGTATGAACCAATGCACGGGGTGGTCAAAAAGTCCGTAAATTCACCAAAAAAGAATAAATAATGATGGAAAATTGCGGTTTGCACAAATAGGTTTCGAGGGTAATCGGATTTTTTTTTTAAAGACAAGAAAGGTAGTTCCAAATGTCACCGATAGGTGGCGCTGACATGCATAATAGGAAGTAAGTATCCAAATGATAATAATAAATCGAAATCTCTCTAACATTATCCATTCAAATCGCTATTGTGTACTGTTATTTGTTCTTTTTTTTTTTATTAATTTTTAAAATTTGATGCACTCAGGATGCGCCAAAAGCTCGTGAAAACTTCAAAAATTCATTTAAAAAAATAATAATGATGATACGAAATTGCAGTTAGAAAGGATAAGAGATTTCCGATTTTTTTTTTTTTTTTTTTTTTTTAACGGAAACTTGCTTCTCAATTTGCATGTCAGCGAAACCTATCGGTAACTTTTGGAACTACACAACCTTTGTCATTAAAAAAAAAAAATCCGATCGCTCCCTAAACCTATTCGTGCAAAGGGCAATTTTCTATCATTATTTATTCTTTTTTAATAAATTTTAAAAAATTTTACGGACTTTTTAACTACCCCGTAAAATAGATGTGTGTATATGTAGTTAATAAGTGTGTCTCGATAGTCAAGAATTCGAACACATGGCCTGTTACAGATGAGTCAATTTGTATTTGATATACGAATAAAGCTAACTATGGTATGTGTAATTACTAATATAAACAAAACTTTTTCAATCGCTATTCCGCGGTTAAAGTTTATTTCGGTGAAACCATTTAATAATCTTTAAGGAAATTTACAGAGTTTTCACTACACAAACTTCAATTATTTAGAATTTAATAAGAATTAAATCGAAATAAAATATGTAAATTAGTTCTATTAATTTTATACCATTTTAAAAGTTTGCTTTTAACAAAAGCATAAGATAATTAGGGTGTCAACCTTAATTGTTTATTTTAACAAAGGTAAATAAAATCTAGAGTGACTCCACTCGACTTTCCGAACACTTACGATTAAGATCATTACCAAGCATTTAAATAAATTTTAATCGATAAATAATTCAGCAAAAATCCTTAGTTCTTTCAATTTGAGCTTAATCGAATGTACCGTTTAAACGCTAGCGGACTTTCAAGAATTTTCCCCCACAGGCCATAATGTAAAAGAAATCTTTGTCGTAGCCCTGTAGAAAAACTATAAATCCTATACACACCAAAATCAATACCGGTCTTGCAACGGTGGATTATAACATATATAACCAATTTAAGCTCCATCGAATGGACCGTTTAAACGCTAGAGCACTTTCAAGAATTTTCTTTAGGCCATAATGTAAAAGAAATCTTTGTCGTAGCCCTGTAGAAAAACTAAGTCCTATACACACCCAAATCAATTCCGGTCTTGCGACGGTGGTTTGATACATGTACCCAATTTGAGCTCAATCGAATGCCCCGTTTAGGAGATTGAGTGTTCACTCACATACACACACACATATATATACATGCATACATCTCGTAAAAATAGCATAAATGAATTCAGAAGACCTCAAAACGTGTCACAATACACCAAAATCTCGAACTCGAATTTTTTCATCATTACAATACTTTCCTTACATGGTACATGTTCGGAAAGTAAAAATAAAATAATTATGACATGAATAATAGTGACATATCTCTACAGGATTCACCAGAACAGGAACTCAATTTTAACATTAAAATAAATAATTTCGTAGACATGCGATTTGTTAGGAAACTCCCAAATGCTTTGCTGCCATTTTTGAAGAGATCAGTTTGCCAGTCAAAGAAATCCACGTTATTTTTCGAAATACAATGTTTGTGTGTTCAGAAAAAGAAGACTGATCTTGAGTTGATTAGGATGCCGTTGAAACTATTTAGCACCATTAGATAGATAACTAACTGTTTCATTATCTAATGATAATTCCAGAATTGGGGTCTAACAGAATAAAATTTCATTTCACAAATTACGAATTTCTCTTTTAATAACTAAACAACTACCTGTTTGTTTTTTTCGAATAGCAAAAAGTGACTTGAATTGAACTGTTTGAAAAAAATAAAGAATTTTGCTATTGACAGCAGAAAAAGTAAAAAGCGTCCCAATCGGCCCCAGTTCCTCCTATCTGTGGAGCGCAATATAAATTTTAACCTCTTGTGCACCAGGGACGTGCGCACATAAAGACCATGGACGTACTCATGGTATGATGGCATAGACTTACCTTTTTTCTTACCTGGTATTCTAAAACACCGTGCAATTGTTATCTGGTAATCTAAGCCGCGATTTTTTTCACATCTCGATATTTTTAGGCTTCATTTTCACTCGCTTAACAGAATTAATCAATTTAAATTAAACAGAATTAATAATTTGGTGTTACGGTTCGTTTATAGATAAGCTGGCCTGGCGCGCAAGAGGTTAAGCACTTTTCTGTGTCTTGATTATTATTGTTCGGAAAGCAAAGATTTCCTTTAAGTTTATTTTTAGTTGAAAATATTTCTTGATACAATACTTTTTTTGAATTTCTGTGTTATCACAAATGATTAAATTGATCTCACATATTTTTTTATTCGTGTTATTTTTTTTATTGTATGTACATTCATAGGCATACATGTGACACAAGCTACCTATGCAGTGCGTGTACAACTTTAACACCAGTAAAAAATAGTGAGAATTTTAAATTAGCATACATAAAGCATGAATAATTCAAATGCGGGGGGTGACTTTTTTACAGTAATAAACGCATAAAGAAACAATACTCGAAATCAATCTTTATATAGTTTAGTAACAAAATATTAAAATATATATAATTAACTCTGCTGTTCGTGCCCCGTCAGGGTGAGACCCCCCCCCTTTTTTTTTTTCTTAGTTTCATGATTGCCATATTAAAACGATATAATTGACTATGTCATTTTATCTCATCTTTCGTGTATTTCGCCAGGTAACTATGTTGAAATTTTTAGGATTGTAACCTATTTATAGAAAAATACATGGTATGCCTATTCTACAGCTTACGAACTAGTGTAACAATAGATTAAAGCTGTTGTGAATGAATAGTATTTAAATATATGTAAAATTATGACGCTTTTCTTGGGAAACATTTTTCGAACAATTTTCAATAAAAGGGGGTGAGAGATAATATGACATAGTCATTAATATATGAGCATTTTATCCAGGATAAAAATTTTGAGGCTGGCAGTGTAAAATATTTAAATTACCTGCCTATAAACAAACTTATAAAGAAAAGAAATCTAAACCTGATTAGATGATGGGAAGAGGAGGGGGTAGAGAGTTTTTGTACATTTGTATGCAGTTTTGTAAACATTTAGAGTGAGACAAAAAAAAAAAAAAAAAAAAAAAAAAAAAAAAAGATTAACTTCATTCGGAAGAAATCATTTACCAATTTTAAGCTGATCAGGAATAAGTAGAAAGATTTCAGAAAAGATATTTCTAAAACGATAGGACGTTCAAAAACTATGACCACCATTTTGTTTTCTTTTTTTAATTAAAAGAAAAGTTTTTAACAGAAAAATAACGAGATAATATCTTCTCGCAGAATAAACACAAAAGATTTGAGAATCAGTTTTCGCAAACTAGACAAACCTCAGAAAATGATAACTTAATATGGACTATATAATCTTATCTCGTAGTGCAACAGTTGCATCGAAGTTCCATTCAGTATAACAGTAAAATGCACGTGTTTTGGTGACATTGAATAGTCGTCCACTTACTGAAAAGGTGAACGACATATTTTCAGTGCGAGAACAGGATGGAGCCAGGTAGAAAACGGGAAGTGCTCATAATCGGTCCTATGCTACACTTCCTGGCCCCGTTGGGGGGGATCTCTTTTCTATTATATTTTTAGATTTCTCTTATATTCCAGCCCGATTTCTCAGCTACCGTAGTCAGATTTTCGATATCATGACTGCCCGTGCACACGCTTTTTCACCATTTCAGCAAAAACCATTACATATTCAGAGGTTGCAGTTACACAAAGATGGTACTGGATATACATTTAAAAAAAATATTTTGATCCATTTAAAAAATTGCTTTGTCACGATGATAGTATTCCTTAATGCTAATTTAGCACTTTTAATTAAAAGCTCCGTTTAAGCGATGTAACTGGAGTCATTCATTGCGACCCATTATAAACGAGAAGACTTTACCAAGTGAAGATTTAAAGTAATAATAATAAATAAATTCGAAAAATCCACTGCAATCTCTCAGCAACACAACGGGAAAGCTTTGCAATCATGCTTTAAACTAGTAAATTAATTTTAATGTGCTGCAGAAAATATTTCACGAATATATGTATGCAAAAATATTGCTTTAAAAGCTTCATATATTGCTGTTAGTTTGTAATAATAATAATAATAATGCAAAACAGCAGAATTGTTTAAAACAAGAATTTGAAAATATTATGACTGCCTTTATTTTGGAGAGTGCGAGAATTCCTCTCCTTTCAAATTTGGCGATTCACCTGTTTGACAAATAGTAATTTCATAAAGAATGAGAATTAAGTTTTTTTTTTTTTCTCTTTTAGATTTATTGTGTACTATGAAGAAATCATAAATATCAGACAACTAGACTCCTGCTTAATCTGAATGCTGTATACCCTAGTGTTCATCTTAAACCTTCAGTTGCCCACGGCAGTAAAAAGGTAAGCCCTACATCAACATATTTTAATTTACACTTAAATTAACAAAGTCCTTTGATGCGAGAACAATCTAGCGAAGCAAAAGCAAATAAAGTGAGCGAAAAATAACTTGGAGTGCGGAAAAGTTAATTTTTGGCAGCTATTTCACTTATTAAGAGTGACTGTTCATTCTATTAGTTTCAGACTATAATCCACAAAAAGTAAATACGGCAAAGGAAGAGAGTTTCTCTCTATTCTTAAAAAAAGAAAGAGAAAAGAAAAGAAAAGAAAGTAACGACCGCTGCCGCCGCCACTGTCAGAAGCTTGTTCTGCTATCTCCGAAACCGTGCGGATTTGAGTTTCGTCGAAGGTGTCCACGATTTCGAAAAATTCCGGGGAAGCCGATAAGACTGACTTAAATTTCGAATTTTTTTTAGAAGATACTAATAAAAAGCCGAAAAAGTAAGCATAATGGTTGCCATGCTTGGCAATTTTCGTCAGCATAAAATCATTTATGCCTTTGCAACAAAGCAATTCCAAGTACGTAGAATCGCGTGAAATTGACAAACATGCACGCTTAAACCAAACGAGCGAAATTCGATCAGTCGGAGCGATTTTTGGGCCCGGTTTTCGAAAGTGCGCTTCTCCTTTAGGATCGTTTATCGATCACAAGAGCGGAGCGAAATATAACAATAAGCGAGTAAGGGAATTCTCAGAAAAAGTACGAAGCGAGGAGGGGAATTCTCAGAAAAAGACTACTTAAAGAGCATTTTTGCGGAAATACCGGTGGGTTTCCATGGAAACGGATTGCTCCCCAATGTATCGGTTTTTTTTTTTTTTCCCCGCTCTTTGGGTTTAAGCGTGTGAAGTAGAATTACCCCCAATTTTACGTCAAATAAAAAAGTATGCGAAATAAATAAGTCAAAGTGTGTTACACAAAGTTGTGACAATTTTCAAATAGTAAGTTCTCTTAGATAACAGGAGTTTAGCATTACCGATTATTCGCTTTTCCAAAATAGAATAGCCGATTTAAAATGCGCCATTTTGGCATCAGATACAGGTACGATCAGGCAAAAGACTATCTCTCCAATCAGGGTGAATCTAAATCGCGTTTCCCAAAATGTTAGCACCCAGTATCTTGAAAAATGAAACATAATTAAAATGCAGATTATAGTAAAGCCGGTTAGGTTCAGCTTATTTGCTAATAGTAGAAATATTTGGCGGCGTTAACTATGCCATTATAGCACAGCTTGGATATTTGTCAGCGCGGCGAGATGATATATTTCGTGCTGCTACAAACGCCAATCTGCAAAGGATTATGTATATGACTATACGGATAACGATTTACCCGGTAACCATCCATGAGCAGTCATTATTGGTTATGAGCATGTGTAAATCGCCAAATAATCAAAAGTCGGAAATGGTGGTGAGGTATTCTAGCAGTTCCGTAGTTTTTATCAAAGAAAACATATGAAGTAGTATTTTCTGCGAACTAATTAACTATACATGTACGCAAGTCGCCAAATTATGAAAGATCGCCATGGGTGGCAAATGCGCAAGGTGTTCCATAGGTTTTAGATAATTAAAAATAGTGCCAAGTTTAAATTTTTAGGTTCCAAAGAACATGCAAAAACGAAGCAATGTATAACTAACATTCTATCTGATCCAATCTTTGAGTTTTTTTTTCTGTTGAAATTATGCCTTTTTTTTGCGAATTATTAGGGGCCTTGGCCCCTAGTCTCTCCAAAAATAATGTGTAATTACACCTTTTAAGATTGGATATTTTTGTAATTGCCCGCTCTGCAGTTTGTACTCACTACTTTGAAGACGTAGTGCAATGATTAGATGAAATGTATTCTCCATATAATTGTTAAAATATATCTATGTATGTAGAATAAATTAATTTAAAAAAATACCTAATTACTAATTCATTGAGTTCTTTTTTTTAAATAAGTGCAGTTGTAAGAAAATTAAGGAATTGAATAAATAATTTTTTTAAAACAACTGATTAGTGTGAAATTAGTCTCCCTTTTTTACAGTTAATACATTATTGAAACGAAGACCATTCTACTGTTAAAGTGACTAAGAGTACTGTTCAGATTCAATAAAATACCATTTTGCACGCAAGTTATCTCATCCTTCTTCTGAGGGTAGCTTCAGATAGGTAAGTCATTTAGCAATATATATTTTGATATATTTTAAACGAATGTGTTTAGAAATTTAACATTTTTGCATGAAAAAATGTAAAGTGAGGCGAATTTGAAGTGTTTTAAATATATAAAAAAGTTATAACTCTACGGTAATGGAAAAGCATCCATTTTCTAGAGGGATTGATGTTCTCCAAACAAAAAATAAATAAAGGAATTGATTGATACTTACACATAAATTAGCCCTATATAAGAGACAAGAAAGAATAAAATGTCAGACAGTACAAACTTAAATGTCAATATAAATTAGCAAATTGCTCTTTATTAATAGTATTTTCCATACACAGATAGAAACGGCATTGTTTTCAGAATTTTTATAGTTTCAATTTTTAAAAGTATTGAAGCAAGTTTATAAACTAGAATGAGTAGAAATGACTAGGAGGGTTAACGAGTACTTGCACAGATTTAGTCATTAAAATATTGTCGGTAAAATAGTAGTGGG